>CM021732.1:69443863-69472350 GCA_011075105.1 Heteronetta atricapilla | reverse complement strand
AGCAGCAGCAGCAGCAGCAGCAGCAGCAGCAGCAGCAGCAGCAGCAGCAGCAGCAGCAGCAGCAGCAGCAGCAGGTGTTCTGTATTGTAACAAGACCTTTATGTAACCATTTTTCCAGTAAGAGTTTTTTCTTTTCCCTGAAAGAAACTAGCTGGCTTCTTCTTGTAATAGCACAGAGAACACGCTATGCTGTGTTCCCATCTCATGCTATTACTAGTTTATTTTCACAGAGAAATTCTACAGCTTCTGAAGCCCAGGACACTGAAAACCCGTGAAGAGAACCCTTCCCTGAACTTTCTCTACAGCTGTAATTGAGGGGCTTCCTCCTGGTTATAGAACAAGGCCTTATGCTCACCCAGAGCTCCTCCATCTTCTCTTTGCTGCTGTCTAGCATCTGTAATCTCAACGCTCAGCAGAAGTTTCTCCAAGGAACCCAGCTCACAGGTTTTGCCTGCCTCAGTGGAAGGTGCTCCAGGAGCTTGGTAACAGCCAGGAGCTGAGCAGCTCACCTTTTGGCAGTGTCCTTTGGAGCAAGGCCTCCTGCTGCTGAGGGAACTGCAGGCAGCCCTAGAAGGGTGGTGGAGAAGTCAGCCGACTCAAGGACAATTGTGAAGACCATGGGTTGCATGGCAGGAGGCTGCACAGCCTGTGTGCTATGGGGCTGTCTGTCTACCTTGCTGTTATGGGCTGCCTGCCACCTCAGGTAAGCGGCACAATCTGTGTACATATGACAGTGATGATGGGATGGCTAATAGAGGAGAAAGTTGGTCTGAATTTTCCAGGAAAACGAAAACATTTGGATATGCCTAGGAAGGGGGCCAAGGTGCCTTCATTCCAGCATGCACCTAAAATCGTCCCATGGTGCTGACACTGAGTACAGTACTGAGAAGTACTGTTGAAGCTTTTCAACAATTCCAGTATTGCCTCCTATTTTCAGTCCTTTCTTAAGTCCCCTCTCTGCCTAAAAAATATATTGAAGGGCATTTCCTATTTTAAATACTACTAAGTTGGAAGACTTGGCTCACAGAACCTGACCCTGAGTTTAACACTTCTCACCTTGGTGGAAAGGAAAATGTCATTTGCCCCACAAAATGGCGTAGTAACAAAGGCACAGCATCCAGGAGAGGCTGGGCCACTGCGTAATGTGGTAGAAGGCCTTGTAGCAGTCTTCTTAGTAGGAACTGAAAACAGCTTCCTCCTGTATTGTGTGTATTTCTCCCCTGCCAGATTTGTCTCTTGGTCTTGCAGGGAAAACTGCCAGTAGCATATGAGGAAACCCTGTACAATGGGCATTTGCAATACACTATCGTGAAATCATTTGAACATCTCCAGGGCCTTTCGACATAGGTTTGTAAAGTAGTTTACAAACATCAGTTAGTATTACACTGTAAATAAGAAGCTTGCTGGAGAAAAGGCAGAAGACCCAATCAATTTTCACCATCTTAGAGACAGAGGTTAACATGGCAAAGGCCAGCTTTGCTGCAGGCTGACTCCCAGGGGGTAATTCTTAGCCTGTAACAGCATGTGGACTGTGGCCATACTAGTAGTAAAAATGTGGAGAGGTTAGGACAAAATGTCAGCCAGAATGCTCAGCAGCTCTATTGCAATGCATGATTAGGAACAGCAAAATGTGTGTGAGCTTGTGGTGGGTATTAAAAAAAATGGTCTTGTGCAAATGTTTGCACGCATACACAGGCCTAGCAGCTCCTCCCCTAACTCAAGGAACAGGCACAGGAGCAAGCTCAGTTACTTTTGGGTAAAAGCAGCTCATGTGCTTGTTGGTGCAGACTCAGCTCACAGAGCAGTTGAGTGCTCTCATCTCCCACCACCATCAAGGACCTTGCACCTAAAAAGATATGGTCCAGGTACGCCAAAGAAGGAGCTTTTGGTGAGCTAAGCCTTCTAATCTTCGTGCAATTCTTGATGGGAAATGTACCTACAGGCGTGCCACTGTATGCACAAGCTGGAATCAAAGCTATTTTTAGTAAAAAACTGCTAGCTACAGTATTAATTCTAACTTCTGCTGTGCTCAAGGGAATATACTGCTTATACCTCTGCAATGCCTAGTGCCTAAATGAGGAGATTGTGCTGGCATGGTGTGTGTTAACCTTTCCTTCCACCTCCTGTTACCTGATGGTACAGGAAACAATGACTGCTTACATTTGCACCAAAAGCTAGCTGTTGTTTTAGGTAACATCAGACTTTTAACAAATCTGCACTTAAGATACTTGTGTTTTATTTTATGGTGAGGGCAGTGCTAGTTGTGAATTAGGTTTGCTTTAACCCATAAACACTTCTTCCCCCATGTTTCCAAGTCAAGCTTTGCCACATGAGACCTGTGCTTAAAAATAAAAAAGCATTTACCTGGCTGTAAACAAAAAATAATGTAATGCTTTTCTCTCCCTCAAAGTGTAATCCTACTTGCACAGAGCTCTCAGGCAGCAACTGGTGGAAGAGGCAGAACATGGAGGGACATGTGCTCACTCACACTGCTGAGTGGGATGCACTGCTTGTACCTTTACTTGCTTTGCCAGTTAATCCATTTTTGCTGGCAGGATATTTAACACTTTCATCTGTTGCCTTTAAGATACTTGTGACTGGAGCCTTACTATATGACTACAGGCTTCAAGGTTGCATACACCAGGTCAGTTACATTCCAGAGACAGAGAAAAACCAGAGTATTGATCTGTCTGTGTACACATCACAATCCACCAGAAGTCTGTACCACAACATAGCTGTTCTGATTTTTGACCTCCAGCCCAGATTATCTGTCAGTGTCTTGAAGAGATGAAACCACAGCAGTCTTCTTGCATAGCTACCTGCAACCCAGCTCTGCACTGCACTGGTCAGAAAGGCTTGTAAGGGCTGTAAATAAAATAAAGGAAGGGAGCTGGAGAAGTGAGCAACTTGTGCACCTAATGAGTAACAGATTTTGGCACAGGATGTGAAGCCCTGTGCTGTGTTTATTGCATACATTTGGTGAATATACCTCTTTTGTTTTTGTGATCTAAAACATTCTCTTTAGCAGCTGTAAGACACCTGCTTAAAAATGAAGGCACTTAATTTGAACAATTAAGTGATAGCAGCTCCTCCCAGTTCCTTGTAGTGTTCTACTGAACAAGTGCAGCTGTAGGCTCCCTTTGCAGTTTGTCAGCAGATTGTTGCTAGCAGCCTGTATTACTGCTCCAGTCAATCAGGGGCATCTGCTGTAATCCCAGGAACACAGCACAATAGCAAATGTTGCTATTTAAATTCTAGCTTTTTCTTTCTAATGGAAGCCCACACTGGGTTGTCTTAAGACTTTCCTCCTTCCTGTATAGACTCCTGCTAAATAAGCCATCAAAGCAGTTTATTCTTTCTCTTGGTAACTTGCTGGTTGGGGTCTAGCATGCATGATCCAAACTCAGTCTTGTGCATTGCTTGTTTCTGTAGTGCTGTGGAACCAGGGTTGGAACCAGGGTTGTGCCAGAAAAGATGCTTCAGGGTTTTAGATAAGTAGGACTACACCCTGACTTACATTTAATATAGTAAAAATACTTTGAAAACAAAATTTGAACCTATCTGTATATGAACAGCTCACAAGGAGTTGAAAGACCCCATTTACATACTTTCAATATCAGGGAACCTGAGGCAACTTACAGCAAGGAAGCTATACAACAGGAAGTATGCAAATAGTGTCATCACTACCCCTACTTCTGCAATACCTCAGGCTGACTCAGGTGGCTCTAGCCCTGGTTTTTTTAATGCAAATGCAAAATATTTGTACTTAGAGCTTTTCAGACTTCAGTAATAAAGTTATTTCTAATTGCCAGAATGTAAAAATAAGCTAGAGTATCTACTTGCAAGTTCTTCCTTACTTGTCCAGATGTAGCTCACAGCTGTAGGACTTTCACCATCCCTTAACTTTGTTGGAACTACATGTTTGATATATGAACTAGTTTTGGACAAAAAATAGTTAAAAGGCATTTGTACAGGATAGAGGTAGCAAACTATCAAAACTAAAAGCTATTAAAAACATCTCTAGTAAGTTCTTGTACAAGGTTCCTTTTCTGACAAGCATAATCAAAATTACTCTTCTGCAGTCCTTATCTTTGAAGAAGGGTAAGGTATTTCTGCCATACCTACCACTAGGCAAGTAACAGAGTAGGAAGAGAGCTTAAATGCTGTTTTGGAACCAGTCACTGCATCCTGGAAGCAGGGATCAAACAGACATCACTAGTATCACTTATACCTAAGCACAAAAGAACAGAGCAGCAAATATACACAAAGTGATTGAACCAGTGAGACTACATTGCTAGAAGAAAGCTCAAAGGCAATTTTAATGCAAAGCAAGCTATCTATCAGCTTGTATCTACCCACTTTTTAAGGAGCCAATGCTCTCTAGCACCTTACTCCATAGGGACTAGGGAGACCTCAGCTATACAGTAAGCCACAGCAGAGAAAAGCTTGTTATATGAGATTGCTTAGTCATCTTGCTGCTTTTCTTAGTCTTCATTGACAAAAACAAGAGGGCCTGGCACTAAATCAGTTAACTACAGGGTTAAATACAAGTATCTTAATGCCTTAATTCACTATAGGGATCACTAAGTACTATTGATATGCTGCTGTTCTCCTCTAGTTCAACAATATTTTTTGTTACTTGTAAATGAATGATACTGTCTTCTGCTATAGTGACCTGCATTAATATCTACCACCTTATAATCACTTAATTAGGATAGCTCAGAGATGAAATGAGGCTAAGTAGGTTATCATAAGGTATTATCACCTTGATTATTTCCAGCTAGCACTAAATGCTAAGAGAAAGAATGAAAACAGGTTTTAATAGTGAATTCTTTCCCATAGCCTTAGTGAATCTACATCCACAGATGTAATACAGCATCACACTGATTACACTTACCTTGCTTTATGAGTTAATCCCCCCAGAAGTCTTACCCTATCTTCTGTTTAGATGTAGTACACACACCTGAACTTTCAGTGATACTGTCAGGTATCACTGCCTGCAATAGTGTTCTTCTGACAACAGTACACAGCTGAAAGCTGCAGGGATTTAGCCTTGTTACCACCTTGTGTTTCAGCAGCCTTTAAGCACCTTAACAGATCCTCCTCACACTGCCTATAGGGTTAGTCCATCTGCAAATGCAGAACTGTGGCTTGTTTTTAACAAATCAGGATTCACAAGTTACTTTCCCAGTGCCCTCCTTTATTCTAAGGATTTTTGATTTTTAATTCTAGTGTTTAACCATTGTCCAGAATATCATAGAATACTTCCTCACAGAATAATTCCCAGCTATTATTTCCACTACAAATACATTTGCAAAGTAGCAGCTCTTGAAGTATAGCATGTTTTCATTCTTCCTGCATATCTCCTACTACAGGCTGCTTAAAGGAAAAGAGCAACCGAGTACCACTCAGGCTTTTTAATGCCATACTCATGCTTTATTTAAAAAAAAAAAAAGCAGCTACATGATGCTATGAAAACTTCAAGTTTACTTTACAAAAAAAACCTGCAACCATTTTCCAAGAGATCTGATCTCACTTATAAATGAAAACCAGCAGGTAAATTATTAAAATTAACATTTCACTTGTAGTACATCTGAACTTAATAATCCAAAACAATCAGTTGTTCTTTAATTCTGACTGTCAATTGTATGTATAAGAATCTGTATCATTCCATTCATTAAAAAAAATCCCTGGGAAAATTTAAAGTTCAATGGAAAAGTTTGAGAGGAGAACTTTCTTATCCCACCTTTAAGCTCTTGCAGAAACTGCTCATTCTAGCTTTACTCTCCCATCAGTTAATTGCAATTCCTATGCATACTTTCCTCTGCATATTTAAGTCTTAATATAAAGCTGCTAAACTCTTCAATGAAGGGATTAAACTGATATAACATGAATTTATGTAGTTACCATCACACTAGAGCAGTGTGATATCTTGCTATCTTCATGGAAGTTTATTGTGCAAGTCTCAAGTAGCTTCAAAACAATCCTGAAACAGCCCTTATGTCACTCCTATGAGGTAGGTACTATCCTTTGGAGAAGAAAAAGGAAACTTAACTACTGCTTAGCACATTTGGCACACTGAAGAACAGGACAAGTTACATTATTATTTGACTTTCCCACTACTTCCCTGAATTCAGAGCTTTCAACTGCAACACTTTCAGTGCTGTGCATACCATAAATAAAAACAGGGAGTGATGCCTGACTGCATCCATTCCAACATAAGCATTCAGCATAACTGTTTTGAAACAGGCAGAAGTACAGCCCTTTCTGAGTGCTACATTCAGCTTTATGGCCTACATTTAACTACTTGTATACAAGCTATCAAGATGAAGCTTGTCCTTCTGACAGCTGCCAGGACTAACCTGCTGCATCAGTAAGAGACAAACTGATACTTGAAGACTGAAGAAATAGCACTAAGATATTAAAAGTTAATGTTCCTGTGTTCTAGTGCTTCACCTCTTCTCCTAGAGCACCACTGTATCTACAGCAGCTCTCATTATCATTCCCTCAAATGGGCAGCTCCCTATCTTGAAATCTTGGGAAAAGTTAACTCAATTTAAGCTTTCCTATTACCAGAAGGTGGGAAAAACACCACCTTGATTTCAGCTGAAATACTGAATCCAATAGCAGTTATCGGGCTTTACCATACAAAGCATTTAAATACATGAAAGTTCCACTGAATCAGTGCGGACTGAATGTAGACCCATAAACCTACCACAGAGCCATCAGTGAAGGCAAAGTTCCTGTACACAGTAGATTTAAGAGCAGTCACCTGTTCTGAAGTTGTTCAACAATTTTTTAAGTTATTTATATGATCATTCAGCAATCTTCCCACTTAAAAATATTCTACCTGGACTAGCATATTACCTGGAAGCTGGAAAAAGCATCACTGAGGGGTTGTTCTTGCCATTCTATTTTCCACACCAAGATGAGTCAAGAAAATCTTTACAGCTGATTCTGGCAGTGTATAGTAAGATACTGCCCGTAGTTTCAGGTGAGACCTAAGCATTGCTCAACTTATTGGCTCAGAAGTTCAGTCCCTGCAGAACAAGTATAGATCAGAGCTCTTTCACATGGGGGAGATCAGGCCTTCACAGGTGGGGATCAGGCAGAGGGGGAGGAAAAAAAAAAAAACCAGCTTTCACATCAATGCCTTCTCCTGAACTGTCGAACAGGCTCCCAGATAACCCTCAGACAGAAAAACTGTTTGAGCCTTCTCAAGTGCCTGAGTGGCAGCAAACTGATGCTGTTTTACCTGTTCTCCCCCAGCCCCACAACAGTGATGAATTCCTGAATGTGGTATATGCAGATCAACATCTGCTCCTAGTAATTCTGTAAAAGGGGGCTGGCATAAAAAGACTTTATTACATACAGCTTTTGTTGTAGTACTGAGGTAACATTAGTTAATGGAAATGCATCTGTGTTGTAGTGGGAAAGCCAGGGTGATGAACTTAACTCAGACCAGGCCACTGACAGCTGGGAAGAAGGTTGAGATTTAAGAACTGTAAATTAAAAGCCATTTCAAAAGATTACTTGAAGCCAACAGCTTTTCAAAGTCAGTTCCCTGTGCATGGAATGAAGTTGAAGTCCTTGGTACAACTTGAAGAGAAATATGTGTTTTGATACATACAACAACCTAGTCTAGAGAGAACTGAGAACTCAGTTGTTCTGGCTTAGTTAATTTCTTGAGTATACACTGCAGAGCTACAACTACAGTCAGAATAATTAAGCTGCTGGGACGATTCAATAACCATTTAACAAGTCAGGTATAAAAAAATTTATGTAGTAATACCAATTCAGCACACAAATTCCATGCTTCACAAGTTCTGCTGCTGTGTAAGAGTCCTCTTAACATTTATGAGGATAAGTTTAGATTTTTAGGTCACTGCATGCCCAGATCAAAACAGCAGCAACATATCTACCACTACAAGCAGCTATACCCAATTGTGCCTTTAGAATGCTAAATAAATGCAGAAATCCAGATGAGTGCCTCACTGCTGAGGCAAGACTCTGCACACGAACTTCAGTGTATGTGTGCTGCAGAGAATAAAGTCACCTACTGAGAGGAAAAATGCATACAGATTCTGATACAGGCAGGATACAATCAAGACAAATTAAGTCACTAGACATTCAGATTAAGGGGAGGGGAAAAACCCTTCAAAGTATACAGATGACAAACCAGCATTAAAGAGGATTCTAAAGGCACATTTAAGGTAACATGATTCTGTTAAGACCAACTGCTTACACACGCAGGCACAAATCTTAATGGCTTCCCCCACCCACCCCAACAATTATTTAACAAAAAAGAGAAGTGCATTTTCAGTAATATTAACACCATTCAGTTAATCTGTTCAGTCCAAATGTTTAGCAGTATTTTCCTTATGGTGATAGAGATTCTTTGCACTACTCCAATCCAAAAATCCCAAACAGGCAGGATTAGTAAACGTTCAACTGTTGTACTAGCAAACATTTACTCATCAGAGCCCACTGATCTCTTCTGTGCCCTCTTGCGGGGCAACCTCCTTGGTGAAGCTTTATCTAGAAGAAAAAAGTGATAGCTGTGTTAATTGCTACAGCTACTTCATATTAGTTCTTATGTAACAATGCATTTTTCTCCCTCCCAAACACAAGCCATACTGCCCTTCTAATGCGATGCATCACCAGAGAAGCCACTTCAAACATCTCATTAATGGTTTCTTGGTTTAAACCATTAGCATCCTGAACAGACTAACAAAGAAATAACATTCCTATTCGGTAACATGCAATTCTAAGGTAAGAACCATTCAGTTTGCCAGTTACTAAAACGCACAACAAAAACCTACAGCATCTCCTAATGAAACCACATGCTCTGCTGTTTAGAAAACTTTCATGCTCAGATACACTTTCAGAGTTAATGAATGATTTATCATTACTGGTTTTAGTTTACCTGCCTAAACAATGTGACTGACCCTCTTTTAGACAGCTGTCTTACATGAAGTATTTCCAAATTCATGCTGCCTAACAGCAAAAGTGTTTCAGTTCAGAAGAAAACACCCTTCCTTATCCAGGAATCCACACTTGATTATGAAGTTATCACTTTGAAATCAGATAACTTCAAAGGGGGAAGTCATCCAGCTTTAGTTCTATGATCACTGGATGCCAGAAGTCTGTTCTTACATTTTAATCTATGACAGGTCTATAATTGTCCTTTCAGCGATGGTTCCTACACAGGCAGGATCTTTAATCATTGTAGTGTTATAGACGAACAACAATACTTTGTATGAAGAAAAAAACACGGACGTGATTGCTAGGTGTTTGCTTACTAATGGAAGTTCTTAAACTGATCACTTCCAGTCTCACTGTCTAGAGCATGGGCAAACAATGCTCTTAATGGCATGATGGCTGTTCAATCAGTACAGTTTGAAGTATCATCAACAAAACAGGATCTTGAAGGCCAGATATCTCAAACGATTCTATAGTAGAGTTTTAATGAAACCTACCCAAGAATTAAAGAAAACCACAATTAAGAAAAAATACCTGAAGACTAGAAAAAACTGGTGCTTAAGAGATGAATACCTAATTTACCTTAAAGAGCAGGGCAGGCAAAGATAGAACACTAGCTGGATTTGAAACCTTTGAAAGACAGCTTGCTCTTCAGAGCAGTTTATCATTTAGGGTTTCAGTCTTACTTACTGGAATGAGGCCTTTCAAACTTTTTGTCTAGGTTTTCATACTACCACTCCACCGTATATTCCAAGAATACAGTACAAGAAAGCTGACATTTTCAGATTTGAAACAAGCCCTCATACCTTTGCAGTAGCTTTTGATTCCTTTCCCCATTAGTTGTACTTAAGTCACCAACTCCTGGCACAACTTTGTATCAGATCTAGAGCCTGCAAGTCTTCTAGGCTGCATACAGCCACCAGACTAGATTGTCTATTTCATAGAAATAGGGTGTCTTTTTCAAGTAAAAAGAACTTCTAGATGCACTTAATTTCAACTGAGGATAAGTCACCTTAGACAGCCAATGTTATTGGTGATAAGAGTTCATCTGGGATAAGGAAGATGAACCCCAAGTTGGGGTGTAATAGCTAGTTGGAGTTGTTTCTCACTGAAACAAGATGCACTCGACCACCAATTGTGATGAGTCAGTCCTCTACCACTTCAACAACAGCTTGACACTATACTAAGGTAGTACACACCATTTTAGATAAAGGGTTCCGGGAACTGGTAGAGACAATACTTCAGTAATATTTTAATCAATAAACTAGATGTTTGTAGTATTTTGGTTAAGATTTTATATACACATTTCTTCCTGTTTGGATAGCTGTATGCATCTGCTCTGTAATCTTTTACTACTCATGCTACATCACCAGTCACTGCATGCAGGGAAGATATTTCTATCCATGCCCAATTATCACATGGACAGTACATTATGAACTTCCACTCTTTAAATACCAGAGTTTGCCTCACCTCTTCTACTTTGCACTGAAGCCACGGGAAAGCAAGAACAGAAGAAACAGCAAGACAAGTTAGAAACATCCAAACACATGTTCTAAAGAAACCAGACTAGGTTTACTGTTGGCATTTCACACCAAGAATTTAGTCATTTTGTACTTGTGAAGAACATTCATTTCAGGTCTTAATGTCTTTGGTTAAAACACTCTCCTAATGCTTGTAGACAGACTTCCAACCAACTTGCAGAAATTTTTAGATAACTCTTTAAGCCTGCTTTATGATCCAGGTCTAGGGTAGAAATTTTATCCTGTTAAGCATCTACAGAACAAAGCATAAAAGTCATTGACAGCCATTACTGTATCAACCAGTCAAGCTTGTTCTACACAGAACAGGCTGATAACATAATCTAATCATTAAGGCCAGTGCTTTACACAGTTTTTTCATTCCCTAGAAGAGAGGTATGCTGTTCTGAGAAATTGATATTAGTTACCAGTTCAGTTACAACTACTTGATTAAATAAGTTTAGTTCTGCTCCAGTTTGTGGCACACAGACTACTTACTTATTTGATTTAAAGTTTCTTGGGGAATCCAGCTCATATCAACATCGTTCTGATTTGATGTTCCCATCTCTACTTTCTGTACTGGTCTTTTCCTCTGAAAAGTCAAGAAAAGAAATTTTTGCCTTCCACATAAAGCTCTGGTAGCACAAGTATTAGAAATAAACAATACTTTAATAAACTACAATTATTTCACTAGGAGACAAATGTAAGGTTAAGCCAAAATATGGCTTTGTAACAGCTTTAGATATCTTTACCCAAGAGCAGTTCATTCACCGAGGCTCAGTGTTAATACTTGTAAGGCCTTGCAATACTTACTTCACACAGATAGCAAGATTTCATGAACACCTTTGCAAGTTCACTACACCTGCTACAAAAACAAATGGCTGACAATAACCCAAACTAGATGATTGGTTTTATTACACTTCCCCAGAGTAGCATAATACTCTTATGCAACTTTGCAAAAAAAAAAAAAAACAATTTGAAAAAACAGTAATTACATCTTTTTGCCAATGGGAAACCCTTTAGAGCTAAAATAATGGCTGGACAGCTGTTTTCAAAGTTACATCCAATCTAACACAATAGGTTGGAACAGACATCATGGGGAAAGTTTGTCCATCAAGTTTTGAATCAGTAGCTACACACATCTAGAGACTGGAACATAAAGCTTCCAATTTAACTATTCCAGTGTTGTGGTAAAGAACAGACCCAGAGAACATTAGACAATCAACCTAAGTATCTCCAATTTTGATTTTTTTGAATCTCTAGTTTTCTGCAGTAATCTTCAGTCTTAGTTCTGAAAGTACATCTTCTGAAGCTCTACTGGTACCATTGTACACTGCAAGCGATGACTTAATCATTCCCTCCCCACACCAATAAGGGTTTTGTTACCAACTACACGGACAAAAGACACTACTCACCTTCCTAGATTCTAGCAACTGATGTAAGCCAACAATAAGAAGTAGACCAAGTCCAGCAAGGAACATGTACATGAAGATCCTTTACAAAAATTTAAGAAACCATTAGCTAAAACCTTAAGTGTTCAAGGAAATTTGAAGCAGCATAAAAATTAAAACCTTACTTTGGCCACACACCAGCTTGATCTTTTCAAAGCCCTTTCGTAGGTGTGGGAGAATAAACAAATCTGAAATTTAAGTGCTAACAAACATTAAGTAATTATTCTGACTGATTTCAGAAACTAACCCTGAGTTTAATTGTTCACAGTCCCATACAGGTTGGGAAACTAAGTAATTACTGAAACCTAGTACCTGCAAGAACTCTTTTGAAGCACCGCGTTTCAGGATGCTGGGCCACAGAATTTGTTTTTGATTGCTTTAACCACTTACAAATACCTTTGAAGTATCTTATGCACTTTAAATTATATTAATGTGAGTACCACTAGGATACTCATTTACTTATGGAGCTTTGATCTGCCTGCCTTAGACTATCTTGCTTTGTGTTTCACTGTTAAATTCCATCAACAATAAGCATCATTTAAGTGGTTTTTTTTTCCAATCTATGTGTTTTGTTTTGAACAATTCTACCTCAAATTCCTGTTGATATCTTAGGAGGTAAACAATCTAAACTTATTTTGGGGAGCAGGCAGGACTTTAGACATACAGAGTTTAACTTGGAATACATCATGTAACTCAGATTTAGAACAGTTAAGGGTTCTGCAGGAGAGACTTATGTGAACATCCCTGTATTATAGTAATTATCCATTCACAGGACACCAACTCAAACTGGTTCTGACTTTTTTGAATTTGAATTCTTCAGGTGCTTTTACAACAGTATCATGTGTTTTCACATTACCAACTACTTCTTCTCTGATGATATTCTCTTTGGCAAGTGTGAATTCCTACAGTAACTACTTCTTCAGGTTGAGCTTTTCTAAAAAAGGAAGCTTGCTCAACAGACAGTTTCTACCTGCGGCAGGAGCATCGAAGTATTCAGTGTAGTCTTCAAGGATTTCTGAAGACTTTTTTAAAGTCACAGATACTTTTAAAGTCCCACTTCTTTTAGAATATTCTAAGAGCATGCTGGCACACCACATGCCTGCAACATATAAGGTGTGTCAGGTCTAACTTGTCCTTAAAGCACTCCTGAAAGAAGTCTCCTACCAACGGGATTGCAACAAAGAGCAAGCATGAGTTCCTCTATTCCAAAAAGACATCTTTCACTTATTACCATATTGAATGCTCCAGAAGGAAGTTATTCTAGCCTACACAGGAAGGCCCACAGCCCAGTACTGTGGTCCTGCTGCATCTTTAAGTCAGAGAAGAAAGGCACAGGAGTATAAAAAAAGCTTAACAGCTTTGAACTGCTATGTGGCTATATGACACCAGGTCATACTCCAGGCTAAATCCTCTGAGCAAAGCAGTTGCATAAACTCCTCATTGACACAGTAACAACACTGAAAATCCCTAGTGTAAATGAAGATCTTAATTTGGGGGGAAAACTCACATTTTCAGTCTACCAATGCTGCAGAAGTCAATGCCTTCTACACCATCAAAACACAAGACCTAAAACTCAATAAAACAAAGGTACAAGAACTATTCTTATTGGCCCCCATTAATAACCTATTCTACCAGTGCACCAACTAAGTTCAAATCTCCATCTTCCTTACGTTTCTCCATCCAGTCCATCTTCTTTTTCAATAATTGTAACCGTCTGATTGAAGACAGCATCTTGAAACACGTTGCCCTATAACAAAGTTCCCACAAAATATTTCAATTCTGCATAGACAATGCTTGATTACATTCATAAATAATGCAAGTTTAAATCATATAAAACTGCAAGTACAAATACAAATTTAGATATTAGCAGGAAAATTCATATCTAGCCTTGAAGATGTTATCTCCTGTACCATAAAATACTACATATGAAGGGATCTTTTTAGCACAAAGAAAAAGACTGCAGGTACAGAAGCCTCCAACCTGCACTAAAAGGTAAAAAATGTCTGCTTTAGTCTCCATCTCTGGTTTTGGATGAAGTCTGCTCCCAGGGTAAAATCATTTGCTCACAATATCAAGTTTCCAGATGGATTCAGGCTATTAAGTTTGTTAAAGCCCTAACTGAATAGTGAAATTAAAGCTTCCTGGAAGATTTTTTTTAAAGTTAGTATATGCTACTAGTACTCTATTCAATGACATTCCAAATTCCATTGCTAATATAAACATCAAGTATAACATACACAAGGGACAACTGTGAAACATGGAGGCAATCTCTTACTATCCTTATGCATATAGTGATTTGCTTAAAGATCTCAGAGGCAAGGTCTGAAGAAATAGTAACTTGACTAAGCAGTTCCTTCCTGACATTTCCACATCAACAGAAGAGATTGAAATGAATTACAACATCAGGCTTACATTTACATCTCTGTAGTTGAGATTGATAACTAGTCCAAAAGGACGACCACCCATAGGCTCAGCAGGGATGAAAGAGTACTCAAACGTGGCTTGTCTCTGTGGTGGAACTACCGTGTTCAGAGGGAGGGCTGTGAAATTCTGTATATAAAACTGGTAGTCTTGAGGGTACCGGAAAGAAGCATCAAGAGACTCAACAATGAAGTCTTCTGTACCCTTATTGGTGAAGCCTACCAGGAATTTTACAATGTTGTTTGCTGGAAAATCTAAAACACAAGAGTATTTAATTGTTAGAAACTTGGTACAGCACACCTAACCCGTTTCTAAACGGAGTCTCTAGAACAAACCCTTTTTTCCTTAAGGAAAGCCCCACTGTTTTAGCACACACACTGATACATTCTGAACAACAGTAAGAAAGCTGGTAGATCAGCACAGGACTCTTACCTTCACCCTTCACAAATAATATGGTTGTATCAGCACTAGGTGAGGCTTTAGGTTCTCCTGACAAGTCTTCTTCCTCTTTTTCTTCTGTCTAAGAAAAGAGACTTTTTTTAAAAAAAATCTTATAATGAACAGTGAAGCAAAGACCATGCTTCTTTTATGAGAATCCTATGCGACAGTTACCAGTGTGTCAACACATACAAGCATTAGTACCAATTCCTGCCATTGCAGAGGTAGCATAGTGTTCTCCCTCTAAGTTAGCATCGTCTTCAGCATTTATCCCTCTAGCTGTTGTATCTGACAGAGTGACTAAACTCATCTCAATTTAGCTCTATTGAAAGAGTTTCTGATCAGAAAGCAACAGCAGGTTTCTGTTTAGGGTCAGATGGAAAAGAATAGAATTTAAGTGTTAAATGATCACATCTATGCTATTTCTACTCAGAAGGCAAGCACTCCCAGGACTGTGGACAACCACAAAGCAAATGAGAGTTGTTTCAATACAGAGTGCTTATAGAAGCTTTTATTCAGTTTTAAGAAGCATTCTGTTGCATGGAAACAGTTACACTTTTGGAACAAAGTGGTTATACAAATTCACTTGTTCAAGCTCACCTTTGTGATGATTCACTTTTTAGTTTGGTCATTAGTCTTTAATGGCTTATTTTCAAAAATAATCAAGGTAACAATCAAGGGGTCAGTACTGCCTCCACCAAATGAAGACAAGGCTGTCCCCAACTCGCACTGTCTGCTGAACCAAATAGTTTTATCATTTGGTTTTACTGCTCAAACAACTCTGAAGCAGCACGCAGCCTACTGAATCAGTTGTGCTCATGCCATTCAGTGGGGAAGCCATGAACCAGAACCAGGCCTAGCATCTTGAAGTCAACTCTAAATGTAGAACTATTTCAGCGACATATAAAACATATTGCCTAAGAAGTAGGCTGTTTTGTAACCTTGCTTAGTCATACACTATTAAAGTTGCATTTGAAGGGTTAAATACACTATCAGTACTGAATACCTAGCACATCAACCATTTAGCAAACTTGGACAACCATAAGCTCACCAACATCAACCAAAAACTAACAGAATCACAGAACAGTGTACCAGGTCTTTTATACTATGCGAGCCTTCTCGTCCTAATGCAGTTCTGGTAGTTTCTAGAAACCTAGCTGTCCCCATGTGCGTTCTTGGGCTGGTAATTCATGAAAAGACAAATCCTTTTGAAACTTCAAGCAGGTCAGATTTAATTTGAGACTTTAGAGTAACTACTTTGAAATACTGATGCTAACAAATATATTCAATTATAATACATAGCTGCAAGCACTTCTGTTCCAATTGCTACTTATAACATTCATGTACAGTTACCAAGTCTGTAGGCTCATCTTCTTCAACTTCAGCTTCATCATCTTCATCTTCAACTACAGTATCTTCCACAGCTTCCTCATCTTCTGTAGCATCTTGAGCTGCAACTAATAAACCTGAACCTATAGAAACAAGACACAAAGGCTTTTCAATACCTGATTAACCTACTGAAAACTGACACTGTAGCATGATTTTCAAACTGTCTGAACGACTTCCTAAAATCTCAAGCTTTTCTAAAGCTTCTGCTGCAAATAAATTCACATTCAAGTGACTGCCTACATTGACCATTCAGCCATTCATTCTCTAATTACCTTGAACTGCTCATTTATGTATCCGTGAGCTCAAAATAGAAAGCTTTACATCTGGAAAACCACAATTTCAGCATTTGCACAGCAAAAAGCAACCACTTTACCTTCAGTTATTAAGGTATTTTATTTTTTGTTATTATGAATGTAGAAGTTAGAGTTCCTATTATGAGTATATTAGTTTTGCAAGTTCTTTTCCTTCTAAAAGCCAGCAAGCTTCAGAGCAATGCTCCAAGACGAGAGTAATCACAGAGTTCACTCTTTCTCTACTTTTATGGCACTAAGTCTTATACATTCAAACAGCAGGCATAGAGGATTAATACAAAGAGTGGCCACAGGATAGAGCTCACACCGGCTGTATTTAGCACACATACAGGCAAGGCTAAGAACTTTTCATAAATACACGAATATAGCTTTTGTTTGATGAAGCTAGCATTCCCCAAAAATTAGAAGAACAAAAGTGAACGGATAACTGAATTGCACAAGCCTAAAAGAGCCACTTGAGTACACAAATTAAATAAATATTTAGAAGCTTCCACATGAAATAAAAATCCTAGAACACCACAGGTGTGTCCAAGGACTTGAGGGTTGCCACTCTGCACTAGGAAATGCAAATAAAAGCCCTCACTTGACTGTGTTCAGAAGGCATAGTGTAAGACAGTTACTCAATCGTATGTAAGTGCAGTGATTTTGCATGATGAAGTTTTGTAGAGTGTAAACCCGCAAGTAACAGATTTTTAATTGAAACCCCTGCAGCCGACTAGGCTACGCCTAAGTTACGGCTATCCCTCACCAGCAGCTGTACTAGCACACCCTCCCAACCCCTAATTTAGGGGTTTTCTTCAAGTGGATGCAAAGACGAGCCGATGATGTGGCAGGAGCAGGACAAGACAGCTTCCCCCTGCGGGGAGGCCTGACACGGAGCCCTCCGGGAGCACGCCTCCGGGAGCACGCGGCGAGGCGGCTGCCCCCTTCCCTTTGCACAGCCCTGGGAGCCGTCAGCGAACCCCCGCAGCAACACGCTGCCCCCTACCCGCCCCGCCCGAGCCCCCCTACCTGCGCGGCCGGCGGGCGGCACGGCGGCGGGCAGGATAAGGAGCAGCAGCAGGAGGAGGAGCCGCCTCGCGCTGCCCATGGCGGCGGCTGGCTGCGGCGCGGAGCCTTCCACCCTGCCTCCCGCCCGCCTCCCCTCTAAATGGCGGCCGCCGCCATCCGGCCCCGCCCCGCGCCGCAGCGGACGTGGCGCTGCCGGGGAGGAGCGGGGAGGTCACGCGGGCTTAGCACACGTCTCCCCGCCGCCCCCGCGCGTGCGCGGCTCTGCCCCTTCCGCCTGCCCGGGATTTTTGTCGCTCCCGCGGGGGAAGGGGCTGGCGCTACTTTAGGGGCGGCGGTACTCGGCGCGCATGCGCGGCACTTAGCGCGCGTGGCCTGTGTGTGGCAAGGCGCGGGGGGGTGCGGGGCGGGGCCGGGAATGGCGGCTGAGCTGGGCCTGTCAGCGCCCCGGGAGGGCAGGGGGAGAGCCGGCGGCCAGGGTTTGTTCTTGTAGAGCAGGTTAACGCGCCCTGGGCAGGAGAGAGGATAAAGCGTGCTGTGCTGAAATGCTCACAAAGTCTCTTGTATCTAAGTCTGACGTTACCAAAATCTCACAGACCCCTCCTTGCTGGTTCAAACAAGGTTTTCAGTTGTTAACTTTGACGTACCAAAATCTCACATCAGTAACATCTCACACAACAAAATCCAACAGACCTTTCTATACTTTAGATCAAGCTGATTTTCAGTCATAAATTCTCATGTACCAAAATCTCATTACCAAAATCTTACGTACCAAAATGTCACACAACAAAATCTCACGTAGCAAAATCTCATGTACCACAATCTCACAGAAGCCCTCTTCCTGTAGATGACGCTGGTTTTCAGTCTTACTTTTGATGGTTTAACTGAAAAGGTTTCTCAAAGGGTGATAGGCAATGTCCTTGAAAGTGGCACGTTATTTCAATTTAATTTGTTAAATTGAAATGTAAAGCATACTAAGATGAAAAAGCCTTCTCAGCTCCCACAGTCAGAACACTCAGTGAAAATATCGAGGGACAAAACTGCCCTCCAGCTTTCTCTTCTCCCGCGGTTAATAACCATGGCTCACCCAGAGACTATAATGAAACACAGGTAGTGTGTAGATGTATTCTGTATTTTGCAGGAACTTTAATTTGTCCCATGCAAATGCAACTTTCTATGATGGCAGTAGTGGTAAATGGCAGCTTTCTTCAGTATTTTGTTTTCCATATTTTCATTGATTTGATTTTGAACCTGCAAATTAAAAAAAAAAAAAAAAAAAAAGCCACCTTTCTATGTAAGTTTTATTTTCAGTCTTATTTTTAACATGCTGAAAATATTGCTGAAATGTTGCTCAGTACTGGCATCATTATGAAAACTAGAGAACATCCACTGCTACTTATAAAAGCATTTATAGTCAGATAATATCCACCCAATGGTATAACATTACATTTTCTGCAAGGGGCTGTAAGTTGTTTAACCTAATCTTTGGCCAAACATGTCTGACTTAACATCTTCATCTGAGTTAAATGATCCTTATGTTACTAATTAACCTGTGTGGAGTTTACATGTGGTGGGAGCAGATAGGAGTTAATTGTAAGTGTGCATTGAAAATAAGTGAGATGCATTGACCACCTCTAGTGGTCAATGCTGTCTCATACTAACTGCAGTATCACAGCTGTGCCTAAAACCGTATTAGGCCACGGTTCTTTTGTGCTAAGTATCCTATCCAGAATGAACAATTTATAATCTGAAAAGAAAGACTAAATGAATAGCTGGAACAAGCTGTGGAGACTTTTTTTTTTTTTTTTTTTTTTTTTTTTCCCACTGGGTATATATTCACAGACATAAGAAATTAAGTGTTGACAATAATTGCCATTATTGCAGCTTTTCTATTTGACATCTCAAATGTTGGATGATAACTCTGAGAAGTCTGGAAAGAATGGTAGGAGTTCCTCTTGCCTGTGGGAATTCTGCATGTGGCCATAGTTGTGTACAAGCACTGTATCCTTGCATTAAAAAAAAAAAAAAAAAACCTTTCTACACTTTCTAGTTAGAATTTTGGCTAGAATTGTTATGAGGAAAAGCGCCTTCAGTTTCATAACATGTATCACAAAAAGAGTGAGCATTCTGAATGCCTATGAATGGAAAATAAAGTTTACCTCAGGTTTCTGGTTTTCATTTTGAACTTAAATGGTTCCCCCAGATGTGTGTTTATTTTTCTAAACTATCAGCAAAAAACAAATTGCTGTTTATATACATATAAATAGAGTATTATTTCTTCTTTGATACTTGCATTTGGCATGGCAAAGAGCCAGTATCCTTGCATCTGGAAGCTTTGGGGAGTGACAGTACAGAGGCAACAGAACTGTCCCATGGTAAGCTCATCTCTGTCAGGTCATGTTAGCTTCATTGCAGTGCCCCATGAATGCTCCAGTGCTGCTTCAAGATGCAAGCAAACATGGTAGCACTGGACTCATAGCTTACGGCAGGGCTAGACACGGATCACTGTGCCATTTGAGCTGGCAGGGAAGAAGACTGGCGTGGCTGAACAGGGAATTTGTGCTGAATATCTGGGAGAAAAAGAGATTATGTCTGGTGGAAGAAGAGGCAGGCAACTCAGGGAGAGTACAAAGAAGTGGCCAGCATATGCAGAGAAAAAAAATCAGGAAGGTCAAAGCCAAGTATGAGCTTAACCTGGCCATTGTGGTTAAGGATGACAAAAAATACTTTTATAAATATATTGACAGCAAGAGGAGGGCCAAAGAGAATCTCCATCCTTTACTGGAAGCAGGGGGAACATGATTAATGAGGATAAGGAAAAGACTGAGGTTCTTAATGCCTTCTTTACATCTGTCTTTACAAGCGAGACCACTTAACCTTTGGGAACTCAGCCTCCTGACCTGGATAGTCTGGGATGGGGAGCAGAAGAAATCCCCTACAGTTCAGGTGGAAACAGTCAGAGACCTGCCCTGCTGCTCCACCTGGACTGTCACAAGTCCATAGGGTCAGATGGGATCCACCCAAGGGTGCTCAGGGAGTTGGTGCTCATCTCCTTCTACAACTGGGTGACTTGCGTGGTGGATGAGGGAAAGCCTGTTGATGTAGTCTACCTAGACTTCAGCAAGGCATTTGACATGGTCTCCCACAGCATTCTCCTGGAGAAGCTGGCAGCCCATGGCTTGAACAGGTACAGTCTGCTGGGTTAAAAACGCTGAACAGCCGGGCCCAGAGAGTGGTGGTGAAAGGACTGAAATCCTGCTGGCAACGGATCACCAGTGGTGTTCCCTGGGGTTCAGTGTTGGGGCCCATTTTCTTTAATATCTTTATTGATGACTTGGATGAGGGAATTGAGTACACCCTCAGTAAGTTTGCAGACGACACCAAATTGAGGGGAAGTGTTGATATGCTGGAGGGCAGGAAGGCCCTGCAGAAGGACCTGGACAGGTTGGATTGATGGGCAGAGGCCAATGGGATGAGGTTCAACATGGCTTAATGCTGGGTCCTGCACTTTGGCCACAACAACCCCATGCAGCACTATAGGCTTTGGGCAGAGTGGCTGGAAAGCTATGCAGAGGAAAAGGATCTGGGCGTGTTGACTGATGCTTGACTGAACTTGAGCCAGTAGTGCCCAGGTTGCCAAGAAGGCCAACGGCATGCTGGCTTGTGTCAGAAATAGTGTAGCCAGCAGATCCAGGGAGGTGATCATCCCCCTTCCCCCTGTACTCTGCTCTGGTGAGGCAACGCCTCGAGTACAGTGTTCAGTTTTGGACCCCTCACTACAAGGACATTGAGGCCCATCGAGCGTGTCCAGAGAAGGGCTAGGAAGCTGGTGAAGGGCCTGGAACACAACTCCTGTGAGGAGCAGCTGAGGGAACTACAGTTGTTTAGTCTGGAGAAGAGGAGGCTCAGGGAAGACCTTATTGCTCTCTCCAGCTACCTGAAAGGAAGGTGTGGGAAGCTAGGGGTCGGCCTCTTCTCACGGGTAACTAGCAATAGGACAAGAGGGAATGGCCTCAGGTTGCGCCAGGGGAGGTTCAGGTTGGAAATGAGGAGACATTTCTTCTCAGAAAGAGCAGTCAGGCATTGGAACATGTTGCCCAGGGAGGTGGAGGAGTCACCATCCCTGGGGGTGTTAAAGCAAAGGTGGGACTTGGTGCTTAGGGACATGGTTTAGTTGGGTGATATTGGTAGTAGGGGGATGGTTGGACCAGATGATCCTGGAGGTCTTTTCCAACCTTAATGATTCTATGATTCCATGAAATTGTATAGATATGATGGTGTTCAGAACTGGACCCACTTTCTTTGCAGCAACTGGACATTTCTACTATTTTTCAGAACTGTAATGGAGTACAGTCAGAAAATTTAAAGTATCCATCAAAGAACTTGGAACACAAGCAAAAAAAAAATACCAGTGGACATTTGTCCCTTTTTCCTTCTGATGCGAGAAAAAATATGGAATTTCTTGTTGAACTGTGGGAAGGTGGTTTGCAGCCTTTCACCTCAGAGCTTTCCACTGGTGAACACCCACATCTGTGAAAGCTCTGAGCATCTCCAGAACAAGTGGTCAGCCATTCTGAACGGTGCCCATCAGCAATGCATCACCTATGCCACCATATTCATTTCCATATCTGAACTCTGGCATGGTATGAGGCCAGCTTATGCAAAAGGGATTGCTGGTACCTTAAGCCACTATGCTATCTAGACTCCAAAACAAGTGAACTCTCACATCTATCAATTTGTTTGATTTGCATTCAGAAATATGAATTTAATTTCTAATTTTGATGTTCACTTCTAGTGTTTTTCCAGCTTGGTTTTGACTAATATACAAGGAATACTAGATAAACATAATAAATGGACATGAGTCATTAGTCTGGTACCACCAGAAACACAAAGAAAGGGGAATGGATGCCAATCCAGATGGACCGGGACAGGCTTTAGAGGTAAGCCTATGTGTGAACCTCTGAGGTTCAAAAACACCTAGTGGAAGGTCCTGCACTTAGTTCATGGCAATCCCAAGCCCAAATACAGGCTGGGTGGAAAATGGATTGAGAGCAGCCCTGAGAAGGACCTGGGGATGTTGGTAAATGAGAGGCTCAACATGATCTGGTAATGTGCATTTCCAAGACAGAAAGCCAGGCAGGGCTGCATCAAAAGCAATGTGGCCAGCAGGGCAAGGGAGGGGATTCTCCCCCTCTGCTCTTCTCTTGTGAGACTCTACCTGGAGCCCTGTTTTCAGCTCTGGGGTGACGTGGATATAATGAAGTGGCCAGAGGAGGGCCACGAGGATGATCAAGGGGCTGGCTGCAGCACCTCTCCTATGAAGACAGGCTGAGGGAGTTAGGGTTGTTCAGCCTGGAGAAGAGAAGGCTCTGGGGAGACCTTACAGCGGCCTTCCCATACCTAAAGGAGGACTACAGGAAGGCTGGAGAGGAGAGACTCTGTTCAGGACTGTAGTGATAGGAATGGCTTTAAATTAGAAGAGAGTACATTTAGATTAGATAGAAGGAAGAAATTATTCACTCAGAGGGTGGTGAGGCATTGGCACAGGTTGCCCGGAGAAGCTGTGGATGCCCCATCCCTGGAGGTGTTCAAGGCCAGGCTGGATGGGGCTTTGGGTAGCCTCGTCTGGTGGGTGGCATCTCTACCCATGTCAGGGGGATGAAAAATGGTCTTTGAGGGCCCTTCCAGTCCAAACCATTCTGTGATTCTGTGGCTCTGTGATTAGACTAGAACTAGATGAATATCACGAGAAAAGAAAAAAAAAAAAAAGATGGAGGAAAAAGGAGCTTCAGAGCTAGGTGTAGAGACTACACCTGACAGAAGCACACACACACACACACACACAAAACAAAACAAAACAAAATATCACACACACACACAAAAACAAACAAACAAACAAACACAGAAATACTTGGGATGTGTGCCACACAGCTTCTGACACAGCTTCTGTCACAAAGGCTCAATTCCTTTCAGTGTTTGATTCATAATATGCTCTTTGGATGTACATAAACACATATGAAACCACATAAAACTTCTGGAGGTGTGAATGATAATCATTACACTACACTGAGGTTTCTCAGTAGCTGGTGATATACAAGCAGCTTCATATCCTGAGGAAGTATTAAAGGCATTTTTCTCACATGACACTTGTGCATTGCTATAAGGGATTAATAAAGTGCTGCAGAAACTATTAGCACTTCAGAAACTGTCTCCCACATTGCCTTCTGTCCTTTCCATTGCTGACAATTTTTGTCCACACATATCATTATAACATTATTTTATTTTATTATTTTTCAAGATTAAAAAACTAAAAAATCACCTGGAGGTGAAGGACTGATTTATTTCTCCACTAAAGGTATATAATATTATTTGAATTTCTTAGTATTTTTAAAGAATGAAAAGCTAAATAATAATCACCTGGAGTTGAAGGAGGAAGAATGCAAGAGACTTACAGAAGAAAACGTTAAACTTCATGAAGAACTGAGAAGCATGGCACTGAAGGTACAAAACCTTTAAACAGCCTGCTTGGTTGGTATTTCACTGACATATCTCTTGAAAACAAACTGGCAATTCAGCTATGCATATACATAGAGCAGTGTGTTGTATCTTTCAGAGTCAGTACACAGTTAGGTTACATGAGCTTTTTCTCTGATTTCCCAAATGAGAAATCTGAGATAAATACAATGCCAGACTAAGAATCTCTATTGTATTTCCACCTACATTTGGTATACTCGTTTCTATTAGAAGAGGAGGCTATAGCACAGCTGTTGTGATTTAATGTACAAGGAACTTAATTTAAGAACTAAATCCTGTTAAGTATCTTCCTATGTCAGACCTTCTGAAATTGCCTAAGGCAAGTAGGATGCAGGCAGTGAAGTTGATTGGTATGATCCTTTCCCAATACAGCAGATATATATTATTTATATATGTGTGTATGTACATATCTCAATTGTATCATTTTCCAATTAAATTTTTAAACCAAGTACGATATGAGAAAAGATTTAATACCTTGACAAAAGGCTTGAGAGTTCCCAGGCTCAAGGGAGACGTTATAATGGCCTTCCAGCACCTAAAGGGAACCTACAGGAAAGCTGGGGAGGGACTCTGTATCAGGGAGTGTAGGGATAGGACAAGGGGTAATGGCTTTAAACTGAAAGCAGATAGATTTAGGTTAGATATAAGGAAGAAATTCTTTACTCAGAGGGCAGTGAGGCACTGGAACGGGTTGCCCAGAGAAGTGGTGGATGCCCCATCCCTGGAAGGGGGCCTTCAGGGCCAGGTTGGATGGGGCTTTGGGCAACCTGGTCAGGTGGGAGGTAGAATCATAGAATCATTAAGGTTGGAAAAGACCTCCAAGATCATCTGGTCCAACCATCCCCCTACTACCAATATCACCCAACTAAACCATGTCCCTAAGCACCAAGTCCCACCTTTGCTTTAACACCCCCAGGGATGGTGACTCCTCCACCTCCCTGGGCAACATGTTCCAATGCCTGACTGCTCTTTCTGAGAAGAAATGTCTCCTCATTTCCAACCTGAACCTCCCCTGGCGCAACCTGAGGCCATTCCCTCTTGTCCTATTGCTAGTTACCCGTGAGAAGAGGCCGACCCCTAGCTTCCCACACCTTCCTTTCAGGTAGCTGGAGAGAGCAATAAGGTCTTCCCTGAGCCTCCTCTTCTCCAGACTAAACAACCGTAGTTCCCTCAGCTGCTCCTCACAGGAGTTGTGTTCCAGGCCCTTCACCAGCTTCCTAGCCCTTCTCTGGACACGCTCGATGGGCCTCAATGTCCTTGTAGTGAGGGGTCCAAAACTGAACACTGTACTCGAGGCGCTGCCTGACCAGAGCAGAGTACAGGGGAATGATCACCTCCCTGGTCCTGCTAGTTACACTAGTGATTGCTGTGTTTTTCATGTACTTCTGTAAGTAAACATTCATGGTAACAGAACTTATGAGACTCAGGTGTAATTTATATTTATTGTGACTCTCATATAGAAACTATCAATTGTAATAGCAGTGGTTAAGAACAGTCTGTTAGTGATAATGCCAGAACTGGAAATCATCCTTTATACTTTATGTGTGGAACCTCTTTCTCATATGCACCTTATAACATTCTTCTAGATAGAGAATCACAGCTATCAAATGTAACCAGCTGTTCAGATCTGTGTATCGTGCCCTTCAGTCTGTACATTCAGTTATCTTCAACTAGCTCGGGCTTTTCTCCATTAAATTTTATCTAGCTGGCCTGAAAGATAAGCCTATAGGGTAAGTTGCAAAGCAAATAAACCTTTTTATTAGATACTCTCTCCCTTTATGGAAGATAAGAACTGCAAGTCCTGGGCATGCTTGGAGAAGGTAATGCCTGTCAAGTAAAGGAGCTGTAGGATCTGTTCCCTACTCCGGTGGAATTTAGTTACCTTTTGGATACTAGCAGAGAAGAATCTTTCAGGGAAGCTCTAGGATTATAATTTTATTCCACCTCAATACCAGAGCAGTTGCATCCTTTCTTTTGTTAAGGCTGGCTACAAATATATTCACTTTAGATTTTTTTTGTTTGTTTTGCTTTGCTTCTAATCTGTTTCACACTTTCTCCCCCTTTCTTTTTTCCAGACAAAACACAAAGTCCTTGTAGGGGACCTTTTATTACAGTACTGGATAATGACAGGTAAATTCTCTTTGAAGATAATGAACATTTTCAGTTGTTACCAACCTTCTTAGCAATATGGTTATATCAGCAGGTGCCTAACTTGACGCTCCAAAAGAGGAAGTTACAGAAGTCTGTTAGGCAGTGTCTGGTATGCTCTGTAATGACATTAGGCTGGTTCCCAAGGTCAGCCAGTGGGCCAGGCTGCACAAGATCAATATGGAGAGCAACGTAACCATGGTTAGAATCTTACAGGAATGGAATATCTGTAGATGCAGTCGTTATCCTGTCAGTCCTGTATCCAGCCATGGTGAAGAAACTTCTTATCACAATATTCCTGCCAAGAAAATACCTGATGGTATCCCCAAAGGACTGGTATACACTCTATGCCACTGCACATACTGTACTGTACTCATCCATGTGATTCTCATTCACTAGAATCACTGCAAGCATTTCCTCATCAGTTCTTGATGATCTTCCCAATTAAATGTATATTATAATAAGAGCAAATAATTTGATTGGTTTTGGCTTACACTATAATGGAAACTTTTTATAAGTGACTAATTTAATAGATGTAACAACCAGCATCATACATGAAAAGTGATTTTTCTGAGTCATTTCCAAAATGACTTAGAAGTCTGGTAATTAAATCTCAATAGGTATTATCAAGATAGAAAACTTTATGGTATTATGCATAATACTGGGCATAACTATGTGTTGACTGGACAAAATGAAATTCAAATAAGCAATAATTTGAAGAGTAAAAATTCCTTTGCCGGGAGACACATGGAAAGTGTGATGGAAACACTGCAAATTAAATAGCTTTCATAATCAGTTCAGTAAAAAGAATTATTAAGATTTCTGTGTACTTGGTCTACAGAGCCTTTCTTTATCAGATGAACAAGCCCATTTCTACTTCCCCAAGCATTCAGGAAGATTTACTTTTTTCTCCAAGTATTAATATTCATGGGTATGGCTCTTCACTTTTTCTTGCATTTCAATAATTGTTTCATTCTTTTTGTTATGTTCAATGGTAGAAAGATTCTCTCTGTTCTAGGGAATGTAACAATGGCGAAAAAATAACGTTTGAACAGCCAGAGAACCAAAATTTAGCAAAGGGTTCATCACTGCCTTTCATTCAAGTTAACTTGAGGGTAACTGTAGTGTCTTGACTGAGACCAGCTATGACAATAGGAAAAGAGAATTATTAGGAGAAACTGGAACACTCCAGCTGTCTTAAGATCCTGAGTGCATAAGCTACTGATACATTTCATAGGTAATTAAGATTATATTTATTTCACAGTTTTACTTTTTGAGTATTGAAATACAGAATATATTATGAAACCTAACATAGTACATTTGAATGAAAACCCCTGTGCCTCTTCTGGTGGTTTTACTCAGGTAGGCAGCCAAGCTCCACCACAACCGCTCTCTCACTCCCCCTCCTCAAAGGGAAAGGGGGAGAAAATACGATGGAAAGGGCTCATTGTTTGAGGATGGGGAGATCGCGCAACAATTATTGTGACAGGTAAAACAGACTCAGAGTAGGGAGATAGTAAAATTTATTGACTATTACTAACAAGCTAGAGAAGTGAGTAACAAAGGAAAGACACCAAGACCACCTTCCCCTCCATCCACCCTCTTCTACCTCCTCCCCCCGAGCGGTGCAGGGGAACGGGGAATGGGGGCTGTGGTCAGTCCATAGCACTTTGTCTCCTCTGCTGCTCCTTCACGGTCCCTCTCTGCCCCTGCTCCACGTGGGGTCCCTCCCATGGGATGCCATCCTTCCTGATCTGATCCTGTGTGAGCTGCCCACAGGCAGCAGCTCTCCAAGAACTGCTCCAACATGGC
Organism: Heteronetta atricapilla; assembly: GCA_011075105.1. Taxonomy (NCBI): domain Eukaryota; kingdom Metazoa; phylum Chordata; class Aves; order Anseriformes; family Anatidae; genus Heteronetta; species Heteronetta atricapilla. The sequence continues at coordinate 69,444,339 of CM021732.1, read as the reverse complement.
TCCATACCACAGGGTCCATCCATCAGGAGCAAACTGCTCCAGAACAGGTCCCCCACAGATTCCCCACAGGCCCCCTTCTGCAGGGGCTCTCCATGGGCCGCAGCCTCCTCCAGGCCACATCCACCTGCTCCACCGGGGGCTCCTCCACAGGCTGCAGCGTGGAGATCTGCTCCGTGTGGGACCCATGGGCTGCAGGGGGTCAGCCTGCTCCACCAGGGGCCTCTCCACAGGCTGCAGGGGAACTGCTGCTGCCTGCCTGGAGCACCTCCTGCCCTTCTTCACTGACATTGGGGATGCAGGATTGTTCCTCACTCCTCTCTCTCCCAGCTGCTGTTCTGTAGCAGTTTTCTCTCTCTCTCTCTCTCTTTCTTTCTTTCTTTCTTTCTTTCTTTCTTTCTTTCTTTCTTTTTCCTTCCTTCCTTCCTTCCTTCCTTCCTTCCTTCCTTCCTTCCTTCCTTCCTTCCTTCCTTCCTTCC
>CM021732.1:69376328-69443853 GCA_011075105.1 Heteronetta atricapilla | reverse complement strand
CCTTCCCTTCCCTTCCCTTCCCTTCCCTTCCCTTCCCTTCCCTTCCCTTCCCCCTTTCTTTCATATGCTCTTACAGAGGCGCAAACAACATCACTTATTGGCTCAGCTCTGGCCAGCAGCGAACCCCTTATCTAGCTTATCTATGAGGTCTGCAGATGACACCAAATCAGGGGTGGTGGGGGTGGTGGTGATGGTGACCTACCTGATTTGGACGAGTGCAGGGGTGCCACCCAGAGGCACCCAGGCATGGTGCAGAAATGAGTCAACAGGAACCTCAGGAACTTCAACAGACAAGTACAGAGTCCTGCACCAGGAAAGGAAGAGCCTCACCAGAACAGGATGGGGACTGACTGGCCAGGGAAAAGCTGCTGATGAGAAGGACCTGGGATGTCGTTGTAGACAATAAGATGCCATAAGCCAGCAGTGTATCCTGGCAGCAAGAAAGGTTAGTAGCATCCTGCACTGTATCAAGAGCAGTGCAGCCAGCAGACTGAGGTGTGTGACTTTTACCTGTCTTCCAGTGAGTGCTTGACTGCATCTAGAAAACTGCATCCAGTCTTGGACCTTCCCAACCCAGGGAAGACACTGACAAAGCTAGAGTAAATTCATCAGGGGGTCAGCAAGATAGGTAGGGATCTGAAGCACTTGTCTTGCTCAGAAAAACTGAGGGAACTGGGCATACTCAGCTTCAGGTGGACCTGATAGCTGCCTTCCAGTGCCTATAACAAGGTGACACATGCAGCTAGGCTGTTTACAGTGGTGCACAGTAAGAGGATGAGAGCCAGAAATGTGAAGCAAAAAAAAAGTCTCAGACTGGTTAAAAAGAAAATTATTTGCCTGTGAGGATAGTCAAGCAGTGGAGCAGGAGGTTGTTGTAGTCTCCATCTTTTTTTAAGGATTAAAGCCCTGAGTGAGCTGCCTCTGACCTGCAGCTTACCCTGTTTGAGCTGGAGGGGACCTCTGAGGTCCCTTCCACCCTGCATTGCCCTGTGATCCCGTGCTTGCAGTGAATGTGAAGGGCATGCTATTGGCTTACTGTCAGCCAGTCCACGGAGCTGGGCCTTGTGGTGACATAACGTGCTTCTAGTGAGGGGAGGGTTGAGCACTTGGAATTCATTTGGAGTTCTGCTGAGGCTTTATTTTATTAAAGCTTTAAGTTCAATATTTCAGAGTATATTAAACGCTTATCAATCAATTTCTCTTGCAGAGAACACAGACCATGATTAATGTTTTAGGAACCAGGAATCCATGGCCTTAGCAGAAATAAGCAGCCACTTCCCAAGGCCAAGAGGGCTTGAAGACACAAGATGGTGAAGCGCCTGGAACATAAGGAACACAGCTGTTCCTGAGGAACAGCTGAGGGAACTGGGGTTATTTAGTCTAGAGGAGGCTCGGGGGAGACCTTATTGCTCTCTCCAACTACCTGAAAGAAGTTGTTGAGAGCTGGGGGTTGGCCTCTTCTCACAGGTAACTAGCAATAGGACAAGAGGGAATGGCCTCAGGTTGCGCCAGGGGAGGTTCAGGTTGGAAATGGGGAGGCATTTCTTCTCAGAAAGAGCAGTCAGGCATTGGAACGGGTTGCTCAGGGAGGTGGTGGAGTCACTGTCCCTGCGGGTGCTTAGGGACATGGTTTAGTTGGGTGATATTGGTAGTAGGGGGATGATTGGACCAGATGATCTTTGAGGTCTTTTCCAACCTTAATGATTCTAAGATGTTTATGGCTACATTATACGGTACCATACAAGACCCGTGGCTGTAAAGTTATACGGGCACACAGCTCTACAGACCCTAACACAGCTCCCTGAGGGAGCGGCGGACGGAGGGAACCAAAGCACCGCCCTCCCGAGCCCTAACGAATGGCCTCGCGCCGCCATTTTGCCCTGAGGAGCCCGCCCCCCCCCCCCCCCCCCCCCCCACCCCCCCCCCCGCCCGCGCCCCTTTCTGTCCCTCCCCCGCTGCCGTAGCGGGCGGCCCCGCGGCAGCCCCGCGGCGGTCGGCGGCTGCGCTTCCCCCACGCCATGTTGTGCCAGGTGGCCGCCCGCAGCGAGCCCGTGCCGGGGCAGTTTGACGACGCCGAGTGCTCCGATGGGTACGGGCTGCGGGGGAAGAAACACGCGGTGGGGGTTTGGGTGGTGTCTTGTCAGAGGGGAGCCAGCCGTGGCAGAAAGCAGAGCACTTTGCTGGAGGAGGCAGCTCTAGGGTGTTCTGTGTTTGGGGTCACAGAGGGATCCCGGTACGTGTCCCCACAGAGCGAGGCAGAAGGCAGCGCTGATGTGGTGGAAGTGGTTGAAATGCTGTCCGTCCTTTAAAAACAGTGGCATCCTTATGTCTGTGTGCTTAAAGACAGGTGAAGTGACAAGCGTCTCATGGAGCGCTAACCTTGTAAAAATTCTTTCTAGGGATAAACGTTAAATGTTTTATTAAATGTTGGCTGTAAGGGTCACTTATATGAGCATGTATTTGTTTGAAGTGAACTTACGCAGGACACGGAAACACCCGTGGAAGATGGGGTCGCTGAGAATTCCCAGTCACGTTTGCAAGAAGAAGTCAATGCTGAGGAAGGAGATGATGACGATGATAACGATGATGAAGAGGAAGGTGATGATGACTGGGATTGGGATGATGAGATGGGAAGACTCATGAAGTGCCACAGTACTGCTGCTGGATGCAATCCACAGGTACATTGAAAGCTATTTTTTGTAAGCACCAAAGGTACCCAAGAGCAGATAGGACTAATCTGGAGGCTTTGTTCTATGTTAACGTTATATTGAGCATAAATTCAAATGGAAAACTTACCTTGAGAGGATCCCCTTCATTTGAGTCTATTCCTGTGCTGTGCTGTGTGTAGCCAGGCTTCTGCTTTGACTTGTCTCAAACCCTGTTGTTGGATGCTTCTTGTCTCTGCAGTTTTCCTTTTGTTCTTTAGCTTTCTCAACCTTCTCTTTGTCTGTCCCAGTCTTTAGTGATGTTGTATTTTTGTTTGTTTGTTTCTGAAATTTGTCTTTTGTGCTTTTTAAGCATCTTCCCCATTCTTCCCATTGAATTTTAAGACAGTACTTGCTCAACTTGCCCAGGATGAAATGGTTTCTGTTTTGGACCATGTTTTGGTTCAACATTTAGGGGCAGCTAGGTATCATAGAGGCACTCTCTCACTCCCTGTCAGCAGGACAGGCTTGGGGGGGCGAGGACAACAACCCTGTGGGTTTGAGACGAGAGCATTTGAATGAAAGGAAAAGGCAAATGTCCTTTAGAAGGAAAGAGAGAGAGAAAAATCTTTACTTCCTATCAGGAAGCAATGTTCAGACACTTGAAAAGCAGGGCCTCACTAGTCATGGTGGTTACTTGGGAAGACAAACAGTTTTGTGACAGGAGTCCCTCTTCTCTCCCCCCAGCTTTTTCTGAGTATGAAGTCCTACAGTATGGGATATCCCTTTCATCGGTTTAGGTCACTGTCCTGGCAGTGTCCCCTCCTTGCTTCTTGACTACTCCAGCCTGCTGGTATTTTGGGGGAGCTGGAGAGGCAGCCTTGATGCTGTTGTGTCAGTGCTGCTCAGCAATAGCCAAAACACTGGTGTGGTATCGATATGTTTCTGTCTACAAGTGCAAAGCACAGTGCTGGACGGGCTGTTGTGGTGAAAGTTTAACTCCATCCCAGACAGAACCAGTACAGACTAATAGCACAGGAGGTGAAAGAACGCACAGGAGGTGAGGGGAGGTGCTGGAAGTGGATGGATTTAGAGTGTATATGCTGTTGGTTTAGAAACTTTGGTGTTGTTCAGAATGAAAAGTGCACAATGCGAGAACCAGCATCCTTTGTCCTCAGCTTGGACAGCAGAGGTTTAAAATCTTTTATTATTATTATTATTGATACCAGCAGAACAGAATAGTTGAGAGGGGGGTGGTACTGATCATGGTGTATCGTGTCTGACTTGGCACACAGGCATCTGAGCTGACTTTCCCTATGATACAGTGTGTATTTCAAAGGGCTCTTTAGAGAAGGCAACTTATCTTAACAAATTGTTTGTTTCAGGCAAATAGACAGAACCCTAGTCACTGTTCAGCAAAAATGTCAACCCCTACAGACAAGGCCTTGAGGAAATTTGAACATAAAATTAATTTGGGTGAGTATATTTGTCTTGTTTATAGAAAAAAATCTTTTTTTGTAAAAACAGATGCAGTGCACTTTGTGATGTTCTCAGACTGGTTCTGTTTGCTATAAGCCAGAGCTTACTTGAATGGCAGCTAACCATTTCCAGACAGATTAAAAAGGACATGCCTTTAGCCTTCGTTAACTGGCTGTCATACTGTTGTCTGTGCCCTTTGAGAGCCAGAGGATTCTTTTTCCCTTTACTACTCCAGGTCAGATGAAGTGTTTCTTCCACAGCTTATCTGTAGGAGGCAACTGTTTGGATTGTGGGAGAATATCAGCTGTCTGTTACGATGCCATTGTTGGTTCTCAAAGCTGCTACTGCAGCTAAATGTTTTTAGATGATTGCTGTTCCCTGTAGCATTAGTGTGGTACTTTATGCAACAGTTATCTCACAGGGGTAGAGGTTGTGTGACAAGTAAAGTCACTGCTGTCCTAGCCAGTGTAGCTTCTTGTTTGCCTTGTGTTGGAAATGGCTGCTCTGCTTAGGCTGCTAGGGTGAGTTGTAGTCATGATTTTTTATATTTTTTTTGATGGGACAGTAAACAGTTGCATTTTCCTTCATAACAAGGTGGCTCTGAAATGTAGGCTGAAAAGAGTAAAGAGTGGTCGTGGTGTATGCGTCCAGACACAGCACCTCTTACATACTTAACAATTAATCAAGCACCACTTTGAGTATACTGGGGGGACCTAATCCTGGAGGTTATTGCTTGCTCTGTTTAGAAAAATGGCATTAGGTTGTGGTAAGAAAAGGGAAGATGAGTTTAATGTAAGATATTATCTAAAAGGCATTAATTCAGGTTGGCGTTGCATCTCAAGGTTTGTGGGACCGTCTTAGTTATTTTATAATCCTACTTTGAAATGTAGACAGAGTGGACAGCTAGGTTAACTGTGATGTGTAACTAAACTCTTAGGTAAGCTTCAACGCTTTATGTACCCCATCAGAGATCCATTGGTGTTTGAACGTTGTGTTGTGGCATATATGCTGGCAAGCACAATTGCAGAGATGATGCTGAACATAGGACATTATTTTTTTATCCCTTCTCCATGTCGTCTTACATGTTTTTCAGATAAGCTGAATTTTGATGACTCCGTTATAAATAGAGTCACAGAAAAGTCTAGACAGAAGGAAGCAGACATGTGAGTATCATGCCTGGCTCTGTTTTCATTGACCTAAGAGCTCTTCTGATTTCAAATTATTATTCTTAGTTTGATCCTGAATTTTGAATAAATTTATTAGGGAAAAAAAGATCTGTAAATAGATGGCACGCACTTAAACCTTTTGAATTCTGGATCACTTTCCTCAATAAGTCCAATATGCTTCTGTCTCTGCAGTGGATAACCGTAATAGTGAAGGGCACTGATGCTTGTGGGTTTTATTTTGTTTTTCCTGCCTGGAGGAGAAGCCTTCTGCCTTTGTATATATGAACTTACGTTTTGAGACTGTCATCTTCTCTTTGAAACAGAATGGCATGTTTTTCTCTGTCAAAGTATTGAGTCCATGTGTGGGATTGTATCTCTATTTTCACTTTTGCTAGGTACCGAGTCAAAGATAAGTCAGACAGAGCAACAGTAGAACAAGTAAGTACTTAATGCATCAAATTTCTCTTTTGAGCAGAATAAATGATCTGGAATCTTGAAATCAGTGATAAAGCAGCTACTATAGGAACAAGAGTTTTGCCTTGGAATTCTGTTTGCCTTGGTATTCTAAAGAAACCTTTCATTTCTTTTTTCAAGTTTGTACTTGTAAACATTTTGGAGCTCAGTTTCGTGCATAGTGTTGTGATTTGATGGTATATACAATAAAGAATTGCATTTTAAGCTTTTGTTAAATTCCAAGAAACAAACAAAAAATGCTTTGTTTTTCTTTTCTTTCCTAAGCAAGGCTGAAATATTACTGGCCCTTGGCCATGTAGCTGCTCTGTTTCACTTATGAAAGCTATAAATTAAGAGAAACCGTATTTTAACATCTAACGCAACTGTGGGTAGGAAATAATTCTCTTATGTCTGTTTTAGATCCATCTCAAGGACGTATACTTGGTGGTTTTTTTTTTCCCTTTAAAAGCATGTGAAGCATCATTCTAGAATAATTATGGCAAATTCTGTGTGGCCATTGTTTGAATTATTCATGACGATCAAACAATAATCTGATGCTGTTAGTCCCGTAATATAGTACTAAGACCAGATTGTAGCAGTAAGTTTTATTCTCTTCATAGAGAGCAATTGTGCTGACTGTTCTGTATTGAACTTGAGGTGTTGGATCCAAGGACTCGAATGATTCTGTTCAAGATGCTAACAAGAGGTGTCATATCAGAAATCAATGGCTGCATCAGTACAGGGAAAGAAGTAAGTTCTGTTACAAACAACATGACAGTCTTATTCTCAGCAAGCTAGGTGGAAGCTTATGGTATGCAAGATATATTGAAGTGTTTGGTTTTAGTACTATTCTTTGTGTGTGTTACTTGATTAGTAGGAATTTATTTTAAGATAAAATGCAAGTTACTGTGAAGGAGATCAGTTTCCCCAAGTACGAAGGATTTCTCAGAATACTTAATTTTAAATTTGTCATTAATTAATTAATTAATTCTACTCTTAATACTTTCTATGTGAAACTTATGCAGAGTGTATATGTATATACAGTATAAAGCAGTACCTGAAAAACTTACAAATCCAGGTGACTCTTTCTTCATGCAAGGCTATTGCATGTGGGTCAGATCAGTTCAGCATCTCTCCAGGGATGGGAATATCTAATGGCATAACAAAGTTCTGCTTAAAATATTATTGAACTTTGTTTGCTTTTGCAAAACGAGTATGTTTGTGCACTGTTATTACCAAGTTATATTGCAGATAATTAAAACCAGACTACAGTTTTCCAAATAAATTAATCAATCATTTTTAGAATGCTTTGTCCTTAGGCTGTTCTGGTTTTCTTTCAGGTCCTTGGATTCTGATTAAAGGCATGCTTCTGCCTAGTGTAGTGGTGCCAGCACTAGATAGTTAGGCCATGCTTTAGGGCCTAAATAATGTACAGGCTCAAGTTAAGCCTTCACACAAGAGCTTGTTTCAGTCTCAAAATATGAATGGTGTGGAATTCTGTGTGTTGTTGGTTCTGTCTTGTGTGTGTCTTCATGCATTTACTGAGTGTTAGGTACTTACTGCAAGCTGTCTCTGGTAGAAAAAGAGATTGCCATTATGTGCAATTTCACTAATTCATCTGAGTGCCACAAAGGGGCTGAGGTGGGGATGTTTTCCAGGCTGTCAGAAAGAGGAGAGAAGGTTGGGTCAATTCAGTGTTCTTTTTTTCTTCTTCCCTTATTAATACAATAGGCCAACGTATATCATGCCAGTACTTTGAATGGAGAGAATAGAGCAATAAAGATTTACAAAACATCTATCCTGATGTTCAAGGATCGGGATAAGTATGTGAGTGGGGAATTCAGGTGAGTTGGAGTTCTGCTTGGTTTTACTGGGGAAGAGGGGTTGTTTGAGAGATAGTAAAAAGACCAGTGTTGATATGATGTTGATTGGCTGAAGAATTCCCTTTGTCTTTTATATGTATTTCTTAAAGATTTCGTCATGGATATTGCAAAGGCAACCCAAGAAAAATGGTGAAGACCTGGGCTGAAAAAGAAATGAGGAATTTAATAAGGTGATTCTTCCAGTTTTTATTTCAGCATGCAAAGGTAACTGAAAAGTTACAGGATATACTACTGTTCTATTGCTAGACTGTGGTTGTTACTACCTTTTATGGCCTCTGGAATATTCAGAAATGTCTTATGCTTCCTTGTCAGAGGGAAGAGGGAGAAAAACAAGATACTCCTTTGTCTGGCTGTTCATACTCTAAGCTCTTCAGCTGATTCTCTGATTTGATTGAAAAGCGAGGAAAGGCTAGCAATAGCTGCTGCTGAGTAACAGTACACTGTGCTATATAAGTTAATCTAGCATTAACCTAAAATTATGTAAAGATTGTTTGTCTGATACAGGAACATTTTGAGAAGGGTCAGAGCAGAATGGGTGTTTTTTTGCATTTGTTTCCTAGTTGTTCTTCACAAGGATGAGTTGCCTGAGTGGAGGAGCTCTTACTGTGTGTGATATTTAAAGCAACAGAGCTCCTGTGGGCACTCTTGCGATGCAAATAGTAGAGTTATTCTGTATTTAGTTTTTTGTGGTTTTCTTCCCGTGTTACAGGTTGAATACAGCTCAGATACCTTGCCCAGAGCCAATTATGCTAAGAAGTCATGTGCTTGTCATGGGCTTTATTGGTAAAGGTGATAGGTATGTATCCATAGAAAATCGAAATGATTCTCATTATTAGTAGCTTTCCACAAAGGTTTATTAAAAACAAACAACCCCCAGATTTACCTAGTATCTACCTATTACTTTAGGTCTCTGAAATTAACTTGTTACTCTTACCTGTCTTTGTGACCTGTAGAATACCCTGATGTTTGCCAGCTACTGCTGGAGACAGTCTGCATGATTCCGAAACATCAGCTGTGTGCAAAATGAATCAAGAAAATGACTTAACCAGAGTATGGCTAGAAAGGCTTCCTAGTAGTATTTGTAGTTCATTATTTTGTAGGACAAATGTTAATGTAACCTGTCCCAACTTCTTAGATCATTTTGGAAACAGCTACGGTAACTTTGGCAATGTAAAACAAGCTTTCTTGCCTCACATGCTGGCTGCATGCACTTAGCTGCTCATGCTGACTTTCTAGACACACTGAGACGAAGGATTGGGTATCGCAGTTACAGCATTTACAGCAGTTATGAACAAGGAAAAAAGTATTCACTTTCTATTATTTGTGTTGTAACTTTAAGGCCTGCTCCTCTGCTGAAGAATGCTCAGTTATCTGACTCGAAAATACGGGAGCTGTACCTGCAAATCATCCAGTACATGAGAAGAATGTACCAAGATGCCAGACTTGTTCATGCAGATCTCAGTGAATTTAATATGCTGTATGTTTTTAAACTTTGTTCTGAATTGTGACATTTGAAATGTATGTGCTGGCAAATGCTGTGTATAAATTTGAGTGTACTAATCTACCTTTAAGGGTGGGTGGGTCCTTTTTGTGACTGTTGCTCAATTTATCTAATTAATTATGTAGTTTTTAACCTAGATCAGAGATCTATGTTTAAAAAAAACAAAAACAGAACAAATTATCAACTAGTGAAAGCATTAATGAGGGACATACAGATACATACTTTTCTTTCTTCTCCTCACCCATAAAACAGTTTTTTGTGTTCTTGAGGAGACTGTTCCTTTAGAGTGTAATAGTACAGGTTGGATAAAGGAGGGAAAGGATTCACCAAAAAAAACCACCACTCCGGCTCTAATATGTGAGACGTATTCTAGAGAAATACATTAAGTTTGTTGGTGGGTTCTTTAGTTTGAAGCATGCTTTGTCCCCTGCCCCTCAGTAATCTCCTGTGTAACATTGGTGGAGTCATGCAACTTGACGTGTTTGTCCCCAGGTACCACAGTGGGGATGTGTACATCATTGACGTGTCTCAGGCAGTGGAGCATGACCACCCTCATGCACTGGAGTTTCTGCGAAAGGACTGTGCCAATGTTAATGGTGAGTGGGCTGCACTCTTGTTTGTATACATGTCTTTTTCAGGAAGGTGAATCGTCTTTTGAGTTGTAACTCTGGCTGTAGAGGCTGTCAAACAAGTTAAATGCTCCCCTTCCTAGGTTCTCCTCGGTTTGTCAGGGAACTGTGTTCTGTGCTGAGTTCAGAACACAGTGTAGCCTATTTTGCTAGAAATCGTCTGGATGAAATGAGTCACCTGGCTGAATCTCAGATTTACAATAGAAGGTAGAGGTCAGAGTCCAGTCTGCAGCAGCACCTCCCACAGCCTTAACTATCCTTACTTGAAGGACTGTGCAGACAGACCGATCTGTCCTTCTGTGAGTGTAATACACATCTGGAATTCTTCAATTTGCAAGAAGTTACTGTGTGTCACAGAGTTCCTTGTATTTATTTATCTAGCTCTGCTTAGAAGATCAAGGCATAGAGTAATTTATTAGAGATTATAGACTTGTCATAGTATTTTGATAAAACAGGATTCCTTTACGGTATTTTTCTCTTAAAAAATGGATCTTCATGAGTGAGCACATATGTTATGCAACAGACAAATGTTTTCTGGTAGGCTATGTTTCTCCCTAAGAACGAAAAATGGGTTGGTGCAGGCTACTTTCCAACCCCTCCCTTTTTTTTCCAAATGATTTTTCAAATTTTAGAGACTTTTGAAAGTTTGTAGAAAAAAATATATACGTTTTGATGCTGTGTTTGATACCTAGTATGTTTGTTGTTCCTTAATCCTTTTCTGTTAATGGATTTCTGATGGATCCCTTCTGGCTCAGATATTTGTAACCTTGTTCTTTTTTTTTTTTCACATGCTATAGCTTGCCCTATCTAAATGCCAGTGCCTCAGTGACTTGCAGTGTTTTCTGATTTTTTTTTTCTGCTTTGTTTTCTGCCACTGCTGTGTAGTCCTACAAAGACTTAAAGAAATTCCTTACTTTATGCTCTGCCTTAGCTGTGAGCATTGCAAAGGTTTGTGGCTCCATGGGCACAGAGTGCTGCCTCCATACTATTTTTTTGTTCTATGATTGATTTCTCATGGGTGAGATATCTTACAAGAACATTAGCAGGGAAACACTTAATAAGCAGTCCTTTGTGTGTTTCACTGCTGTTTTCCAATACAGAAGCACAACCTCCAAAATCAGTTACACTTGACTCAAGAAACCAATTCTGAGTATAGTAAGTGGGGAAAATTCTGATATATTAATGCGTCCCATGTTTCTTTCCATTTCAGTGGATCGTAACTAGGCTGCACTGTTTCAGTAGATACTCAGTTTGGCAAAAGTTTGAGATCTGCACTCCTTATTTTTTGAAAAGATTTTTCATCTCAGCCATTGCAAATATTACACCTGTCTTAAACTGTTTACTATGTCCTCCTTAGCCCCTGCTCCATTCAGTATGGCTCCTGCTGAAGTTGATTTGCCTTACATTTATTCAGTTCTATTCTTTTCTCAGTATTTGTTGCACTGGGAAGATGAACAATTTTCAGGTCGCCAAGGGTCATCTGATATCTAAAGCCAGTCCAATATATGCTGCTATCCTAAGTCATCAGAGCTGTTACGGTGCTGCAATGGTCACTTAACATCACAGCTGCATATGTTGCACATCAGTATTTAAGGTCTTTTGTCTCTGCCCTTGATTCCTGATAGGCTTTTTCCAGAAGCACAATGTTGCGGTGATGACTGTGAGGGAGCTGTTTGAGTTCATTACTGATCCTTCTATCACCAGTGAGAACCTTGATGACTATCTGTCAAAGGTAAGGTTGCATGGCCTTGTTGCTTATGTAGGTAGATTTGAACAGTAAACTCAGATCTAGTTCAAACTCCATCTTGTTTGCTCTACATCTTGCTGTTGAATTGGACTGGTACATTACATTACATTATACCAGTGCTTCAACAATGCATACGGGTCTTTTCCACTTACACTGCTACAGGATGAACACATCTTCATGTTTTCTGAAAAAGCCTAAGCATGAAAACTCATACATCTGTCTGAAGTGCTATTTGCATTAAAAACAGGATGCTTTAAATCTTTTGTTTCCTTTTTGAAAAGGAAAGAAAAGCTTACTTAGTTCTGCAGAAATACACCCATGCTGATACGGAGAGTGGAGTTGGGAATTAACTTAAGACTTAACCCTGCAGACTTCAGTAGGGTGGACTGAGGGAGGAAGGGAGTGACTCAGAGCAATACTACTCCAAAGTATGCAGTCTCACTAGCCAAATATTATGGCTGGTAGGACATCCTTATTCTAGGAAGAGGTAAAATGCTTGGTGTTGCTGGCAGCACCCATGCATTTTTGTCTGTAGCTGTCAGTCCTCTGCTCCCAGTCAAATGTTTATTGAAAAAGAAGGAGGGAAAATAAGGGGGGGGAGGGCTGGTAAATGGGGAAGGGCCACATATGTCATGATCAGAGTGGACATATGAGGTATTGTTCTTGCCCATGTTCTCAATCAAGACCATGAGGCTGAGTGTTGTCCAGACAGCACTGTGGCATGGGGATTTCCAGATGCTGCGTACTTTGTCATACTGGAAGTTGAGAGAAGTAGAGCTGTGCTTTATGGCTTCCACTTCCTTGTGCTCCTCTGGCTTCCTCTGTGTGTGATGGTGAAAACCGCAGATTCCAAGACTGGGCTTTGCTCACTGTATTGCCCTTGCACTGTTATATATTACAGTAAAGCTAGACCTGCTATAATTTGGTCTAGAAGTAACAGTGAGCGTGACTTCCTCCTGTTCTGAAAGCAGATCTGTCCTTGTGCTGTGCAGAAACGCTGCTTACCGTTAGGGGTCGCTCAAGGCATTGCCATAAGGAGGGCTGGAGCGTTTGTGGGTGAGGGTGGGGAGTACGGGGAGAAATACAGATGGGAATGGTTAGTTGGATTAAATGATGAGATTCTAAAGAGTGATAACTTTTGTATTGTTTTATATTTCTGCAGGCAATGGAAATAGCATCAAAAAGAACAGAGGAGGAAAGATCCAGTCAAGATAAAGTGGATGAGGAAGTAAGTGAGGATTTTTGTTCCTGCTATGAAATTAAAATTAACCTTTCCTCTTCTGAACAATGAAAACTGTTCTATTTGGCAAAATGCACAGTTGATAAATAAAACATAATGATATTGCTATGTCCTGAACTAGTAGAGAAGTGAAGTATTGAAGGATGCCGTGTGTAAAAGCAAGTGATGTTGATCAGGCGTTAAATGGCAAATACTCAATTACCTAAACCATTATGTTTGCTTGTAGCTACGCCCCTTGATGTATCTTCAGTTCTGCTTCAGTTAACAACAACAATGATAAAAGAGTGGAGTTCTAATTGTGCCAGTATTTTTTTGGACTGGTAATCTAGAAACAGGAGAATACACATGATATTCAGGGGGATGCATTAATGAAATTGCCCACGTGCCTTTGTTCCCAGTCTCATTCATTCAGTCTTCCACATACTGTTTCTCCCCCTTGCTTTTGCATGTAAGAAGAACCACCTCAAGTCTGTTCTGTTGCATAATGAAAACTGCTAATGGTCTGAGAAGGCTTGATGCAAAGATGAAACAGTCTTTATTTGATTTTTTCAATCTTATCTCTCTGTTATAGAAGAGTTAAATTAATAATTAAAAAAACAGGAACAACAAAACTGGTGCAGAATTTGTATCAGTGAGAACCTATTTGTTCACCCAGGGTTTATCCTTGGAAGAAGTTTTATTTGGATAAAAATAAATTCATCAAAGACTTTTTTTCTTGGAGCTGTAGGTTTTAGTGACTGCTGTAGGTTTTAGTGATTGCTGCTAGCTCAAGCTTGACCAGTGAATGATTTTTGTTTCCAAAGATATCTTGAGCATACAAATCCTTTTGAGTTATAGAGTCAAATGCTATTTTTCTTGCTGCAAGTCCATCTTCTGCAAACAAATTATTCCTTGTCGTACATGAAGGTAGTGTCCAGTTAGAATGTGAAGCGGTTAAGTAGCATTGAAGTTAAGTTTACCTCTCTTACTTCTCACATTACCTCAGGCTAGTTTGTGTAACTTCCCTCGTGAAAAAATAGAGCTGATTAAGAGCAAGTTCTGTGAAGACAGTCTCTGCTGTCTGTGCAACACTTAGTTTAGTACTTAGGATCACAAAGTGTACTGAACTTGTTTCTGGGATTGAGCTGATACCATGGAAAAGAGAAGTAAAATATTTCCGTCTGATCTGGTAGAAACTTAATTTTGCTGGAGGATTGTCTCAAAGATTGCCTGATAAATTTTATGTTGTTGATACTGCAGTTAGGTTCCTGCACCAGTACAGTACTGTGAAACCCTTTTTGAGTTGGAGTGTAGGTTGAAGAGGAATTTTTATATAAAGAGATTAAGTTGTAACAGCTTGTTTTAATGGAGTTGTCCCCTGAAGACATTGTAAACATAACAATGATAACTTCAGAATAAAAAATTCAAATCAGTAAAGAGGAACTTGGAGAGACTGGTGAAGTCCCTAAGTTGGCTGCCAGTAGTGATACTAATGTAGGAGCCTTATTAGTGATGAGCTATGAACAACCTGTAGATTGTGTATTTAGAGCCTGATCCAGGGAAAAAAAAAAGATACTGTTCAGTACAAATGGTATTGTGACTGCTATGTTCATTTTTAGTTTCTCTGAGCCATGAAATCCCTCATGGTTGTTCTCTTAAGGATGTGTAATTAGGATGGAAGAACATCATGAAACTATATGTAAATGAGTCTGTGTGTTTCCTTTCTTTTTGGTAGGTGTTTAAGAAGGCTTACATACCTCGCACGTTGACTGATGTTAAAAACTATGAGAGAGATGTGGATATAATGATGAAACTGAAAGAAGAGGATATGGCATTGAGTGTTCAGCAAGATAATGTGAGTAGATAATCTAGAGGTGCTGCAAGAAAAAAAAGGGAAGAATTTTTTTCCTAGTAAAAACTGATAGCAACAAACAAAAATGGAAGCCCTGTTACCAAGGCATGGAATACTGAATCTAGTGTTGTATTTAAAATTCTTTAGTTAGTACTAATGCTAAAATTACCATCTTCTATGAGATACTCATCTTTTCCATGTGCGAAGATTTAAGACTCGCATTATGATAACATTTTCTTTCTGTGTCTCTGGGTGTAGATTCTCTACCAGACTGTGACAGGCCTGAAGAAGGATTTGTCTGGTGTTCAGAAGGTGAGAAGGCCTTTTTTGAAATCCTTGATTTTAGCTGTTTTCATAAAAGAGCACATAGGGAGTACAGAGATCACCTTGTCTTGAAGCTTGTGACAATAGAAGAAGCTTCTTTACTGCAGGGCATTTTTTTCTGCCCATTACTTGGCAGTGGTGTAGACTTTTAAAACTGGAATTACAAATATGGGAAGAGATCAGGCTGTGGCACAGTCTCCAGTGTTGTTTAAGAATAAGCGTGTTTTGCAGTGTAGATGCTTGTGTTTGCTGTAAAGCCTACATACAATGCCCCTAAGGTAGATTTTCGTATGATCCAAGTATAATTAAAAATTGGCTTTCATCTATGTTAGGAAATTGCTGTTTAACTTAGGGAAATCAGTTTGGGAGTGCCAATACATCTGTGCTGTGAGCCCTAACCTAAAAGATCCTATGCTGTGTATTCTAGATTTCCTGTTCTTAGTTTGGATCAATCTCTTTTTCACTCTTCTTGTTGAGACTCGGTGGCTATAGTAGAGGAGATGACGCAAGCTTGCTTGAGGGTTTCTTTGTAGGAGATTTTTAAAGGTCTGTCTATTTTGTTTCTAGGCCACTGAGTTTGGGTTTGAGATGAATTCCCTCTTCATGTATCTTACAGATTCCTGCACTTCTTGAGAAGGCGGATGAGTCAGAAACAGGCTCTGAAGACAGCAGTTCAGAGGACTCTGAATCAGTTTGTAAAGAATCTCGGCATCCCAAAGATCTTCCTGCTGAAGTTATGGATAAAAAGGTCAGTTGACCAGGAGCTGTGCATTTTCCTACATCTGCCCAAATGACAGGAAAAAAAATCCCAACATAGTTCTGAGTGATTCTTCCTACTTCTTGTCTGAAACAAGCTGTAGACTTTTTCTGTTTTGGAAAGAGAATGAGAGCATAGAAAGTGAATTTCATTACAGATGTTTTATTAAGGGTGTTTTTGTGTAGAGGAACTTCATGACAGTGCTCTCTTGCCTAGTGGAAGCTAGAAAAGCAATCTCTGCATGGAGCTCTTAGGCCATGCAAAGCAGAACTTAGTGAAGCCTGGGTGGATCTTCAGTCCCTCTGGCTGTGCTTGCAGGCCTTGGTGTGCAGGTCACTGTTGGTCCTGACTGACCACCTTCTGCCCGGAGAGCTGAGACCTCTTGATCTGTCCATCTGGGGTCTTGGTGATGGTGTGTGTACTACAGTGGCTTTTGTCATCCCATTGGTACAGACTAGGCTAGCTTTGCTGTGGGCAAGAAACTTATAGCAGGCATGCAAGGGGAATATATTTTTTCCAAACTGCAGAACAAGTATGCTCTGCTCTTGTGAGGCTCTTCTACAGAGCATCAACCATGGGTGAGAGCCTGTTGGCAGCCATTTAGGAGCTATGCAAAAGAAGGATGAAACTTGCTAGGTATAGGGGGTTTGAGGTATGGGGTATTGCTTGTTAGTTTTTTGGATTTTTTTTTTCCTCTTAAAAAAGAAAATGTAGTAGGTTCCAAGTACATTGAATGAAACTGCATTGTTCTACTACAAGCTTTTCATACCCATCTGGAAGTGTAGAGCTACTGCCTCTCAGAGACGAACAGTCTTGGTCACTTCTCATCTTTCTGGACAGGTTTTCATTTGGACTTCTTATTGTGTGAGTAAGGTGAACTTTTTGGTATCCCACAAGTGTATTGGTAGGTTGAATGATTGATCAGTGGTGATTGCTTTTCTTCTCCCTGCCTTCTGTTATGCTGATTACTTTTTTTTCCAGTTGAGCATAGTCTCTGCACTGTCTGGCAGAAATTAGAGTGTGTTGCAGTTGCCTAGCCCCTGTTACCAACAGTTACTGGATCAGTATTTTTGTGTGGTGTTTAAAAACCCATACTATAGTAGCCCTATGGGTAACAGAAAATTTAGATCAGACTTATTGTATAATACTTGCTATAAATAGCATGAGTTGCATACTTCTTGTCTTTCTTCAAAGGTTGTGTGAAACTCAGGTTTTAACTAGTTTGAATTTTGTATTGTCATTAGCACGGGGGTGGACCTGCAGACTGATACACTTCATTTTTCCCTTCTCCACCCTCCTAAGTATTTTTTTCTTCTTGATAACAGAGTATTTGATGTGATGTGTTAATTTAAAGATTGACAGGCCTGCTCAAAATCTGTCATTCCTGCTGGTTTTAAATGAATGATGTTTTGATTCTTTATAGGAAAGGAAAAAGATGGTCAAAGAAGCCCAGAGAGAGAAGAGAAAAAATAAAATTCCAAAGCACGTGAAGAAGCGGAAAGAAAAGACTGCAAAAATGAAGAAGGGCAAATAAAACCAGCTTTGGCTTGGGGAATGGACTGGCTTGTTGTTGGTTAATTAGTCACCATCTTTTATAATTAAATCTTTTATTTATATACATACAGTATTAACTGTGAGGGTGGTTTAATTAACAAGGTGGTGTAATTATTTGAACAGAATATATGCCATATTTTTTTAGTAGGGAAGAATGAGTTTAATGTACTTGTGCTTCTTAAAATCCTTCACATGTGCAGATTCAACCTATTAGACTCACGTGGATTTGTTGCTGGGGTCTTACTCCCCTGCCTTACACTGCAGGGGATGTGCAACTGAAGTGGTCCTCCGCAGCCTGTCACCTCACCTGCAGGTAACCCTGCAGACATTGTTCCCTTGCTGCCTCTCTGCACTTGCATCACCTCTGATATTATCTTACTGAAAACGGAGTTTCATGACTGGGAAGGCAGCTGTCCTCCCTGCCCAGTGCCCTTTTGAAGCAATCAGGCAGGCATACCTAAGCAGACCAAAGCCATGGTTTCTTGCTGGAGTTGCTTTTGCAACATGGAGCTCTGTTGCTGTTAAGGGTAGTATAAGACAACATTTTGTAAGCTGATTGAATGAGTATTTGCAAGACTGTGTGTGTTCAAATCCAAACCTCTCTGTGCGAAAGACTGTGCTAGGAGCTGTTTGTGGTGTGGCTCAGCATTACTGGTCCGTGTGCTAAGGTGCCCCAGCTCCTCAGGGAGGAGTTGGCAGAGCTCTGCTCATAACTGACCCACTTGTGGTGGAGCAGCGGCACCATACAGAGACAGCCCACCTTTTCTCTTGGCGGCTGCTGAGGCTGACAGACGTTTTGGGAAAGGCGTCAACCTCGTGCATCAACCATTTTTTCCTGCTGCCTATGGTTTCAGAACTCCCTGTGTCAGCACAGAGAAGTGTTCTGATTTCAGTAAATGTCTTTTTTATTTATTTTTTTGTAATGTTGGGGTGGAGTTGGTGCCCTGGGGATTACGCTTCTGGGACACATTGTCTCATGACAGAAGAAAGCTTTTATCCATCAGTGCATATCCAACAATGATGGGTTGGCCAGGGGCAGGGTGAAGCTTCCTTCTCTTTACTCCTCACCTTCCACACCCAAAAGAGAGTGCAGGATGGCCATAGGCAGCCACCATGGCAAAGACTGAGATGTTGTCCAATTGCACATGTGGTTGTTCCACTCAAGAGTACATTCCTGAAGGTAATATGGTCTGGTTGCACTCCCAGATTTGACCTCCACAACTCTGTTGGTGCCTTTGGCTAGAAATATGGTAAGGCAGGAACTGGTCAGTGCTTCCAGACACCTCCTTCCCTTTATCCCAGTCCCTACTGGAACTGACAGACTCAGCTGTGTGTGCATGTAAGTGTAGTCTGTGTTGCAGGAGCATGTTGAGTGGTGAGATTAGTATTGTCTCAGGAAATGGGGATATTTGTTGGGAGACTGAGGAAAAAATGCATGTATTTTGGAAAATAGCATTACATGAGGTGCAGGAAAGGAGAGAGCCTGTACCTTGGTAGTGAAGGGAAAGGGAGATATAAGACCTACATGCTGAGGTGAACAGGTAGTGCTAATAGCATTTTGTCTTAGGGCTGAGGTGATCCTAGCTGCATAGATGTATTTCCTGCTTTTGCTTGCCATCGCAGGAGCTTGTGCAATGATATAATCAGGCAAAGGTGGCCTTGGCTGCCATAGCTGTGGTTGGTGGTGTTCCTAGGTGCCGTGCTGGAAGTGAGTGAACAAATAAAGGCTTTGTGCCCTTTGCCACTGACTCATATCAGTGATTCTTCACTACTGACTGACAACACTGTGGTGTATGCATCTGTGGCAACATTTGTGTATCTTGATGTGAATCTATGCGCACCAGAAAGCAGGGGAGTAGGGGCTAGCAGTGGTGGTAGGGGATTATGTCCTCCCTGTTGCCTTTTCCATCAGGAGATGTGTGCCAGGCAAACCTCAGTGTCTTGTGAAAATTAGCCAAGCATAAGAGAGTGTCTAAGGAGAAGTGTGTGCTCCACCAGCAGACTCCTGTCCCAGAACACTGGTCTGTGGCTGATCATTGTGAGCCCGGGACTGGCAGCCATCTTTTCACTGGGGCTGAGAGCTGTGAAACGGGGTAGGTACGTGTTTTTGGCATTGGGCCTGGGAGCCACTGACCCAGCGCATGTGTCCCATGGGGGGCCTTTGTCTCCTTTGCCTGAGGAGGCACTTCAGAAAAGGGAGGCTGCTGCAATCTGTGCCTGAGGGAAGAGGAAATATCCCAGCTCACACAGCCTTGTCTTCCCTCTGGGCTGTGTGGCACAGCCCGATCGAGTTTGCCCAGCTCTAGCTGTCCTGTAGCATGAAGGTGGGCCTGAATCAGCTGTTTACGAGCCTTGCTTGCAGGTATGTGCAGCAGGACTGTCTGTGCAGGCTATGCAAAGCTGGCTATCTGCCTCAGGTGTTTTTCTCTAGGGCACCCTTATGTAGTCAAGGTTTTTGCAAAGCACCTGTGGTGGAACATGCCAGAAAAGCCTGTGTTTTGCAAGTGCAGGTGGCCTGAAGATAGCTGTTACAGCTGGGCATGCAATTAGCGGGGTGGGCTCTGAGCTCCGGCCGTGTGGTATCCTGGCTATTGCAGGCTTGAGACATGGAGAAGTGAGGCAGTCCACAGGAAACAGGTGAGCCGGGAGCTCCTTGGGCCATGACCATGAGATGACCATCTTTCTGGTGATGCCTGAAGTGGGAGAATGGTCAGGAACAAATGTGTTAGGGTCAGAACTGCCTAAGGGCACCTGTCTGGTAGTCTTGGGGGGGGACGTGACTTTGGGCCGTATGCTAAAGGGAAAGCCTTGAAGTTCAAAGTAGCATAGGATATTCAGTTATCCTCTGTAGATATCAATGTTTGATAGTTGTTTGTTTTACTAAAGATTGGGATCTGAAAAGGCCCACTCATTTTGCATTTGCCATAGCAACGTGTTTGCGGCTGGCACCTGTGCAGGTGGAGCATTGCTCGGGCAGGAAGGCCTGTACCGCATATAAGAACTGAGACGCAACTCAGGCTAATGCCTAGTCTTTATCCTTACATGTGCACCATTGACATTAGACTTACTGGTGGTCTTCTAGGTTATTTGAAGTGTCGCAGCATGGTGGAGTGGCACAAATGGACGGACCCTGGAGAGGATGGTCATGGGGTAACTGGTGGGCTGTGGCTCCTGCAGATGACTGAGATGGGTTACAGCAGTGGTGAGGATGTGATAACTATCCCTGAGACAGTGAGAATTCCTTTCTGTTGACTGCAAACCTGTTCCTCCTCCACTCCATTGCTCACTGGGCTTTCAAGTGTCAAAATGTAGCATCCAGATGATGTTCCCCCCCCCCTTTTGAACAAAAACATCTGTACTCCGGTCATGACATAAACTCAGCTACTTTGTCACCATGGCTTTGGGAACACTTCTGCAAACAAGATTATATATTGTCTGACATGTTTTTCAAAGTATGAATGTTTTGTTATCTATGTTCTCTGAAAATGGATGGGAGTCCAATTCTGTCAGACAATCAGTATGAATTTTTACAGCTGCAAAAGAGCATAGTTAACTGTAAAATGCTTTAATACTCCTTTCTGGCTAAAACACAAACACTAAACTTCTGATCTACCACTTATGAAATCAAAACCACTATTTAAAAAAATTAATTGGAAAACAATGTTGCATTTTAAATTAAGGAAGGATTATTAGGGGGAAGAATAGTAAATAAGATTCTAACCAGCAAAAAGCATTGTCTGACTGAATTTTAAAGCTGGTATTTAGTTCTGGTCAGAACAGGGGCACACAAAGCACACTTTTGTCACATAACATAGCACTATCTATGGGATGGGACAACCACCACGTGGGGAGGCTGTGGTGGCATCGCCCTTGGCAGTCCTGAGATCAGACGATCAACCTGCTGGTGTCATCAGGAAGAACGGAGAACAGGATGGAGAGCACCATTCTGCTGCTGCGCCAGGCCTCTGTGCACCTTCGTGTCGGGTGCTGTGTGTGGCTCTGGTCTCCACATCACGGTGGTGGTACAGGGAAGAGTGTGGTCAAGGCGATGGAGCAGCTGCCTCATGAGGAGAGACCGAAAAGGCCAAGGTTCATCACTTTGGAGAGGAGAAAGCAAAGCAAGAGGTTAAAAAAATAGGAAAACAGTAGAGAAAGTGAATGCTGAAATATTATTCACCAAACACTGCAAGTAGTAGTTAAGGGGAACTAACTTAAACAAGGGGAGGGTTAGTTTAAAACAGGTAGGAAAAGGTGCTTTACATGGGGGCAGGCTGCACCAGTGCAGCTAAGTAAAGGCTGAAAATTAGCCCTCTAATTTGAGGTGCCTTTAACTTTTAAACTTTATTTTTAAACAGACTGAACATGTGAAAGACATCAGATTCTCAGACACAGGTCAGATACTTGGAAAGATGCATTTCTGGGAATTTGTGGCCAAAAGATTTAGTGATATTTGAAAGCTTGACTATGCACAGTGGGAATATTTACAATTGAGCTATCAAAGATAAACATGTAAAAAAGCAATTAGTCCTATCTTAGGACATTCCAAAGTAGTCCTATCTACCAGTCAGTTACTAGGATGCAGTGGGAGAGGTATGGGAGGGGAGGACTAGGAGGGAAACGCTCTCAGCAGGTGTCTTATGTTCTGTAAAAGTTCATCTGTGAGGTATTGGAGTTTTCCTCTCCCCCCCTGTCCCCCCTTGCATCTTTCTGAAATGCTGTATGGCCAATTTGCACTCTGAGCTGTTCTTGTCAGACTTCATTGCAGTTCTGAGGACTGCCAGTCTGGTCTTAACTTACTCTGGTATTAATTTGTTGCTTCTCCCACACTATGGAGCTTATGATATGCAGCAGCAGCAGGATTGGAAGGTGGAGGTTTCTGGATTTCGTTTCCCCACGATGAAGCCAGTAAAACCAGCTTTACGTGTAAGGATATGTCTGCTTAGAGGGTTTTCATTTCTGTGCTGAAATATTTTGATTAAACAATGTGAAACTAGCTGTGGCAGGCCTCTGGAGCTCAGATGCATGCTTGCTTTTGGCATGTGTACTCAGACAAGAGTCACACCTACAGTCTCTCAAGATATAGGAGAAGCGAGGCCGCTGTTCTGAGGTCTGATGTGTCCTGCAGTTTTTGTTCAGAGCTAGTTGAGATGTTACTGATAGTAAAGCTGCAGGAAATAGATTCCACAAATTCTTTCTTTCTTTATTTTTAATGAATAAATATACCTGGTTCTGGAGCTCAGTCTTTTACCTGCTATTTTCTCCTGTAGGATTTTGCAGGCAATTTGGATGGAATACTGTAGATAAGAGGCACTGATGCAGAATGTGGCAGGTGCTTTATCTCTGCATTTCCTTTACCTGTAGGATTCTTTCCTGGGGCTGCTTGCAGATGAAGAGGGACCACAAGAGCCAGGAAGGGTATAGGGGTCTCTTTTCTGATTATATGGACCTGCCTGTCTCCATCTCCCTACATTACAAAAGGGGAAGGATTTGGACACTCAGTGAGTGAAGGGGGCACTTACAGAAATATTTCTGTTACTTTGAATGAACTTTAAAATGTTGCTTGGTAAAGAGGTTCACAGATAAATTCTCATTTAACTTAGTGTATTTAAACTATTTCTAACTTTCTAGGGCATAGCTGAAAAAAAAAAAAAAAAAACCAACAAAAAAAACACCACCACCACCAAAAACATCTTTAACTTATTGTTTATACAGTTGTAACTTTGGTCCTTGTAAAACACTACTAGACTTTGAAAGCAAAACCATTGACCTCTGCCTTAGTGTCTCGTTACTTTCCTGGTCTTGACATAATTGTATTTTCCTTGTGTTCATTTTCATATCCTCTAGAGGGAGAAGTAAGTTGCTCAGACGACATTAGAAACTCTGCTAAGGCTCCATGAAGAGTGCTAATGACATTTCTATAAATGTTGGTGGATCTGTACATGGCACCTAGATATTTTGTTCTCCTGGATTTGCAGTTCCTGGGTAAAGTTTTATGCTTATAAAGGTGATAGGGACATAATTAGTCCTTGGCCAGGCATGGCTACAGCTGTGGTATGATGGCTTTGGGATGGGATTTTAGACAGTATATGACAAACATGAAGGAGACTTTTTTATTCCTGTATGTATGAAAACCGATGGGGAAAATCTAAAAAGCTGTGAGGATACCACTCTGCAGTTGTCCAAATTCATGGGCATAATCTGCATTCTTCTGTGTAACACAATAGATAGCAACTGCTTTGCCATAAGCACTAGCTCTAAATGCAGTTTAAGTACTTGACAGTTGCTCTTTTTTCTCCCCCTGTGGGTTGTTTATTTTCCAAGAACTGAAAGAAGGAAAAGCTTGGCCCTTCTTCCTGACTTGCAACAACTTGCTTCTGATCTCTGTAGCCTGCATGGACCTGTAAGCTCTACTAAGCAAGAATGTGAAAGCTAGACCTAGCCTACAGCACTGGATTTAAGATTCTTTCTCTCTAATCTAGCCCAGAGATCCATGTCTGCTTTGGAGGTTGCAGAGGCCACAAGGCTGGGATTGTTGAGCAGCAATGGCAGTTGGCAGTGTTGCATGGTGTTTAGTTTTGGTTGTGGTTTTGTGATTTTGTTTTGGCTGGTACTTTTTTTTATATATTCATGTGTTTATATTGGGTTGTTACATAGCAAGATGACGGATTGTGACACTTCTCTTAGCATTAATGCTGGGCTAAGGGAGTGGTGGGAATATGAAGACAGAAAGCTTGGTGTATGGCTAGCTTCTGGAAGGTCTGTGGGATGCCTAGAGACAGAGGGTTTACTTAGCATTCCTTTTCTTCAGCGTTGCTTTTCACCCCGCTACCTAATCTGAGCCCTGACCATGGAAGCTTGACGAGAACCCCGTGCTCCAGGCAGGAAGATGCTGCAGATCTGTTACCAGCATTTTGGCTAGGGATCTTGACAGCCAAGTCTGAAAATGTTTAATTTCTTCATGGATTCTTTAACATGCAGGTTGGTGTTTGTAGGGTATATGAGTTAAAGTCATCGTATTAGTAAGGTTTCTATTAGCCTATAAATAGTCAGAGGCAGGAGAGGCTGGGTAAGCAGGCTTCTCGCTAGATCTGGTAAGGACTGAGTGTTGAGGTGAGGTCAGATGTGTTGAGATGTTTGAGGTAAGGTTTGCGCTGAGGTGGTAAGCATAGCAGTTGTGGTCTGCATGGCACCAATGATGGGTGGAATGCTCAGATCCTGGAGAGCTGTGAGCTGGCAGGAATAGATGAAGGCTGATGCTGACTAAAAATGGGTAGCAGAGGGTATGCTGACTGTTGCTGTTGAAAAGACAAATTTGGCCTAATTTGCATGCTTAGGATAAGATGTTGCTGTTGATGCTCTTATACTTCTGGTTAGAATAGAAACTTGAGTTGTTTGTCCTCTGTCCTCATCAGGCTTCTCATTCTGCAGTACCCTGATGTGTGTGAACTTGCAGAGTATGAGTTTGCAGGTGTTGTGGAGCGCTGTGTCTCTTTGGGCTACAAATTAACCTTTGTGTGGACTTCACAGCTACTACTATGGATGGCAAACCTCAGGTCTGTCAAAAATTTGGGCCCTCAAGGAAATGTAAGGAGGCAGTATCATATTGCATGAAGCACACTTTATGTAACTTGTTTTGCTGTAATAGTGGTGAATATGAGAAACAGTTCTTCCTTGGAGATGGTGATAGCTTGAGTGATGGAGCAACAGTCTGGATGGGTAAAGCTAGAGGGGAAAGAACAGTTGAAGGAGAGGCTGCCGTTTTGTTGTCCTCCAGCATCTTCCACACCATCACTTGTTTTAGATGCTGTCACTGGTCTATCTGCAATGCTTGGAGTGCTTACCAGTAACCCTTCTTTGTTGGTCAAACCTGACCTCAGCTCCTAACCATCATTGTAGACTAAACATCGGCTACTTGAGAGGCAAACCACAGAAACAGCAGGGAGAGCTGGAGACACTTCTCAGGGCCATTTTGACTTGTTTGAAAAGCCACTCCTCGTGAGGGTATGTGGCTGAGGTGGCAGATTTGCAGTGACTTGCCTCCATGACATCAGGAGCATCAGTGCAGCACAGGGTGCAATTCATTGTTGGGGATGGGTAGGGACCAGACCAAGGGCTTAATCCTGCTAAAAGCTTGACTCCTGGTGCAACTGATGGGGGTTGAGAGCCAGGCTGGATTAAAATGGGCCTGACTAATTCGTATCTGAGTACGGGTGACAGGGACATAGTTTTCTGAAGATGTCACATTTCTGCTATTCTGACGTGTTAGTATTGAAACAGCAGGAGAAAATAAGTGGTTCCTTCAAAGTTGTTATTAAAGCACTTAAAAGAGGAACGGTTCTGAAGGGTCAGTTACGCAGTTTTATTTTTTCCAGTGATTAGTACTGCTTATAAGACTGAGAAAGACTGAAAAGGAAGAAAATACCCTGTTTTTAATGAGCTCTTCAAATCATCCAGAGTGTTTGCATTAACATCCGTCATGTGCATAATGCTGAAGTACGAAAAGACCCTGTTTTTTCCTCGAAGTTCATCAAACTCCACCCTGCCAAGGAATTACTTATATTTATTTAGAAAAAAAATAAAGGTAACTTTTTTTTTTTTTTTTTTTTTTTTTTTTTTTACTGTAGAGTCACAAAACAATTTTAACCTGACTTCAGTCAAGGCTTTCCAGGTACTTAGACAAATTTAAAACTTTCCAAAGATATTAGCAAGTCCTTGTCAAACATGTTTTATGGGCTGTTTCCCCTCCCACAGGTGAGCCAGGAACTCCCTCTCATCTTTCTCATTTGGGGAAACCAGTAGCAATGCCCATAGACGCTACTGTGAAGTGATTTCCACTTAAATAGAAATGAGAAGTCAGCTTTCTGTGACCAACCAGCGTAATTGGTGGACTCCCTATTAAAAGAGCCTAAGTACCCTGTGGCTGCCTATGGATTGCACTGTGCAGAATTAAAGGATTACTGTTTGTATTGGATTAACAATATCTGTGTTGTTTGCTTTGCTCTGTATATGGCTTTGAAACATGTTTAATGAGTATGTTTATTGACAGCTGGTGAACCTGGGTGTTGTGCTGTCCTCTTGCTTTGAGATGCCAGAGGAGTTAGAAGTGGGAGCTGAGAGTAACGAAATGAGTTTGGTGATGAGGTTTAAGTGAAAAGAAAGCATATTTTCATTGAGGCCTGAAAGTACCTGTTATTGGCACTGACTTCTGTGCAGCCAGGAGAAATTATTCTCTGGTTTGTACAGAAAGGAAAGGGGGCAAGTGAGGGAGCGGAGTCCTTCGTCATAAGGCAGATTGCACAGAGCTGTCATATGAGCGTGCACCGCGCTATCAGCACGCATGCCTTCAGGCTGTTAGGTAAAAATGCATGATAAGAGCACCTTCAGACTTGAGCCAGCTCCTTGCTGCTGCTTTTTGCTATCTCACAGTTGTGTCAGTCAGGACAGTGAAGAGATATAAGTTCCCTGACCAACACGGCAGCTCTTGCAAAAGCCTCAAGAGAGTGCTGTCTTCTGGCAGCTTGCTTTGTACGTAAGGGACAGCATGGACAAAAGATGAAAAGGCTTCTGTGAGAAGGAAGCTAATGGAAGCACATCAAAACTGTAGCTTGTTAGGAGTGGCTTTACCATCCCAGCACTGAGTGATTGTTTGCTGATGTAACGGAGTCCACCCTAGGTGTGCTTGGGCAGCATGATATGCTGCTGATTTATGTCCTGGAGCACTCCCAGGGGAGCTGTAGCCTTGCATCACTGAGCGTCTCCTAGGCTGCTGGATCTGGCAGCGTCTGTCAGGCTGCACAAGGCATAGTGTCTGAGCTACCTGAGCTTTGGATGAGTCTGTGATGCCCAAACATCTACATTCATACAATTGTGGCCGTTGGGTCAGGGATCGTGATGCTGTATTGACATGTTTGAAAGAAAAAGCTGCAGAGCTCTTCCAGCCTTTGCCAATGGCAGGACCCAAAAGCTGAATGAAGCACATGGCTAGATGGGCATGGGAAGGAGCAGCTGTGTGGTTTGGGGTCACAAGTGACCTCTGGTACAAAGTACTTACCAGTTTGGTAGCTGTCAGCATTTGTGAGAGAAGTGATTGTAAAGGAGAGTTTTAGAGGCGGACGGATATATCGATTGACATCTGGGATCTCCTTCATGAGAGGAGGACTGGTGACTCCTATGGGCAGGAGATGGGCAGCTGTGGAGGCAGTGCTTCCTCTGCTGTTTCAAAATGGGGATTCTTCCATGTCCGTCTTGCAAGTCACAGTGAAACCCGTACAAATGCTACCGGCCAAATTCTGTTCTCAGATACACCCATGCAGCCTTCCTGAAGTCAGCAATTGTCTGTTTTGCAACCATCACCTGATGCAATAACTTGAGGGCTGCGCATCCTAAAGGTTTAAGCCATGCTGGCATTCCCAGCTCCGTGACAGCAAGCAGTGCTTGACATTAAATAGTTGCCGCCTGAGTAATTGGTGAAGAATAACTGAGGTCAGTGGTGTTGTACGGCTGTAGCTAACTGCACTGGGCCAGGAGCGCTGTTCCTCCGGTATCTGTGAGTGCATTGGGACCAGAACAGGCTGGCCCTGGCTCTCCCTCCAGCCGGAATGCCATTTTCCCACATCAGACACTCCCTGCGCTAATTACACCCTTTTTAGACTCGCCCTTCAGCAATTACTTGTCTAAGCCCTGCCTCAAACTGACATCACTGGAAAGTCCAATAAAATACAGCAAGCTTTCAAACCATCCCAGGAAAGCAGAATACTATATTATTATTAGTAGTATTTCAATGCAGCTGTTTGCCGCTGATTTTCTTAGCCTTATCTTGTAATAGGAAGAGTTTGAGTTCCCTCCCAGAAAATGGCCTCCAGGGTCAGCAAAGTCCTTGTCTATTCTTCAGTGACATGCTCCAAGCCCGAAGGGCTTTGTGGTGGCTCCTTTCTTTTTCTTCTTTCTAGCTCTTCTTTGCAGTGCCAAGAACTTTCTTCTGGAAGGCCCAATCCTAAGCTTCTCAAACCTCAAAATATCAGCAATCCCTATAAGTCAGTTATTGTTGTCTTTGTTTTTCAATGCATATCTCTTTTTTCTTTATTTTCTAATTTTAAGTTGATTGCATTGTTAAGAGCATAAAGGTGTATTCAGAACTTATATTTGCTAAGGAAGAGAGGAAACCAATGGCAGCTTGCTTTTACCTTCAAATGTTTGTTTGTTTGGTAATAAAACTTAAAAAAAAAAAAAAACTTCAAACAACTGCATGCATATGTCCTCTGAGGACACGACACCTTTTATTTTTATTTTTTGCTGGTGGGGGGAAGAAGGGATAAAGCTGAAAAGTTGGACCTGAATTAGAGCAAACGTCTTTTTTTTCCATTATGATCCTGTCTGAACTGGCATATGCTTCATCCTATGACATCAGTGGTTTTTTTTTTTTTTTTTTTTTTTTTTTTTTTTTAAACTTGGTTAGCATAGAAGCAGTAGTACAGAAAAGAACATTCCAATCAAATAATAAGAAAGGAAACTACTTGGAAAAAAAAAAAAGCAGAGGAAGGTAATTGGAAATTTTTGCAGGGAAAGATTCCTGTTCTGTAACACCTGATGATGGAAGCATGAGGCTTTGCAATTGTAAACATAATTTCTTTCCACCCTGGTTGGCAATCGTATTCATTTTTTGGGTGTAACCCTTTCATGTACACAGCTGCGCGCCCCATTCCCACAGCGAGGCATGCCGGGTAAACCCTTTGATCTCGCATTCTAGCCTTCGCTTGCTTGCACTGTGTTTATTACAACTTTTTAAAACTCCTCCAGACCAGGGTGTGATGGATGATCCTCGAGGAGCTGCCCTCCAGATCTCTGATTATACGGAGCTGATGGTTTCTCCCTGACAGGTGCAGGCAAGCTGATCTAAAAACAAAACAAATCATTTTAGTAAAGCCCAGCTTACTTGGTGTTGCCTCTTTCCTCTGCTGTTGTGCTCAGTTCAGGAGAGCAGAGGCTTTGCCACGTCTAAAGCAATGACTTCCACTTTTGCCTCTGGCACAATAACCTTTTTGAATCCCAAATTGCCTTGTACTTGCTGTTGCCGTTTGGTAGCAGCAGTGGCTGCTGCTCTGGAAACCCTGAGAACAAGCCATTGAGCGATCTTTGGGTCCGCAGAAACTCTTTTTATCTTTTAATTTCTTCCTGTTTTTGTTGCATTTTGTTTCTATTTCCTGTGGTGCTGATGCCCAGTGGGCTCTGTGGAAGTGTTGAGTCCTACATTCTTTGCATGCTGAAAGCTCCGGTTGGCATCCCTCCTCACATCGTGCCCTGGTACGTGCCGCAGAGCGTGCAGGAGGTACTGCCAGGCTGTCCCGCACCTCCCCTGCCCCTCAGCTGGTGGGCGATTTGGAAGTGTTCTGCCTGTTTGCAAAACGCTGTAAGTAAAAACAACTGTCTGCGTTTTGCTCCGGTTTAAGTAGTGTGAAAACTAGTTACAGACCTCAGGCTCCTTGCAAATCATGGCTGTGTCGCCTTGCTTTCTGGAGGTTGCAGCATGGCTGTGATCAGGCAGAGCGGACGCTCCAGAAAGACATCAAGTGCCCTTCTCCATTCCCTGCAGCTTGATATTGGAGAAACCTTTTCATTTTTGAGATGCTGCACACGCCCTCATATCAGTTTCAGGGAAATATAAGAGCAATGGCGCACAGGGTGCTGAGCTCTCTGGTATCAGGGACAGCCGAGCATCTTTCCCGTTTGCTTCTGTGCATTGTATTGGCAAAATGTTGGTCATCTGTGGTAAGATGACACAAAGCCATCTTCTGCATAGGTGATTTGTGAGCAATACAAAAAAGCACATCTCTTAAAAACAAAACAAAAAGCACAAAAAACCAGCTCTCAAATCTTTATGCAATTTGGAGCATGGTGCCTTCTATGTCTTTGGGTGTGCACACATCACTTTAAGCTGCACCTTTCAGAAAATACATCGTGGACTTATTTATTTTTTTATATATAATGGAGGAAAAAGCAAATCATGTCCCTAATCCATCATTTGAAGCCTGGGGTGTTTGGATCGAATCTTACTTGAAAGGAGATGATATACAAAGCACATGCGTCAGCTCAGCTACTTTTTAATCTCTGTTCCGTGATTTGTCCATGCTCAGCAGCTTTTTTTTGGCTGCAACTGAAGCCAGCTCAGTGCCTGGGGCAAAGGCGTCACCCAAGCTACCTCAGCTGATGAAACTGAAGTCGCTTCCTGAGCGTTACTGTCCTGTGTGCTGCTGGGTGAGCTGGCTGTGCATCTGTGGCCAATTTGGGTCTGGGAGTGATTTACTGTGCTCTGAGCTGTGGCTGCTTCATGTACAGCATTGGCTCTGGGACCACCACCATGAGCCGTCACCACCAAAAGAGAGGCAGAGATTAAAGCCAGTTGAGGAAAAAAGGGGTTGTTTGTCTTATGGTGCTTCTTGGATATATTTTTTTTCAATTTCTTCTTTTATTAAAAGATAGAAGGCTCTAACTCCCCAAAACGTCTGAGCTCCAGTCTTCCATGGTGGTTTCCTTTTCGTAGTGAGTTACTGGGAGATGACAGGAAGATTCACAGAAGGCTGCTGTTCCAAAGCCCATGCGAGGAGTTCCAAAACACAAATACAAAAAGCTATTCTTGGGAGAGCTCAGGCCTGGATTAACAGGGGAAATTCATTAGCATCTATTTGATCTCAATGATTTGAAGGCAGCAGTCCTTCAAAGCCTTGGTTAGGGGTGAAACCCTGCAGAAACAGTGATTTTAGAGTAGAAATCCTGTCTCTTATCCACTACTCTTTCTTAGCTATCTGAAATGTCTCAACTGTGTATCAGGAAGGTTTAAGCCACTGTAGCAGTTGTTGGCGATGAAGTGCGTCTGTGTAAAATACATCAAACCAACATTTGGTATCAATATTACCAAGATTCCCCAAAGTGTTACTTAGCTAGTAGTTGAATAGTAATAGTTACTTGATACAGTAATATTGAGTATGACTCTGTCACAGAAAGATATGGGCAGTCATGCATTAATGTGGATATTAAAGGAGGGCTTAATACCTATATTATTTACACAGGGATGTGCTGATCTTATCTGTGCTGATTTGCAGTAAAGTATAAAACAAACTGTCATTAGTCTCATCAGGAAAAAAATGAATGCAGAATGAAGTCGGAAAATACCATATTTCTTAATTTTAATGAAAACAGATGGTACTTTTCCAACTCTTGAATAACTGTAAGCAGAAAGGATCTCTTTTAGTGAAAATGATTCTGTGTAAAAATGTGCCATAAATGTCCTTCTCCTTCCAACCACAGCTTATTAATGCAGGCCTCCTGAGTCTAGTATTCAGGGTGTATCTAGCTATGAATATCTAGACAATTAAAATCCCTTTAGATATTTTTTCTGTCTAAAAGTTGAAGATAATACAAATAATATTAACACATTTACAAAATTCAACAGTCTTGGCACAAATATGGAAGTATCCAAAAAGATAAAAATGCCTGCAAATGCATTTAGTGTGAGAGTCTTCGTATTTTTGAAAGGAAGAAGTAGATAGAACTCTAACAAATACAAATTTATTCATGAAGATCTGTCCCATAGTAACACTTGTGACCTGATAATAAATGTGTTGGGGGGTATGTGCTTAACACAAAGATGTATATTTGCAAACTCTTGAGTAGTGGGGTGGAAGGTGTGTGGAATCTGCATGTCTTGCATATTTCTTGGGCATTAACGTTCTCTGACCTTTCCTAAATCTGATAACCTTTCCGTGACAGGAGAGCCTCTCTCTTCCATGTGGACTCTGTGCAGGCACTGGGTGCCCTAATCCCTGCAGAAGAAGAACATTCCTCACCAGATCATAGAAACATTTCATCTGTGGTTCTGTCTGGTATGACCTTGCAGCTGGTGTTGGGGGTTGAGCAGTAAGTGGTCCTGAAATTTTAATGCCTTCAGGATGGTGAAGGCCAGGCCCCTCCTGGGAGAGGGCCTTGCTGCAGCATGCCAGCCACCACTGCTCTGCTCATCATTTGCTCCCTGTCTGGGGAAGAGTTGAGGTCTGGTGCTATAATTACAGAAATCACTTAATAGTGGCAATGAATGAGTGGAGCAGACTTTGTTTCAGTCACACAGAAGCAGTGCTCACCACTGGCAAATTCAACACCAGCAGAATCGCCAGGCATTTAAACCTCTGTGCTGGTGGGAGAACGAGTCCTCCAGGAGCAGCGTGTGGGCTTCTGTGAAGAGCCTCATTGATCTCGGAAGTGATGTGCATGTGTGGATATAGGTTTGCTTTCTAACACAATTTAGCGGTTGGGTGGAGTGTAAATCATAAGATTTGTAGCCACTCTGGTGAATCCGTTGTCCCTTATGTCCATTACAGCCATAAATACCCACACGGTGTAATTATGAAGAGAGCAAAGTCAGTTAAAGGGAAGATTAGTGCTATGGTAATTAAAGAATTAATGAAATTCAAGAAGCCTTCACCAAGTGCTAAGAGAGATGTCAGTGCTTGGGGAAGGAAAAGTGGATGCAAAAGCATGGCCATGGAGGGAAGTTATCAGCAGAGTCTCCCGTGATTCTGTGCTGTTCAACATACCTGTAAATGATCTGGGAGAGGGTGAGAAAATCTGCAGGGGATGCTTAAGTATGAGGATGAGATGGTTGAGGTTTGATTGTAGAGAGCTGCAGAATGACTTTGTGATACTGACTAGCTGTGGAAATGGCAAGCAAAATACAGTACAGAGAAGTGCAAGGTGAGGCACCTGAGGAGGAAGGGGGAAATAATCCTAATTTTATGTATAGAGATGGGGACCAAGTTGGTGGTTGCCACTCAGGAAGGAGTTCTAAGTTTGTAACTGAGATGTGAAATGTGTTCAATCCTCATTTAAAAACAAACAAACAAACAAAAAAACAGAAAGAAAGAAATTGCCTTATGAAAGATAAGAACAGAAAGGATGGTGTCAATATGTCACAGTCTATGTCCGTGGGTCTGAGCTCTCAGAAACAAACTGGAGAAAGTAGATTGAAATATGTTTGGTGTGATGAGACATACAGAATAACCACTCTGCGAGAATTTCTTTGATGACCTAGGATGCAACAGCATGAAAAAGAGGCGTCAGATGGCAGTCTACACCCCTAAAAAAGGAGAAAGTGGATAAGGAATAAAGGTTTACTGTATCATTTAATACAAGGTCTAGCAAAAGGCAAAGTTTAAAAGAAATGAATTTTGATACTTATTCACAGTATGTCCATTTTGGATACTAAAATATTACATAGAAAAAAGAGTGAATAAATTTACTGCATCTGAGTCAAATCAGTCATTCCAGTATCTGCCTTAAAGCTCAGTGGATGCTGAAGAGAGATCTGGGGAAGTGTTGCTCTCCGCTTGCCTTGCACCTCAGTGACTCTCCAGGGATGTGCCCTTGAATACCCAGTGGAGTCTGGATGCTGAGGTGGTTGGACCAGCCTCGTGTTTCTCATTAGATAAGCTTGGTCCTATCAAGCTGCTGTAACTTAGCTTCTCAGTCCATAGTACTGCACCTGCCATGGATGCAGAGAAAGGAATCAGCCTGAGAACTGGATTAAGTGTATAAAATTAATCTCTTAAATCATACTCTTACATACTAGTTGGTACTGGTGTCCACAGCTTGTATTGGGCCATGAGCTGTATTTGGAGAGTCAAGGAAAACATGCAGAGCTCTTATTTATGATGGATCTGGTTTACAGTATGACACTGGCTGGTTCAGGTGCTAACAAGCTTTTTGACAGCACTGTTAGTGCTGTCAGTTGTCAGGGTGAAGTGCTGTTCTTTCTGCTTTGCCACAGGCAATTCAGCCATTGCATGCACTGATACTCTTTGGTCAGTTCATTAGATTTAAGCTGCAAATTGTAATGGAACTTGTCTGCAGGCGTGGATTTGGGAAACAGTGTAGTCCACCTTTTACTTACATGGCAGAGGGCTTATGTAGAGCTTGATGGGAGTTTTTCTCACTTTTGGAGGGTGCAGAGCATAGGGTGGTCATGTGCCCACACAGGTTACCCATTTCATGTTGCAGCACCAGTCTGCTGCAGAAGCAGATAATGTGGGGAACACGCTTTGAGAAGAAGGGCTGTCTTTTAAGAAAGGAAAAACCATCTGTGGCTTCTCACTTATTAATATGCTTCTCCTCTGAAGACTGGTGGGGAGCAAGCAACTGGATGGGTTCCTGTGCCTGGGCAGCAAATAGATCACTGCTGGAGCCAGCTGCTGGCACCTTTGGCAGCACCAAGGGAGAAGAGCGTGCCCCTGTAGCTCCATTTCAGTGATAAGAACACAGCCCACTGGAAGATGCATCAGGGATTGCTCCT
Organism: Heteronetta atricapilla; assembly: GCA_011075105.1. Lineage (NCBI taxonomy): Eukaryota > Metazoa > Chordata > Aves > Anseriformes > Anatidae > Heteronetta > Heteronetta atricapilla. Next base: position 69,409,309 of record CM021732.1, on the reverse strand, counting down.
TCATTCATACATCTTTGCACACGTAGTTTTGCACTGTAGCAAAGTCTAGTGTGTTTGAACAAGTTTGGGGTCCCTTTCAGCTGCAGAGCAGCTTACTGGGATGCAACCTTCTCCCCAACGGGCGTACGAGCTTGGTAGCTGTGATAAGCACCAGGTGGGGGAAAGGAAGACATATTGCTGCTCCAACGCGCTGCTATTCAGGATGCTGTTCATCTGGGACTTGGTGGGAGCTGGGAGCACAAAAGGCCTCATGAGAACGGCTCAGCACCTTCCCTGACCAGGCTTCCAGGTACAAAAATGTAGGAGATAACTCAGGAAATCCAGCAGGTGCTGGGAGCTGCTTCTTGCCGTTTTGCACCAGTGGGGAAAAGGAGGCAAAAGGAGAGGGCAGGGCTGGGCTTGTCAAAGTGGTGTCCTGAGCACACCCAAGGGTTGTGGATCAGGGTCTTGGGTCTTGCAACAGAAAGGGCTGGACCCTCCTGATGCCAGCTGGAGATGCGGTCCTTACCCAGGTGGAAGATAGCACTGTTTTATTGGCAGCCTGACCTACCAGGTCAGGATGAGTTTTAAAAGCGTATGTTTGCCTGCACAAAAATTTAATATGCTAGTGGAAAAACCAAACAAACAAAAAAAACCATGTAAGAGAAATATAGCTAGGCAGCTTCACATGCAAAATCTGGGCATTACAGTGACGGTGTGGGTTTTTCCTCCTTCCCTGTTCACCATCTGCTTCTCTCATAATCTCAACAGGCAAGGGACAATGTCTAGCTTTTTATCTTTTCGTGATACAAAGAGTTATTCAGTGATAACCATCAGTATTGTTTGCCCAGATAATATTGTCTTTTCAAGGAAAACACACACTACATGGAAAAACACATGGTAATAAAGAAAAGTAGTAGAACTATAAATGTATTTTGGCCTGCTCCTCAGCTTCCATAATTGCATGTGCATTGCAACTGCCTGATAAATACTGCCTTATTACATGGCAGAGTAAGAGAGATGTATGAGCAGGTTTCTGGCGAGGCCTTAGTAAGTTAAAACCAAGCAACAGGCAAAGGTGTTGGAAATAACAAGCTTTTGGCCCAATGGGTGGTAAAACCCAGCAAGAGTACGATGCCTGTGAGGCAGTGCCGGGATGGCTGCAGCCACCCTGCACACAGAGCTGGTCTCCAAACGTCCCTTCAGCCTGTTTGCACCTGAACCATGGACAAAACTGTGCTTTGAGAGGAAGGAAAAGGTGGGTTTGGTTTTTAAAGGCCTTGCTTGCACTAGGCAGCTGGGAGCTTCGTGCACTCCCTACACTGATTGTGTGTCATGTGATGGGAAGGACATGGTCAGGAGAAACACAGGACTGAAACCTGGGCATGGCTGAGAACAGAGCTCAGGGATGATGCTTGTTGGCAGGAGGCGTCAACAGACAGCAGCTTGTCACACCATCAAAGGCTGTGCACAAACTGTGCTTTTTCATACTGCTCCCTGGCATCAGGTAGGGGATATGGGTTGGTCAGTGAGCCCATCCCTGAGCTCCCTGCCCTTTCCCTGCCATGGTATGCTAATAAAAGCCCTGGCCTGGATCTTTCATCTTGTCCCATTCGTTCCTTTGCTGATGTGGAGTTAGGAGCAAGGGCTGGAGAATGAGAGATAAAGCAGGTTTGTTTATGGCTGAGTCAGAGGACAGTCAGATGGAGCGTTTTTCCTTGTAACCCAGCAGCTGCATTAATCACTGGGGCTGCACCTACTCCCACTGATGGCCAGAAAAGGGGCTGAGTTTCGCACTCCTTTGCTGATACCAAAGGAACTCTCTGCAAAGGCTCTCTCCCCTAGCAGGTACAATTAGAGCGTTTTAATAGGTACGCAGGATGTGGAAAGATTTTTAATTATTGTGCATTAAACACAGCCTAACCTCAGCAGGAACAATTGTTCCGTGTAATTTCAGGTTAAATGAAACAATTTTGTACTAGCAGTGAGGCAATCAGAGCATCACTGGGCAGCTGGCTAACAGTGGCTGTTTCTGCCAAGGAGTTATGATCTGCTAATGCTGATGTCTTATCGCATTGCATACGCTAATGCGGGGCTTGCTGAGGAGCTGTCGGTTCAGCATGGCCTGGGTATGATCACAGGTCCAATTTGTAGAAGCCTTTGTATATGCTCAAACATGCTGGGGTCATGTAAGTAAGGCGTTTATGCTTACTTAGAGAAGGAACAAATACATCCCACAACTGAAGTCTGGTGCTCTGATTTTGGCAGAATGGCTTCAGTTCTTTGCTCTGTCACAGACTTGAGGGCATGGAGCAGTTGCTGGCTGCCTTTCTCCTTGTGCCTCAGATCCTTGTGTAGGAAGTGGGAGACAAGGTCTCATGGATAGAAGGGTTCCCCTTTTATTCCCTAGTGTCCTTTGAAGAAGGGACAGGTAGAATTTCCCTGTTGAACCATTTTTCCCAGCAGAATGAAGTTCAGCGCTTTGCCCTTTGGACTTTAGCAGGTTCCTTCTGCTGGAGCTCTCTGAGCTCTCAGTTTTACTATGAACCCATATCCCTCGTTGCTAGGTGGAGGCTTTCTAAGTGGCTGTCTGAGTTACTGTAAATCCCATGAAAAAAATAAGGCTTATCCTCCTACACCACTATGTCATCTTTGAAAAGCCTCCTCTTAAACTGATAACAAGGTGGATGGATAATAGTCACAGATTATTCTTGTACTATTCTTACTCATATAAATGAATAGGGGAAAGTGGGGTAAAAGATCATAAAACCCCAAATTCTTTACTTCCATCCCTCTGTCTGCAGAGATACCGCTTCTGTTAGTCCTGTGGTATATGAACTCTCTTCGGGGGAGAGAATCACAGAATGGTTTGGGTTGGAAGGGACCTTAAAGACCACCTAGTTCCAACTCCCCTGCCATGGGCAGGGACACTTCCCACCAGACCAGGCTGCCGAAAGCCCCATCCAGCCTGGTCTTGAACATTTCCAGGGATGGGGCATCCACAGCTTCTCTGGGTAACCTGTGCCAGTGCCTCGCCACCTTCTGAGTACAGAATTTCTTCCTTATATCTAATCTAAATGTACCCTCTTTAAGTTTAAAGCCATCCCCCCTTGTTCTATCACTGCACTCCTTGACACAGAGTCCCTCCCCAGCTTTCCTGCAGGCCCCATGTAGGTACCGCAAGGCTGCTGTAAGGTCTCCCCAGAGCCTTCACTTGTCCAGTATGAAAAACCCCAACTCCCTCAGCCAGTCTTCACAGGGGAGGTGCTCCAGCCCCTTGATCATCCTCGTGGCCCTCCTCTGGACTCTCTTTAATAGGTCCACGTCCTTGTGCTGGGGGCCCCAGAGCTGAACACAGGGCTCCAGGTGGGGTCTCACAAGAACAGAGAGGGAGAATCATCTCCCTTGACCTGCTGGCCACAGTTCTCTTGGTGCAGCCCAGGATACAGCGGTCTTTCTGAGCTGCAAGCACACATTGCTGACTCATGCTGAGCTTCTCATCTACTGACACCTCTGGGTCCTTCTTATCAGGGCTTCTCTCAATCCATTCTACATCTAGCCTGTATTTGTGCTTGGGATTGCCCCAGCCTGGGATGCACAGCGTTTGCTGAGCTGCTGCGGGACTGTAAGCGCTTGCTGCCCTTTCGCCAGGGCATGCCCCCAGTGACCTGTCACAGCTTCTGACCCTTTGGCTGTGCTCAGCCTCTGCTGTGAGCAGTGGCATGTTCAGCTGCCTCTAAGATCAGTGCCGCCTTACCGTGCTTGCTGTGGGGCCTCTTGCCAGTACCTGCACGCTCAGCAGGTCACAGCGTTTCCCCCATCCCCTCTTCTAGGGCCTGACCTCACCCTTACAATTTCTGTTCGTCCGATTGCCTCATGCATGTACTTTTCTTTTTTTTTTCTTTTTTTTTTTTTTTTTTTTTTTTTTAAGACCTTCCCTCAAATGTTATGTCCCCATAATATTTACAAGTCCCATATGTGACTGCACCCTCTGCTCCTACCCAGCCTCGTTACTGCAGAGGTCATTGTTGTTTTATTTTTTATTTTTCATTGTCAACATGAGTGCCAAGTTGCGGAGTCACTTTCAGTCTTAAGGGCGATGGTAGGGAGGACCTCAAAGGTGTGAAAATAGAAAAAGGCAAGTGTTTTTGGCACTCTGGAGCAATGCCACGGTGGGATGGACCCGCTGCTGCTGAGGAAAGAGGGCATTTCCTTGTGTTCAGAGGGTGGAAAGTACTCCGTTTACACACGTGGTTGGCTGTGTGGGTTATTTTCAGCCTTTATTGTGGTCTGCAGCTTGCTAGACCCATAAAAACAGTACCTCCTGTTTTCTGTACAGCTAACTGCTAATTACCAGCAACCATCACTTACAGAACAAAACCAGGCAGCCGTCCAGACGGCACGTTGCTACCTGTGACAGTGAGCAAATAATTTAAAATTCATTGATAGCAAGGGGATGGGAGGGTGGAAGCCACCTGCCTTTCCACACCCATTGCTAAGTACTAGGACAGTCTTGTGGGAGCTGGAAGCTGCGTCAAGGATATGAGAGGCAAACTCCTCTCCTACCCCAGAAAAAGGGTGTGCCCTTTGTAGAGCTCAGATCCAGCGCGGCTTTGAAAAGAGTAAATGGGAAATAGCTTGTCCTAGGGGTGCCTGACTTGCACATTGATGTGGCTTCTTGCAAAGGTGAAGATTAAAACTGCTGACTGGTCAGCTTGAAAATCCTTTGCACTTAAGTGTGCAAAGGAAAGAGCTTTGAACAGTTTCTGCTTTGAGATAAAATTTTGGAATAGGCGGAGACTAGTAGGTGCCACCTGCTTTTCACGTCTTCTTTGCAAGGTCACCCTGTGTCTCCTAAAACCAGAGGCTCCGGAAGATTCCTGCCAAAAGATGGATTTCCAGACAATTGATCATATTTCTCCAGATCACTTCTAGTTAGTATAGAAGAGAAAAGGAAAACTATTCCACACCAACCAATTCTTAGTTCTTTCATGCACTGTTACAATCATATTCAGCAGGAAATTATCTAAAATTCCTTTTTTTTTTAATTCTTATTATTAAAAAAAAAGTTTGGTTTCAAATCTGGACCCTCTGTGTTACTTTTATGTATTATGTATTGGGTTGATGTTGAATAGTGTTGCTCCAGGATCTGGATAATTAAGAGAGGTGAGCTGAGGCCCGCTTAGCCAGGGCATAAAAAAACGCATACCACTTGCAGCCAGCAGTCTTTGCTATACAGTGGGAGCTGCAGTGCAGCAAATGTGCACAGCCACTGATATCAATGGATTTAAATAAAAGATGTGTTTGGTTCGGCGGGTGGAGTTGAACCTTTACTGATGTGTTTTTGGGATCCAGGATAATAGGCTGCAGACAGACACCTCTGTGCACCTCCCAGGCAGACTGCAGGATGCTGGGGAGTGGGACAAGGCCCACAGCTCTCCCAGGTGATGCAGGAGGAGGCAGAGGGCCAGATTCTTATCCCCCATCTCATTCCTTTTAATTAGTGAGAACTCCCATAAGCTTATTAAGGACTGAGGGATTTTTATTTCAGGTATTGGGGTGGGGGCCTGCCTGTAGTTTGCAGTTCCCCAAGATGTGTTAAGATGGCAGACACAACCCTGGCCCCATCTTACCCCTCCTCTTCTTTAAAGGTGAGCTCGGCAAGAGCTGGCTTTCTGATGTGCCAGGACTCCCTCAGGATGCGATGGTTGGCCATGGCCGTGAAGGGAGGGGTAAGACGTGGTCATCCTCAGTTGGGGCAGCTCTGCTGGGATGGAGGATGCCTGGAGAATTCGTAACTGCGGATCTGTTTTTAGCTGCAGCAAGATGAAAGGTATATTTTATGAAAGTAATACATTGTAGTGTTACATGTGCAAGTCAGGAGAGAGACAGCATGCATATGAGTGCAATGCTTGCTTGTTTGTATGAATTATTTTATGTGTATAGGATCAAATGTTTGTTACTTATGCAAAGCTTAATAACAGGTCTCAAGACCATGTTATCTGGCTGTGAGCCAAACAGTGGGGGTGTAATATTCTTTGGTATTGTGCTGTGGTTTTCTCTTTTGTTAACATTTTTTTAATGTATATTCTTCTCCAAGGTGAGATGCAGGATGCAGAGGTAGAGCTGTGGTAGCTGGGATGATTTAAGGGTAGCAGGGAAACAAGGTTGAAGAGACTGAGTGTCATGGCTGGAAAGTTACTGAGCTTTCCACCTCAGTAACCCTCTGTCTTGTCTTTTTCCCACCCGAGCCTTCCCAGGTGGTCCAATACAGGACACCACTTCTCCCAGCAAATCTTCTGCTCTGCCCACAGCTGGACAGGACCGAGGTGTTCCTGCACTGCTTACAAATCTGGTGACAGGGTGAAGTTAAGAAATCAACTTCTTGGATCTGTGATCCAGATTGAGCCTTTAAAGATGATTTTTCCTCTTGAAGCTTGTAACCACTTCTGCCACACTATCATCTGAAGTGGAATTGTGACTGCCCATCTTTCTAAAAGCTACTTTCTAACTCAGCCACAAAACACAGGTTTGATTTGAGATTAGATGGACCAAGTGAGATTACACAGTCTACCTTGTGCCAGGAACCAATTATACTATCAAAGCAGTTCCTCATGACTTTTAAAAGTTTGTCTTTGTGAAAAATTGCCAGCTGTTTTTCAATTATGCAGGATGGAATATGACTTAGAATATTATTTCTCTGTTACATCTCTTGCAGACACCTTACGCTGGCGTATCCCACTTGGTTGTGCTTGCACTTTTCTTGAGAGGCAGTGGTTTGCTGACCTCTTGACAGTGTCTGAGGACTCTTACGGATGAGAGGAAGGAGTGGAGAACAGCTCCTTGCCTGGTACAGACGAGGATGGCTGCAGCTGCGGTGCTAGCAGTTCCATCTGGATGAACAGTCTGTGCTCCCTTGTGCTGTGGGCACAAACCGCATGTTTGCAGGGTTCAAGGAGTTCACATGGGCATCCAAGCCAGGCCTCAGCTAGGAAAACTGCTGTTTCAGGTAGCTGTAAAGTCTGCTTTTGGCCATGTGTCTCTCCACATCTTCATTGCCCCTGAAATTCTGAATTGCACTGGGTTTTGGCTGCTAAGTATTACACTGTGCCACAGCTCCACTGAAGTTTTAGTCCTTAGTTTGGGGACAAACTGCCCTCTGCTAAATGAACATTACATTCACAGAAAAGCATGAGCAGATATAGTGGTCTACTCCTTCTGGGAGCAGTTTTTGTCCCTCTTCCTGCAGGTATTATAGAGAGAGATTACTCAACAGGTCAGGGGAGGGCAGTTCTGTACTCCGTGCGCTTTTCTCATATCCTTGAAAGAAGAACTAAACATATTCCTTTAACAGAATTTAGCTAAAACGTGTAGGAGAAATTATACAGTTTGTTTCTGGTATCCTCATCAGTCCTTGCCTCCCATCATGGCTCATCCAAAATGCATCTCTGTTCAGTTCAGGCTCCCTTCCTCCCAGTGACTCTGTTACACTCCTTCTCCAGATTTTCCTTGCTCTCCATGCAGCTTAGAGTCTGCTGCCATCACAGGCGATGCCCTGTGTGACCCCCTCTCCCCACACCTCCTCACATTCCTTTCTTATCTGGCTTTTGCCCTGCTCCAGATTCCCTCCCGACCATAGGCCACGCGTGTTTACAGATCCCAACTTTATGCCTTCTAACAAAACTGGCATTCATCCTGACACGGAGTCATGTGACCTTCGTCTTTTTTTTTTTTTTTTTTTTTTTTTTTTCCAAAACCCTCTGTATATGCATTAAGTCTTTAAACAGTGGCATCTGAAATGTTTCTCCATCTTCTCTGTGTTTGTCTGCTTATATGATCAATGTTTATGTTATGTAGTTATTATGCTTTTCTGAATCTGTTCTAGCTGTATTTTGACTAGACTGTGGTGACCTTCAGGCAAAGACTCTGCTCTGCATGTTTATACATCCTTAAATACTCTGTTGATGCTCAATAAGTAAGAAAATTACGTATCTTTGAAATTACTTTTATGTGAGGAAGCAGCTTAATAAAAATTTGCAGAGAGAGAAATTGTCCCCCACCCCTACCCACCTTTGGAGGGGGGGTCAATGAGAATGCAGCCACAGGACATTTAGGGCACAATTTTGCAATTATTGTTGCCCCATTATAGGTTTAGATTATTAGTTCACTTTGTCCTTTTTATATATATCATGTATTGTCTCTGTAAGGTTCCCTCACTTTCTTAACGTTGCAGATCTGAATGACTTCTGGATTTGTAAATTTGTAAATATTAGTACATTTTTGCCTGTTAAAATGATGTGACCTCAATGAAACTTATTATTTATTTTTTTTCTAAATGGGTCACATGGGGCAACACCACCCCCCTTTAGGGGCGATACTCAGCTTCAGGGAAAGCAGTTGCTGAAGTACGCTGAATGTGTGCTGCCATAATGCTCATGCTTCGTGCCTTCTGCTGTTGCAAACTTCAGGCCTGCAGAAACCCCATTGTTTATTGATGGGAGAGGCCCCACCCCAGCTGTAATTAAAACCAAGCTCATGTCATAAATTTGCTGGCATCCCAAGTGAAGCTGGTGTTCCCTGAGAATGAAGGTTATCTCTTTCTTTTGCTACTGGTCCTTTGAACTTCCTGTGGTCAGGGAATCCTAGTGTTTCAAACTAGAAAAACAATTATGAAACCATCCCTGCTCATCTGGCCAGAGTTCATGTCTAATTAAATTTAACAGGAGTCATAATTTTAAGAGTGATTTCTCAAAAGCGTTATAACTAAAGACAATTAAGGCTTGAGAGAGAGAGCGCGAGACAGGGAGGGGAGAAAAACAGAGGCACTCCTTGGGGCAGGGCACTCCATGAGTATTAAACAGCCGTGACTCATTCCTGCCTCTAGTCCCAGCAGAAGAAATACCTTTTGAATAAGTTCTGTGTGCTAGATAAAAACTTGTTTGCTGGTGCGAAAATCATACAGTGCATGTTAGAACAAGAACCTTGATGGGCTATTCCCATTAAAGACAATTACACAGAAATGGACTTTTTATTTCCAACTTGTTGGTATAAATTGGGTGCAGGTTTTTTTTTTTTTTTTTTTTTTTTTTTTTTTTTTTTTTTTTTTTTTCTTAAAGCTGTGAAATCTCGTCAAGGAGGTCTGCAAAAAGAGGGGAGAAAGGGGGAGGAAACGCAGACCAAAGAACGAATGAATTAACTCAGTTGTCCTTGTGGAGCAGGATGTTTTTATTTTTATTATGTATGAAATGTATAGTAGTATGTATGGAACAAATCCATCAGCCCATTTGACAGGCAAAACCTGAACTTCATGAGGACATGTGAAGCTAGAAAGGAGACTGCAGCAATGTAGAACACCACCACGGGGGGACCTCTAGCTCTTACTTCTTGTGTATTTATTCTCAGGCAGCTCTGCATGCAGTACTGACGCCTGACAGGCATTCTCTGAAGCCAGGGAATCCCACAGACTTCTCAGAAGCAATGCCACAGAGGACAGCATCTCTGCAAGTGAAGGACCCAGCCTTCCATGAACGTTCAGAAAATCAGGTTTTATGACAGAGGATTGTAGGGAAACCTCCTGCTGCTGCTACGGGGTGATTCCCGTCTTTACTGGTGACGTGAGGATTGTAGAGGAAACAGTATTTTCACCACAAAATTGGCTCAGAGCAAGGTAGGTTGAAACAGTGGTTAAAACGGAGCCAGCCAGCCGACACAGGTGCACCGTCATTACAGCATTGGTGGAGATGGGCTGATGCTAAAGCAGCACTGGAATGCTTCCATGGGAGGCCTCGAGGCCTGCTCTGCACCTACGCAGGGCAATGCAGACCTGTCGTGCTCCTCGTAAACTCACTCCAGCAGCTGTGTCCACACTGGGGACACGAGATCCTTACAGAGGGTGGGGAGGCGGCGGCAGGACGGGTTGCTGACGTTATGCGTCTCTTCAGTGATTATCATCTGCCAGGCGGAGTGTGCCCACACTGCGGCTGAGGTGCACCTGCAACATGGGTGGACTTGGCTGGGCTGCTTTCAATGGAGCCTGCTCGGGTAGTAATGGCAGCGTGACGGCAGCAGCGCAACATCAGCACGGAGCTGCCCCAGCCTGCCCACGACCTTGGATGCTTATTTTGGTCACCGACCATGCTAAGTCCTTACTGCTGGAGTTTTGCTGCTCCTGGTATCTGTTTGGAGCTAACACACAACTTCCGAACGAGCTCACAGCTGGGTAGTCAACCCCAGACAGAGGGCTGCTGTCTAGTAATGGTCCAGTGCAACCACTTTCTGGTAGTCATCTAGCCAGAAAAGACACGTATATTCTCCCTTTAAAATAGGACCAGTTGTGGTGTATCTGCAGGTTTCTTTGATCACCTCCTGACAATGATGTTTTCTCCTGTTCCTGAAAAAAATTAAAAGTTTCAGCTATTCAGTGCTGTAGCTCCTCTGGTTGCTCAGCAGCTTCCCCTGGAGCAGCTTTCCAGCTGCCCTGTAAAAAACTACTTCATCTACTCTAGATGAAACAACACAGCAAAATCTTAGTACGACAAGGCTAAAAGAAAACCTACGTAATCAGTGGGCTGCTCAGGAAGTAAACCCTGATCACCTAGAGAAAAAAAAAATCTGAGCTACCATCTGATAGAGCATCTTGTGTCCTTGCAGCAAGGACTTGGGAATTTTGTGCCCTCTGGGAGGGTGCTCATTGATTTTCTCTGTGCAGGAGCCTGGGGGAAAACCAGTATATACATGGTATGGACAGTTGGGCCCAAGATGGAAACAGGGAGTGGACCACAATGATATTGTGCATGTATCCTAAGGATGATGCTTGGCAGTTTTACAATGTATATTGTTGTAAACAATGAACATGAATCTTAAATTGTGAATCAATTTACTTTTCATTTATTCCTAAGAACTTAGCTTTTTTTGTTGTTGTTGTTGTTGTTTTTTTCCTCTCCTTCTTGCTGTGTTGCTAATGTTAGCTCAGCTATTAGGTTGTATCATATGATCACTTGGAGATGCTAAAATACAGGGTAGATTTTGGGAAAGTATTTCATCGGTATTCTTTCTGGGAGATTTATGGTGAGCTCTAATGTTTTAATGTGCTTGAATGTGGAAATAACTAACACGCACATCTATCTCCCTTATTATTCTATTACAGAAACAGTGCTTAACAAAGCTGACAACTCTACCTTCTCCTAAAAGCAATTCAGCGAGAATTAACTTTAAAAAAAAAAAAAAAAGAAAAAAATCCCTGGGGAAAATCCCTTCAGCCATCCAAAAGGCAAAAGTATTGTGATTTCCACTGAGCCAGCTAGAATTGTATGTATGATGCTGAATAACAAAGAAGGTGATTTTATGCCCTTTGGAATAAGTAACATTCCAGGGCAGGTATGGTGTTTATGCTTCTATCAAATCTCCTTGAGGGACAGTGGTGAAAGCTTTGTTACATGAACAAGAAGTGCTTGGGAATGGCCAACATGGATCTATCAAGATCAAATCATGAACCACAGGTCATGTAGGCTTTGTGAGACCTCTAGAGGTGTCTTGTCCCACCCATGTCCAAGGTATGAAGACGCTGCCCAGGGCTGTGTCCAGTTGGGTTTTGATGATATCCAAGGTGGATATTCCACAGTCTCTCTGGGCACCTGCTCCAGTGTTTACTCTTATGGCAGATTTATTTTCTGATTTATTTTCAATTTTTATCGAGTGGGAATTTCCCCTGCTTGACCAACCTGTTTTTTTTTTTTTTTTTTTTGTGTGTGTGTGTGATATGGGAAGAACATTGGTTGTTATCTGCCTTGGCTTTAACTTAGCTTTAGACATGATCTCCCATAGCATTTTTGTATCCTAGCTGAGCTTAAAGGGTTCATGTTGTATTTGGAGGCCTTTACATGCCAGGATAGATACCAGAGAACCAAACTGGGGAGAGCAGTCATCATGCTTCAGGGCAGGGTTGTCACTCAGAGGGACCTGGGCAGCTGGGGGCATGGGCCACCAGGAACCTTATGAAGTCCTCCAACTGGGATGGGATAGCTCCTTGCAACAGCTCTGCAGAAAAGGTGTTAAGGATGCTGATGAGCAATAAGCTACACATGAGCCAGCAGTGTGCTCTGGCAGCAAGGAAAATCAAGAATCTGAAGCAGAATGGGCTGTATCAGCAGAGCACAGCCCGTGTATCGAGAGGAGTGGTTATTGCGATTATCCCTCTCTGTGCAGTATTCATTAGATCTCATTTACAGCATTGCATCCAAGTTTCAGCCCTGGTCCAAGAACTAAGTAAATAAATTTGCTGCTAAGCCCCTCAGATGATAGGGATTTAGAGATTAGCCCTGTGAGGAAAGGCTGAGGGGCTAGTGCTTGTCCAACCCAGGGATGAGACATCTTCGGGGGGCTAAGAGCAGCCTGCCAGTAACTATGAGGTGGTTATCAGAGCCACCAAAGCTCTTCACAGTGGCACAGTGACGACAGTGGGCATAAATTGAAATGAGAGGGTTGAACTGGATATAAAGAGGAACCTTTCTCCATGAGGGCAAGGAGTGGAACAGGCTGCATAGTTAGGTTGTGCAGGCACTATCCTTGCAGGTTTTAAAGACTTCTCTGGACAAAACCCTGAGCAACCTGGCCTGATCTCATAGCTAATGAGCTTTCTGCAGGAGTTTAACCACAGATCTCCTGAGGCCACTTCCAGCCTGAACCATTCTGTGATTTCTTGCTCAAACTGGGAAGGGAGAGTTTATAACGTAAGTTATTCATCACCTAAAAGCCCTGGTGTTGTCCCAGTGAAAGTAAGAACTTCTCAGTGTTGGTCATTGTTTGCACAGAAAACAAAAGTCCTGAAAAACTTAAGGCCTGTTGAGATGAGGCAGGCAAAGCTTAATAGCAAAAATATAACTGACCCAGGTGCTGGCTGTTACACGAGAATCCCTTTCTCCTCCTGCCCAGCTCCACCACCCAGGAGCTCCCCTTGGGTGCAGTGCATCGCACCACTTCCCACACACCAGAGGCAGGTGGAGTAAGCACCAGGTGCTCCTGCCTCTTTCAGAAGATCCAGGTCATGGTACCTCTGGTTCTTGTGTTAAGCAGTGTGTTTGCTACAGAACTACATGGAAACATGGTGCTACAGGCAGCTGCCCAGTTCATAATTACTATTTTATTGCCTTCTTGCAGACAAAACTAGCATTTTTTCAAAGATACGGCTAGAGTCTGTCCTGGAGGAGAGGACATACCTCTGGGCATGCAACTGGCAGTACTGGACTTAGCTTAAATTCACACTGTGTTTAACAGAGTAGTTTGGACAAATGAAACTTCTGATTCAATTGAGGGAAATCATGTCTACAGTGTGTACCATAGTGTAGTATCTGTTTACAGGTGTTTTGAGGACTACTTAAGCACATTTAGTTTGCTAAGATGCATGCACAGGAGCCATTGTTACAGTAAGATGATCTTGTTTTGTACAAAGTCATTTGGAGGTGATTTCCCAGGAATCCACACAGAAAATAAGACCCTAGAACTGTTTCAACAAAGTTAATGTTAAACAATCCTTTTTCTTCCCTGTTTCCCATCAAAGTTTGTATCGTGTTGATATTGGTCTTGCTGGCTCTGATGCTGCTAATCATGCAAAAGATTAGCATTTTATGGAAACAGCTGACTGTGTCCTAAAGGAATCTAGTCTTTCCTAACACAGAAGTGGATCTGAACAGAAAAAGAGTAAATAAAGTAATAATTTTATTTCCTACATGTCTGTCTCAGAGCTATTTAGAGAGAGAGATATTGTAGATACCCACAAACCTGTCTAAATCACATGGAGAGCCATGGAGAAAGCATTAATGCAAAGTAGTTTCTTTAGCATCTCATATCATATTAGGGCTCTAATCCTCTGGTCTTTTTATCAGACTTTTATAATTACATGGAGCAGGGAATGAGAAGGTGGAAAACTAGATGAAATTGGTTCTGGTATTTCAACTACAAGGATGGTGTAGGTGTTTGGGGGTAGGAAGTGAAGCGCACCAGCTTCTTGAACACTGAGTAGCAATGCTGGAGCAATAATTGAGGACTGAGAAGGAGAAGAATGTTCCAGTGCAAGTCTGAGTGATATTCAGGCATCACTGGAATTTGGTCTAGACAGGAGAACACTTCCATATTTACACTGTCACATCTCGAGAGGTATGGTAATCAGAGATGTTTCACGATTCCCAGTGACTGCCATGTAGTATTGTGGTTCTGCTGATGGCAACTACTCAAGTTTTAAACGGGTTATGGTGATGCTTATGCTTTTGCAATGGATGGGAATATGCATGTAATAAAAGACCCTCTCATTTTTGCATTTCTGTTCAACATGGCTCATCTGGATGGAAGAGAAAGATTGGCTTCAACTTTTCACTTCTGAATTTATCTTTAGGGACTTGTGAATGTGTTTGTGTGGAGGCTGCCTCACTTTTCCCTTACTTGTAATGCAAACTTTATAGTAACAAATTCCACACTAAATGATCACAATAAAAAAGACTCCTAGGAATCTTTCTTAAGTCAGGTTTTACATGTTTGAAAATGCTTTTACAACACAAAGCAATTCTTAATGCTGCCCTTGCTGAGTACTCAGAGATTCCTTTGGTTTTATACCCAACGTACTGGTTGGGTATACATGCAAGCACGTCTGGAATACACAATGCTGTGATAACATCTGGAGTTTGTAGAGTGGGAATCTTGGTAAGGATGTTTCCAATTCTATGAGGAAATAAATCACCCTCTGTAGCCTTGGGGTTTTGGAGAAGAAAATACTCTTGCAAGGATGACACCTCCACTTCTCAGCTGAGAGAAGCCAAGCTTCTGGCACAGCAAAGAACTGAATCTTTATCTTCCCTGTTTGTTATCAAAATAGCTGTGGTATGACCCACAAATTGAACATGAAACGACAAGTCTGCTTGCGAAAACTAATGCAAACTGAGTTAATTGCCATTCTTTTGTATATATTAGATTCAATTCTCCATTGTCCTCCATAGCCTGCAGCCATTATACACCATAAAAGTTCAGAGTAGGGGACATGTGCATGCAAACCTGTTTAAAAACTCCTGTTTTTCTCCATTAATTGGTAATGATACTTAGGACCTTTGTAACTGCTCTGAGCTGGTATTCACTCTTACAGGTTGCAAAGTATTTTTAATTATGGTAGTAATATTTTAATGAGACCATCAGTGCCTCAAGCCAATACCATAACCCAGTTGTTTGACATGCTGGGATGACAAGCATCTGTTATAATGTGCAACCTTGCTAATGGAAGATTCACGCTAATGAGGGGAAACCCTGGGTGTCTACGGGGCCAGTGTATCAGCTCCCATTTGACCCTTTGTTCCCATTTCCAAGAACGAAGGCATAAGCAGAAGAAAGGGATGGGTGTCAATAAAGTCATCATGCTCCTCATCCCCTTGGGCTTGCAGATACATGTGTGTAAATTAGAGCAGCCCTGGTGTGAAGCATCTGTAGATCCCTTGAGAACTTCCTGTCCCACTTCTCACCTGGTGCTACATGCAGCCCAGCTGCACTGTGGTGTCTAGAGCCAAATATCAAACCAAATAATGAGGGAGGATGCACCCTGCCATAAGTTCATGTTTTGTTAAAATAATTCATCCTCACAAATGAATGCATACTGCATGCACATCATGTGGCTGAAATGACTTTTGACCCATTACTATAGAATAGCTAGTCAGAAATAGCCTTGTATTGCTGTCAGCACTATCAAGTATCTTTCTGTAAACTTCTCAAGCTCTGGAAAATGTCAGTAAGCGTTGATGAAACAGTGTTGTGAAGTGAGTTTTTAAATGAATGGGAAGAATGTATCATTAAATAATCAACCTTATACTATCGCTGCTAGGTTGCTCTGCTTGCAGCAACATGAAAACAAGAGTCATGTAGAAATATTGTGTGCTTGCTGTCAGTCATGGTGGGACCATGGTGGGAAAAGGCTGTCACATGTTGGTGTCCTCCACCTGAAGCAAAACAGCATCCTGAAACTTTTTGTCTGGGTAGTCAGTCAGGTTTGGCAAGGCTGACACATCCACCACCACACCCTTTACTTTTGCATGGTACAGAAGGAATTGTGCAGTCCTAGGATGCATTTTCCCCTTGAATTAAAAGACTTTTTTATTTTATTATTATTTATCCTACAAGAAACTGGTAGCATAGTGCTCAATTGAATGTCTAAAAGGAGCACTGTGGCTGTTCAGGGCCCTGGGAATGACAGCTTTTGGCAGGCAGTCCGGGGCTTGACAAGTCACAGGTTCACACTGAGAGCTTTGTGTTAGTCATTCCCTGCCCTCTCCAGCCCCTTCATGCACTCGTTGGGGCATATCTATTTTTTAAAATGGATTGTGCTGCAGGGCATTATAAATCTGCCCATAATTAGGCACCAGTTGAGTGGATTTAAGATATCTTCCCCATGACGGAGATATCTTTGAGTGAGTTGTCTGAGCCCTCTAGCTTTGTTATTGATGACATTTCAGACCATCTCTGCAGTTGCTATAGAGGTGCTGCTACTGTGCCAGCTGGTGAGCCTCTCTCCCCATTGAGAAGAGCTCAGACTGAAAGCTTGGGAGTGTTAACTGAATTCTTGAGCCCGAGTGAAGCGAGGAGGTGGAATTTCCTAGGACTGGCCTTCACTTCCTCAGAAACACGGACTTCACGAGTGCTGCCACTCAGCTTAAGCTGTCACTTCCCAGGCAGCTGTTGCACAGGGGTGGTGATGCGCAGCAATCATGCTACAAAGATGCATAGCTAGATAAGGGGCTTGCACGTGCAAACTTGTCCTTACTACCCAGAACCGTAGGAGTTAGGAACACAGAAGTCACATTCTGTCTTACCTTGATGATTCAATCTTTGTTTGGAATTCTAGACCTGATTTTTTGTAAGCAACAATAACAAAAATCAGTTTCCAGGTCATATTCACCTTCATGCTTTGAATGTTAGCTACCATTGGTTATCAGACTGTTTCAGCTATTTCAAATTTATTTGGATCTCCACACAAGGAGGATATCAAAAAGAGGATGGCATTAAGTATGCTCAGAGCATGCCGTGAGAAGTAGGAGGGGATGACAGTTACTGTTAAAAGTTAATTAACAAGCCATTGAGGGGAATTTCCACATGCCTTAGGAATTCGGCTTTTAAGTTAAAAATAGATCTCTCCCTGGTACAGACAGAGACAGTCACCTCAGGAAGCTCCATAAATAACTAAAGAACCACTATCCAGTAGCCTAAGCCAGAAACAGAGCTTTGGGTACATCACTTGGGGTTGGGAGAGCCTTTTACAAAACCTAGAGAAAGAGATTATGCCTGCCCCCAGTATTACGTATCAAGGAGCTTCCCTCTGTCTGCTGAAGCAGTGTTCAAGGCACAGACGTATCATTGCCTCCTTGGAGTTGCTTTCTGCTAACATCCTCTTGGTACATGCAGTTCCAGAGGTGGTGGGTTAGGACACAGTGCTGTAGAATGGCCCTTGCCTCTGACTTGGTTTAAGGAGCCAGGAAGGAATATTACATCTACTTCAGACTGACTTGTCTAAAGACATTCTCCGGAGACCCAGACAGCTTTCATGGATCCGTGTCTTAAGAAGAACTTCTGTCCCCTTCTGCAAAGGGACATGAGCAAGAAACTCCAAATTACTGCTTTTCATTCTTTTCTGCATCACGTTCTCCTTGGGAGGAAAATGAAACACTGAGGCCTGCAGAGTTTACTGGACATTTGCTCTCAGAAACTCCTTGAAGTAAAGGAAAGTAAAGGAACTTAGGATGTGGCCTCTGTTATGTCAGGATTGGCCCTTTCCAGAAGTAGGTGAGCAAGGTTGCAGTGATATCTTCCAGTTATGACAGCAATATTTTCCCACAGTAAGTAGAATTTTAAACAATATCCATGTGACTTATTACTTCTTCAAGATAACTAATTCCACCCTGAGTAGGATCCAAGCAAAATTTACTTTGTTTCAGCAAAATAAAAATAGCTGTATTAACTTATTTCTATTTTTTATGCATGAAGATAGTTCAGATGGGAGCACTGAGCTGTTTTCAGTATCCATTCAGTCTTATCCTCTCCTCTTAATTTCAGTGGGTCTAATTGTGCAAGTAGCACCAGCAGATTTGCTATTTAAGCACATTTTTCCACATGTCCAGGTAACGATGACTCATTCAGACCTCTGGGTGTATCACATACATGCCGTCTCCATCACAAATAATGAAATGTCTCACTGAGCTGGCACACTAGTCCAAGCTGAAAGGTGGGGCTGATTGGAGGTGGTGCTAAAACTCAGGAAGAACACTTGATTACCATAATACTTTCGTATTTCTAAATACACAAATGCATACAAACAGAAAACTTTCAAAGAGACCTGCTGAAAAAATGCTTATTGTTTGTATGTCTAAATACAAGTGTACAACTTGATGCATCATCACTTGAAAAATCTGACCTTTAGGTATGATGGTAGCACTAATGCAGTGGTCTATATTTCTGTTTCAAAAAGTTTGAACTGGAGTGTCAAGGCACAAAGTTCAAGTTTCCCTCATTCTGCATCTCCCTCCTTTCTACCTTTTTACTTCCTTCTTTATAGCACCAAACCTATGTATTTTTTTTTTCTTACTCATCCTTACTGCTTTTGTATTCTGCTCCCTAATGACTTGGAATGTACCGTCAAATCATCAACTCGTGCAGATATAATCTTTATTCAAAAAAGCACCCCAAGTCCACATATATACACACAGATATATGTATGTATGTGTAGATATATACATGCACTGATATGTAATGATTCATGTTATACATAGTATAGAATATATATTACAATATAGAAGTCACTGTATGACTTCACAGATAATTGGCAACTTGCATTCTGCCGCTTTGTAGTGCTCCATACAGCTCTGGGCGGTGCTGTCAGCATGCCTTTCGGGACCAGTTTGCTTGGAAGAGTTCTTATGCCTCTACTAAGCTGTGCCCACTACCACCTCCAGCAGGAGGCCAGGTTCTCATTCATTCATTCATTTTAGTGGCATTGCAAAGAACTGCTCTCTTTCAGTTCTTTTTTCTATTTTGAATAGTTCAGAAAATCTTGTTCTTTGGTACATTTGTGTTGCTTTTGTTTACTGTTCTGTGGTCTGTCGCTCAGCTCTAAAATACCAGGAAAATATTCAGTGCAGGGAAGACAGAAATGGGCCCAAGAACTTAAGGATGGTGCGAGCTACTTGTGATCTCCTACACATTTCAAAATAAACAGCATGTGTTGTTGCAGAGCATTGGGTGACTTACATGACCGGTTGGCTTTACCGTACTTTGGGTTGAATGCTTTGGGATTATCTCAGTAAAGCCTGGCAGCTTTATTTGTGGGTGAGTGCTACTTAAAATCTGACCACCTTTCCTCTGCCTTCTAACATCACGGTCAAGTGGCCAGGACAGCTGAGGTAGTGTAATTTAGTACAGTTAAGAAATTATTCCTAATTGACCCTTGAGACTGACCCAGTAGTCTATTAGTCTGTGGCTGAGAATGAAGGAACTGCTGGGTATCCTGTGGCAAACTGCCTTTGCTGACGCACTGCACATAGAAAATATTAAAACTATTTTATCTCTAGAAACTGTCATTTTTTTTTTTCCTTTTCACTTTTTAAGAGTAAAGCTTAACTTTTAGGCACCAAAAAAACTTGCTAAGTGAAAAAGTCAGTTTAAAACCCTATTTCTTGATACCCTCTTTCACAGTCACCGATACAGCACGATACAAGTCAAATGTTTCGTTCATGGATGTGCAAGTTTCAGGACAGTTGCAGAAATGGATTGGGCTTGGAATACGGACAGTGTTCCCAGCTGTGAGACTCTGTGGGGCTGCGAGCTGATTAAAAATAACTTATACTACTTTCCTAACGAGCATGCGGTAAGAGTTTTGGGCCCGGGAGGATATGGCTGCTGACTGTGGACCAGAGCCACCCTCGATATAACCGTGCTGATGTATCTGCTGCTGTCTTTTTTTCGGGTGCGAGGTGCCTTCTGGAGCTGTAGAGGCCGGCTGCGTTGTAGCCCTCTGTCCCGGCCATCCTCGGTGCAGTGCTGTGGGAGGCTGGGCGGTGCCTGCAGGTCTGTCTGAAAGAGGAAGGCGGCTGAGCTGACACAAATTCCGTTTAAAGTTTTTAATGGGGCTCCGACCTCCACAGCGAAAACTCGTGAGGGCACCCCGGCAGCTGGAAGGCCCGGCCGGGGGGCCGGGGCCACGCCAAGCCGGAGGCCGGGCTAGGAAAGAGGGCAGGAGGGAGGCTGGGGACGCTGAGGGAGGAGGAGGAGGAGGTGGCGGCTTAAAACCTCCGCCGAAAGGTGTGGCTTCGCCTTTCCTGTGCCGGCGGGGAGAGGACGGGACGGCACCTCTGCTCCTGCCACCACCAGCGCCTCCCGCAGCGCCTCCCGCAGCCTCGCTCGGCGGCGCCCCCCGCCCTGCGCCTCGCCTGCCCGGCTCCTTGCCCTCGCCCTCCCCGGCTGCCTGCCGTCAGCTGGGGCCCTCCGGGCGGTGAATGCCGCTCCCCCCTCAGGCCCCGGCTCGTGTGTCCCCCTTGTGCCCGCCTCGCCCCCCGTCCCGCCCGCCGCCATGAGCATGAACGGCGGCTCGCACCCGCGGCTCAACACGCTGGGCCGCATGGCGCGGGCCGACTCCGGCACCGACCTGCGCTACGAGATGACCTCCCATGTGGTGGGCAGCGGCGGCGGCGGCACCCACACGCACAAGACCTACTACTACCAGAAGACCTACGGGGGGGACTACGCCTCCGATGGGTACGGGTAGGTGCGGGAGGCTGTTGTTCGCCTCCTCGTTAGGTTTGACTTTTTTGGGGGGGCTCTCCAAAGACGGGGTGACGGGGTGGGGAGCGGAGCGGGGTCTTGGTGGCTCTGCTTGACCCAGCTGATCCATCCTGGCACGTAAAACAGTTCTCTGGGAGCCTGCGCCTTGTTCAGCCTCCAGTTTGGTTCGAGGCTGGGCAAGGGCGAGGCCGTCCTCTGCCTTCGGCCTCCCCTCTTGGCACCAGCACGGCGGAGACCTTGCAGGGAAGACGCCAGCCTGCCCGGATGAAGCTTTGGCAAAGCCCTTTTGGAGCCAAGAGGTGCTCCAAATGTATGAAAACCAAGCACAGTGGTTATGAAGACCTGTCTGTGAATCCCCTTGGCCAGGAGCTTATAGGACTGAAAATAGGTGCCAGCGGCTGAAGGAAATGACATTGGTGTCTGATAGCCACCTATACAGAATACTGCTGGCCATTAGGCTTTATTTATTTATTTATTTTTATTTTAACACATGCAGCGGTTCTGTTAAACCTATAGCTCTAATTATTGACGCTACTGACTTGGGAAATGATTTGGAAGTGCTGTCATGTAGTTTGTGTTAAGTTACAAGCCCTAACTTTACTGACATCCTGATCAGATTGCAGAAAGATGAGAGTTAAACACATACAGCAAGTAAACAGCAGATGAGAACTTGCAGGGTTTATGAAATAAGCATACCTGTAAGCGGCTGTTGAGCTTTAGGATAACCCTAGCCAGTGCCGAGAGCTCTGTTTAGGTGTTTCAGATCTGTTGCCAGAGGACCACTGAACGCAGGACATAACTTGCATTCTACCTGTTTGTTTATTACTTTGCACAGTTCTTAGTTCTTCATTTCACTCTTGGTTTGCTGTGTGCATTATGATTAGCTGCTGCTGTGACATGCCTACCCACCGCTGCAGTCAGAATGAGAAAGCCTAACTGTTGAAGTCTAATGAGAACAATTCAATACCTTACCAAGGGAGACTGCACATGTGAGGATTCCAAAATGCTGTAGCTGTGTTGCATTTTTGAGGGTCTGTTTTGCTAGTGGTGCTCCACTGCAAATACCTTTGCTGCTTTTAAGAGACAGGCATGAAAAATAAATGGCGGAGCATGCTAATTCCTCCCTGGTCTTTTTCCAATCTTCACTCTCATACAACTACAGCGGATTCACTGGTGTGCCTTCCCTATTAGTCTTGGCTTTCACTAGAGGAGAAATACTTCAATTTAGCATTCTTTGGCTTTTGTTACGTATTTTAAACTAGCCCGAAATCTGTTAGGCTCTTATTTCTTTAGCTTTCAGTGGTGTCTTAGCAAGAATGGAGAGGATAGGCCTGGTGAAGAGGTTAATGGTCTTCTATCAACACAGTTTCATTTATTCTCTGTAATATAATGTTCATATCTCCTTTTTGGGAAAGTGTAGCTGGCTAGGATGTTACAATGAAAGTTTCCTTTCCCTTTATTCCAAGGTCTCTGCATGTTACTAACTTCCTCTGTTAATCAGATTGAAATACATAGATGTATTTTACATACAATCTTCTCGTATGTGTAAAGGTCTGACCATTCAAAACATTTTGAATAAGTATTTGAAAAACTTATGTGCTTGCACATTACTGAGTTGCACAGGCTTATTTTAGATTGGTGCTGATTTGAATTACAGTATGTCCCAAGGTAGAAAATGAGGGGTTTGTTGCCATTTGATGAAAAAAGCAGTCAAGTCTGATTTTGCACATGTGCTGTGTGCAGAAAATCCGCAGAATCCTGTGCAGGTTGTGCTTGCAGGATCTTGCATCTGTTACTATCTTGCATAGTCTGTGGAATTGGTTTTAATGACTGTATTATGTCTGATATGTTTAGTGACACATTTTAGTGTCAGTTGCTGAACTGAAAAACTGAGGCTTCTTTTTTTCAATGGAGAAAATTACTGTACTTTAATTTTCAATGCAGTAGGATTTAGCTTAGGGTCTAGTCTTGTAAGTTTTGGGGCGTATTCTGCCAAACAAGTCTGTGCTGAGTATTACATTAGTCACAGAGCAATATAAGACGCTCCCTACCCTTAGGGCTCAGCAAGGTGCTTTTACAACATTCCCGGTTTCTTCTGGCTTGGGAACTCAGGATGAGCTTGGCCCTGAGTACAGATACTCAGCTTGACGTTGAGTCATGCACTCCTAAACTGCCAATTAATCAGTCAAATATTTGTCAATGTCTTTGCTATGAGAGATAAAATCTGATCAACTGGGAAAGAAGACAAAAAGACAGCGGCAAGTTCGGCAGTTTTATTAAGAGTGGGGGAGAAAAGAGGTCATTCGTAGTTGCCAAGTGATACATTGCTGCAAAACCTAATTTATGCACAAGATTTGCTTAAAGGCTAATGGAATGCCAGTGCCTTAAACTAGGAAAGGGTCTAAAATTTCCGATCCCAAGTCTTTATGTTACTGGCAGGGACTGCCAGACAGGCTTAGAGGAAACAGGTCCAAAGCTGCATTTTTGCCCATCTGATCGTCCTCGCAGTGGTCTGCAGGGTCCTGCCCAAGATGAATCACAGTGTCATGCTGGCCATGACAACTGCACTAGTGACAAACAAAACTACCGGAAGATGGAGAGTAAAGAATGCATCTGAACTGCCAAATGCCTGCCGTGCTCGCAAAGCATGCCCCGTGGTCGAGCCAGCATGGAAATGCCTCTTAACAGCAGCTGGTCGTGCTGCACAAGATAAGAAGGAAACCAGCTTGCACCCCTCCTAACTCACCTTTTTACAGGTACCTGTCTGAGATCGGTACCATTGCAAGCTATTCTACGCGTCTTTGAAAGGACAAAAACATTTCCCAGATGTATTTTGGGTGGCTGTTGTTGTAGGAGCCATGTTGCCTTGTCTCCTCGCCTTGCTGTGCTGGCTGGGCGCTGGGTCCTGCACCTCCCTCTTGCAGAGCGGGCAATGGGAGAGGCAGCGCAGGCTGTGTGGACGTGCCTGCAGCCCAGTGCAGCCGGCAGGTCCTGCCTCTGCAAGCGGCGGCCTCGCTGCTGGTGGTGATTCATGCCGGTGGCAGAAGTCCCGCTCAGGGGTGTGAGAATTTTCTTCAAACAGGTGTGGCAGGGCCCCTTGTGAAACCCTGCTTCCACCGAGCTCACGTGGCCGTGGCAGTTTTTAAGATTTCACTGGTGACTTTTTTTTTTTTTTTGGCACATTTCTAAAGGGGTTAAGAGCCCGATCATGCACAATGATAAACTTCAAAAGATAGCTTTGTCATGTCATGGCCTATGTGCATGACCCATGCTTCCAAATGTGAAGGTGTCTGAGCCTGCACTGTGCCAAAGCTATTAGGAGCAGAGCTGCAAAGAGAAGAGCCCATTATCAAATTTTTGATGTTTTCTGACAGTTGCATTCATCATTTTAAGGGGTAAAAAAACTCCTGTGAAGTAGAAGTTTAATTTCTGGTTATTATTTTACAGGTAGTTGATTGCTCACCTGTTAGCTGTTTCTCTCCAGAGATTCTCTATTTGTCATACATTTCCTGTGTGTTAAAACCAATTTTTTAATGCTTGGATTTCCAGGTGCACACATGCAGCTAGCAGATGGCGGGTGCGAGGTGGCTCAGCCGATGGTGTGTGCAGCCTGTGTGCTGGGGATTTCTGTTCCAGTTCAGGTTTTTCTTTTAACTCACCTAGCCTGGGCATACCGGGTAATCCCTTGATGAATCTATTGCTTGTTCAAACAAGTTTGTGTGTATGGAAAAAAAAAAAAAAGAGAGAGGAGCTATTGTTTTGCTCAGCTTCAGACTCCGTGTTGAGTTATGGGAGTTGCTTGATTCTTTGGACCTGCAAAAAGACCTTTGTCAATGGAAAAAAATGCTTGAGAGTTTTAAAAGTATAAATATTTTGTGGAGCCAAAAAAATTAACAGACACTATTCTGACTTGATGTGTACCCTCTTAAATCAGATCTTCGGGCTGAGAGTATCCTTTTTTAATGCTTCCAAAGCATTAAGGAATTGTGAAACAATTTTCACAGCACTGCTGGATGGATGTTCTTCTGCGTGCTCCCTGCTCCTCTGGACCCTTGCTGCCCCCCAGGTGACAGAGCAGCTTCTGGATGCTGACCAAGGCAGAGACTAGAGCGACCCCCATGTGTTTGTGTGTTTTTAGTAGCAGTAGGCAATGATGAAAAAGAGCATAAGTTGGCTTTCCTCCTTGCCTTGTGCATCCTGTGTTAGCAACAGCTCAGTTGGACCTGCGAGGGTGGAAGTTGATTGTTTACAGAGGGTCTGTCATTTATTCAAAAGGTGTTGTTTGAGAAATACTGTAGCTTCTTAAGTATGTTGGTCATGGTGGTAGCTACCCATGGTGTGCTTGAGGGACATAGGCACAGGTGTGCTTGAGGCACTGATCGCCACACTCACAACTCATTGTGTGGCCTTGAGGGTGTCACTCAGTCCTGCTTAAAACAAGCAGAAATAGTTATTTTTTTTTTCTTTCTGTGGAGCAACATGTCTCACAAGCATACCACTTCCCAGTGAAGTGCAAACCTAGCTCAGAAATTCAGGGTTCACCAGTGCAGCGATAGCCAAGCTTGCCTCAGCAGATATATTGCAGCAGGGAGGTGTCTCAAATATTGCCCTGTACAAAACCTGCTTGCAGCATGGCATGGGAACAACGCGTTTTCCCCCTGCCAGGGAGCAAGCCTCGTGCATCCTATGCAGAATGATGGCAACATGATGATGCTGTCTCTTTTCGAGTGCTCTTCTGGCAGTAGAGAGCTGCAGGGCCACATCTTAAGATCTGTAGCCTTCCCCAAATCAAAAGTGATTCTTCTGTGTTTTGAAGTATTCTCCTAGTTTTAAAACAAAGGCACTATCCCCCTATTTGTTCCTTTAATAGTTAATGACTATTAAAATGAAGTCATTTTAATAATGAATTCAGCATTTAATAATAATAGCGCTGTTTTGAAATTCATGACTTGCCTTCAAAATACGTGTCACAGCCTAAAATTTCAAGTTGCTGGTATAAGTAGGTTACCAGCTCAGGTCTGAAGCAGTCTAGGCTGTTTGGCTCAGCCCTGTTGCACGGGGGTTGAAAATCCAAAGCAGTATGGCCATTAGTCAGGTTTTTACAAAGGTGTTTATTTATTAGTAGCAGTCTGGTGCTCTTGTGCTATAAGTCTGGCTAAAAGGTCCAAGCTCCAGTTGGGTCCCTTTCTGCACAGGTACGTGGAAGGGTTCAAAACACTGAAAACTATTTACGGGGTGTGCTAAATCAAGTGGAAAAACTGGCCTGTGTTTTCACTGTGTGCAGCGTTTGGTGGAGCAGGACCCCATTCACAGATTTGAGCTTTAGGTGTTGCCAGAGTTAAAATCAAATCAAAATGTCATCATAGCACCAGTAGTTGTTGCAATGACTGAAATGCTACTTTATTTTCATTCAGTTTCATGTAAACAAAATGAGATGAAAGGACAGATTACCAATAAATAGACCTTTGTCAATCCACTAAATCTGCCTTGTGTGAGGATTGTCAGGGTCCTACATCTTTCTGAGGGTCATAAATGTATTTTTATGTAGGCTCTAGGCTACAGGGTTGTACTTTGAAAATCCAGGTTCTTTCATGCCTCTGCCTTATGATGCCACCTAGCATGTTCGTGGGTTAGGGTTTGCCTAAGTTTCTCTGGTCCAGTATTTTATTTTCCCTTTATGCTGTGGTGTTGGATATGGTATTCCTTTGTCTGTATTTTTCCTTCTGCCTGCAGGTTGGATGTCTGCTTACTCTGCACTGGGGTTTCTGCTTTGATCTGCTCATTCCCATTGAAGGCCTGCGTTTCCCCTGGCTGGGAAAGCCATTAGTTCTCCCAGTGTCATCAGCTACATTTAACAGGACACTGCCTTCTCATCCATTATCCTAGCATCAATCTCAGTATTTTGACCAACAAAATAGTTAAAATAATTAACTAACAACAATTAAAAAAATGCGTACAGGGTGTTAAAAGCTACGTTGCTGAACTACCGTGCTCTTTTTCATTTCAGTTTGCATTGCTCCACCTTCTGCCATTATTTGTGGTTGTGTCTCCTCTATCTGCTAGATTGGAGAGCCTCAAACACTTTCTGCTTTCTCCTTGAAGGGCCCCGTGAACTCTAAACAAGGAACTTACAGATCTTCATTTGAAAATCTAATTAGGGCATACTAAAGCTTCACAGTGCAAGGCATTTGCTCCTCCCTTTAAATCAATTCTGTGCATCTGTATTCAACTATCTACAGCTTTCCAACTTTTTTATCACCTGGACAATAATGTTGGTTGTAGTGTTTTAATATGATTGGGATGAACACAGAATATTTGTAATTCTACTTTTCCTGTCTTGTAAATTATTCTAGGAGTTTGATTTATTTGAAAATACCTTTTCTTCACAATTTCTTATTCTGTTAACTGTGGAAGTCCTTGCTTAGACCTCCTCTCAGTGTAAAGTGAACTAATTCACTGTCACTAAAGTGACCTTTGAGGTCAGTCGAGTTACTCTGAACTCAGCTGAGATGCGCTGATTTATTAGAGTAGAGGTCTGGTCCTCATCTATAGTTCCTTTGGCTTTAATGGACATCAGGTATTTGTAGCTGTCAGGAGATGATTAAAAAGGCAATTGAAGAAAAAAAATACTCTTCTCATGTTCTAAAAAAAATTACTTGTAAGATTCCTCTCTCTTCTTTACTATGTTTCATTAATGAGGATAATTGTGGGTATAATTAATGTAAATTTTAGATGCAGTTGGATGCTTCTAGATACAAACACAGCAGCTATGCCTAAGGAGAAGGAAGGATTTTAAAAAGGAAGCTGATGGGGGAAGCTTGGCATAAAATCAGTTGTGCAATTTTCTTTAAGGTGTTTCCAAGGAATACGGGCATGCGTAGCACAGTAGGGTGCAATATTTATGCAGCCAAAGGGTTACAGTGTAAGTGAGGAGTTGTTTGTGTACAGCTTGTTTTAAGCCACTCAGTGATTTTTCAGTCTTGTCTCTTTGTCTTCAAAGGTTAATTCCCAGGTATTGACAGAAGCAGCTTAAAAATTTGCTCAAATTTCTTCCACTTGATCAAGAAGAGCTGGTAGGAGAATGGCAGGCTGCTGAACAACAAACTACACACCGCAAAAGTGCTCTTAAAGCATGCTGGTGAACGTTTCCCTTCACTGCAGTGCTTCTTCCCAAGGACGGCTCTGCTGTGTGTCATGGCTCCTTTTGCTAAGTATGATCAGAGGCTGCTGAAGTCAGTTGAAAGATTCCTGCTGAGTCGAGATGATGTGCTGGTTCTGCTGGGTTGGGCAGGTTTGCACAGACAGACTTTTTGCTGTTAGTGCTCTGTGGAAGACTTGGGCCTTGAGTGATTTGTAATGGAAAAGGTTACCCACTGTGAGCACTGCAGTTAGAAAACTAGGCAAGGCATGGAAGTGTCCTAGTTTCTTACCATCTCTTAGTAGTGGTTTATTTTAGTTTCACTGGCAAGTGCTTGGGTTTGGGAGCTGCCTGAGCTTGCTTGGGAGCTCTGATTCCATCAGCAGGGAATGATACCTAGCTTCAAGCACCTCACACACATTCAACTAGCAGTGGCTTGCTTTGGTGGCAGGGTCCCAGGATGAGCAAATGCAGGAATGGCAGCCTTCTGGCAGGATGGATGCAGGAGATTATGTGCAAGACAACAATAATGACCCTGCTCTCCACCTTGGCTTTTTAACCCTACCAGTGATTTTGGTTCAGGAGTTTACTTGGATACGCAAAACTCCCCTTTTACTTCTTTGTAAGAAAGCAAGTACTGACTCCAGCTTCTACATCTGTTTTTGTAATAGCTTAAGCATCCTGTAATGCCTTTTTAAGACACTGAACTAGTCTTTTATTATTTCCACTGATAAAAGGGCCCTTTTTGTACTTGCATAGGCTTGTGTGCTCATGTGCTTGAAGAGCAGAGGAGCCTGCTTTCCTTTTACAGTCTTAAGTTCAATGGCTTGTATGATAGAATGTATGATGATGTAATGTAAAGGCTACATTCTAATTTATGGACTCTTAAGAACATGAATAATTTATTCATACCGTAATACTGTCAAAGTTTTGTTTATCAAAGCTGCAAATACCTGTATCAGAGGAAAACCTTTATCTTAAGCACATGTGAGGTTCCATCTTCTGCTCAATCCAATGGTGAAGTTATTCCATGTCTGCTACTGCAGAATCGTGAAGTGGTTCTGCTGTTGTGGAATCAGCACTGAACTGCAGCAAAGTAGTGTGTGTGTGTGTATAGGGATCAAGCATATTTGTCTCCATTAAGCTTAACTGGATTTATTATTCCGTGTCACTTCCTGTAGCTGTTGGGAATTTCTACTTCACATTTCTCTTTATGATGTGTGATTACTTTGTACTTACTTCATCTTATTCTTCTCCCCGCCAACAGTCAGAATGGGACCTGTACAGTTTCCAGACGTCAGAACACCATTCAAGAGCTTTTGCAAAATTGTTCGGATTGCCTGATGCGAGCTGAACTCATAGTGCAACCTGTGAGTGCTTTTTGTTCTTAGAAAAAGTGATTTTAAATGTTACAGGGAACAAATGCTACATTGTTATCTGAACTCACAGGCTGTGGTTCTTCACCTCTTTTCTGTTAAATCAGCTTTTTTTCTAGGGGAGCTGCCACCTTACCCTTTGAGTGGAATTACATATATCCTTTGTAGGTCTCCTGTCTGCATTCAGTGGTCAGTAAAACTGATTGAAATGCAGCTGATTAAGAAAAGGGAGCCTTTTGATTAAAAAACCAAACCAACCAAACAAAAAACCCCAAGCACCACTACCAACAAAACTCCCTTAAGATTCTACTCTATCTTTTTTTTTTTTCCTCCGGTT
The DNA here is from genome assembly GCA_011075105.1 of Heteronetta atricapilla. NCBI lineage: Eukaryota > Metazoa > Chordata > Aves > Anseriformes > Anatidae > Heteronetta > Heteronetta atricapilla. The sequence continues at coordinate 69,379,683 of CM021732.1, read as the reverse complement.
TTAGGCCAACAGTTGCTAATAATGTTATGGCCACTTAACATTCTCTTAGTGTATCCTGTAAAAAAGCAGCAGCATTTTCTGAGATATAATGAACCTGAACTACCATCAGAAAAACCTTCACTACATTTATTTTTCTAGGTGATTCCTAAAGAAGTGCTTGAAATTAGATTAAAATCTTGTTGGCTGTTTGATCTGAAATACGTACAGATAATCTTTGCTGTGTACTACAAACCCGTTGTGTCTGGGGATGGGTTACTCATTGACACCAGTGTCAGTCCTGGCCAACGTGCAATGTCCTTGGTTCCTGCTGAAGTCAAAGGAAGTGCAGGGTGGTGGGCATATCCTGCTGTTGAGGCAATAGAAATCCAGAATGCATTCGCAGTTCTTGTAGTAGAAGTGATTTAATGCACACTTTTTGACCCTCTGTAGACAGAAAATTCCTTCAGGAATGAACTCTGTGGTTAGCAGTTTATTTCCTTTTCAGAGGTACAGAATGTGTGAGCATGTTTATATAAAAATCAATGCCATAGTAAATACTGCCTCTTGTTAAGGATTAATATTATTCCAGTGAAGTTAAAAGGAAGCAATGTTTAGTTCCAGCATGGTGTCACAAAGTGCATTGCTTGTTTTTCTTTCTTTTTTTTTTTTTTTTTTTTCCTGAGGGACAAAGTAATGAAGCCCATCATCATTTTCTTTGCAAAATCAAACCACAGCTGGATTATGTTTAGCTCATCATGGCTATGTCACTGCAGGATGAGATCAAAAAGCCTCGTCTTCCTGCTGGAACCACCATGACCATGCTGGTCCACTGCACTGAGAAGACACAAAGAGAATTTGCCTGGAATTTTGGACTATGAGATGGGATGCAAGAAATTGTGACTATGCAAGGAGCTAGTCCCAGGCAGATGGGGTGCATTCTGCATTTTGCGAGGAGTGGAGCTGTGGCTGTGACTCTTAGAATCTCAGAGAAACTTGTGTAAAATCAGGAGCAATATTCGCCAGCTCCAGCAACGATGCAGTGTCTGCTTGTTCTCTAAACACAAAAGCTGTTCTTGTTATATAAGATCTTAAAAATTCAGCACACTGAGTGCATCCTTGGCTCCACTGAAATAAAACTCCATCAGGACCTATTATTCTTTATGGAAATGTTTTGTTGGTATTATATATTTTAAGAACTTCCTTGTGTATTTTATTCATAATAATGACTTTCAAAGTACTATTCTTCTTAAAAATAATTGTATATAAATTATCATTGTATACAAATAATCATTGTATAAGCTTCAGATTGTTTTATTTAATCTCCATCTCTCTGTTTTTTTTTTTTTTTTTTTTTTTTTTTTTGTTTTTAATTTTAGGAATTGAAATATGGGGATGGTGTCCAGATTAGAGGAAACAGAGATCTGGAAGAATGTTTTGCACAGGCAAATGACCAAATGGACATCCTTGATGGGCTGATCAGGGAGCTAAGGCAGATGAACCAGCCCTGTGAAATGTATCAGAAAAGGTACTGGAAGGCCCTAAGGAAGGGCCTGGGGAGGGAATGTGACAGATAAAATTCTGTGGTGTATGGAGTGCTAACATACTGTGGTGTTGCAGGCTAAGGCAGAAATCAATAAGGTGGAATGAAATCAGTTTGTTTTGGGCATGCTAACATGGAGAAAGGCTGTGCGGTGATTTCTCACAGAATTTCACATCCTGGTTGTCCCTGTGAAATTTCAGTCACTGTAGTTTTTCCACAGCCTATGCTATCAGCATTTCTTTCTGAATACCTGATGATTCAGCAGGAGATATGAATTGTGTTGTTCCCATATTTTCTGTGTGTTTTTCTCATAGAAACCAACTGTTACCTTCCCTTTCAGGCTGCTTCAACTTCAAGAGCAAATGCGTGCGCTATACAAAGCTATCAGTGTTCCCCGTGCCAGGAGGGCCAGCTCCAAAGGTGGTGGTTGCTATTCCTCTCAGAGTGGTTCAGGCTGGGATGAGTATACGAAACGTGTCACAAGTGAATGTTTGAACTGGATGAGACAGCAGAAGGTAAATTTCTCCAAAACCAAAGACAACACTAAGACCTTATTTTGCTGATGAATGTCACCTTGCATACAATAATGTTCTGACTGCCATTAAAATATTAAAAGTACAAATAAATGGTAGTAGATTGTTCCAACTTCCTTCCCTCCCCGTTTTTTTTCCCTCTTATATTTGCAGCATTGTACATATAGTGAGTTTCCACTGAAATACAAAAATGGATTTTGGGGTCTTCTTTTGCAGGGGAAAAGAGTGGAAGTCAAATTTGAAAACAAAAGTGAGACACAGCTGTTAATACAACAAAAGGCATTGGCATGTTTGTGTTAGAGATTATTACATTCAATATTTCCTTCCTTCCACAGATTTCCTTTATGCTTCATATTTATTTTAACCCTTTTAACAGATAAGACCAGCTTCACAGATCTAACCATTGTCCAATATTTTGCAGCTGTCCTCCTTCTAATCTATCCTTATCACAATGGTATCCAGAAGTTACAGTTGGTTGCCACAGGACTAGACTTTCATAAGTCAGCTTCAGCATTTTCATGTGTATCTGTTGCATGTACAGAGTAAATTTGCACATCCACAGCTGTTGATGTTGTATCCTGGAGCAGAAAGACACACTCAGAGTTTGTAGTGCTGGGGTGGAAGTTCTGTGTTTGTAGTTGGACAGCACTTTGACAGACGGGAGAAGGAACAAGGAGGCCCAAGTTACAATTTGCTGACTCTGTAATTTGAAATTGCATTATTTTTATCTCTCTTTATTAGGTTGTTGCTTAGTGATCCTGTCATTGTTATCTACATGTGGTGTTTACCAGGTGGCTGCTATGCAAACCAGATGAGCAGGGGAGAGCTCTGTACAGTTCCCATACTTCTATGTGAGTGCCAGTTGTAGTCTAGTCTTCCAGTGCCCTCCCATATCGTGGCATGTTTTAGAGGAAGGGGAAGTGGAGATGCACTTGAGTGCTAACATTTACAGGCATTGTGCCAGTAAAGCAACAGCAGGTATGATTGCCCTTCACATACTGTGGGAGAGCAGGCTATTTGTTAGACCTGCCATGATTTGAGGAGTGATGTTGGACAGACACTGGGCCTTCTTCCAGTGATGAAAGATGAGGAACATGTACCTCCCAGAGATGCCGCATGACTCCCAGCTGAGACACCCCTCGCTAAGCATAGGAAGCATAAGCAAGCTGTGTTCACACATGATAGCTCCTATGAAAGAAAAAGGATCATTGTCTCTCCCCTTCAGTCCCTAAAGCAAAGTGGAGGTGAGGCCAGAAAGCACTTAGCCTCCTATTGGGCTTTTGAGTTTTTTATATATATATAT
>CM021732.1:69326289-69371328 GCA_011075105.1 Heteronetta atricapilla | reverse complement strand
TATTTTGAAATTTGCACTAAATATATATACTATATATATTTAGTGCAAATTTCAAAATAAATTTTCCCTATACCTTTTCTTCCCATTGTGTCTCACTATCTACTCACATTGGGGCTGAGATAACATTCCTTCTCGTAACATGATGAGATGTTAAACAGTCTGAGCAGCTGTGTTTTTCTACTGGTGTTTTTGTGTCTTCTGTATCCGGATGGTTCTCTGGCAGGAGAATCAGGTGGTAGGAAGGTTGGTCAAATTTCCATTGCAGAATTAGGGAAGGTGAACTGAAATCCAGACAGCCTTTGTTCACATATTGGCAGTCATCCAAGATTACTGCTGTTGCTACAGTCTAGCTAGACTGTATAAATATAATGAGAAGGGTCGAAGTCCTGTAACTTTTAGATGTCTGAATGTAAGCCCTTTCATTTCTTGGAACATTTTCAGCCTTGCCTTTGAACCCTTATGCTTGAGTGTGGTTCAGGATTTATTGACATCTGTTGACTCAGATATTTGGCTTCAGGCTGGTAATTATTATATTCAGTCCGAACCCAGGAATAAGATATCAAATTCTCTACAGCGTGTGTGTGCACAATGGCATTCATACAGAGATGGACTGTGATTGTCTTCACAGCATAAAAGGTGCTTTGGAATTTGAGGAATTGGGTTGTGAATTCACTGGAATTTTATATTTGCAAATAATGAAACAAAGAACTGCAGTCAGATAGTTAGTAATTATCCAGGAGTATTACTGTTCTTTCTAAGGCTGTTCCTAGAGATTTGTACTGAGCGTCCTATAATAAATGTTGCCAAAATGCAAAACAAACGTTCTATAGCCCCCTTTCAGCTTATCTAGTACATTGGTAGGCTTTTTTTATTTTTTTATTTTTTTATTTTTTTCATTTAGTTGGACTACATTGAACTATTTAACTAAAGTCAGTGGAGCTGCATGATAGTCATTAAAGTGGAATGTAGTATACTGGGCTACAGTACTGTGCATTTTCACATGAGTTACATGAGTAGCGTTTGAAGTCACAATTTGTTCTCAGTGATAAGAATGTAACTGTACTATAGAACATAAGACCACAATTTAGTCCAAAGTAAACATGAAATACACTACTGAGTGTGTTTCATCTTGTCTAATTTTAAGCAACTTAAATATTTTCTCTGCTTTGTTTCTTCTACTTAGGGAGCCTGTCACACAGTTTAAGCAAGGGCAATTTAAAGAAATTTTTAACCCCTGGTCTGAATTTCCCTTTGTTTAGTTTTACTCTTTATTGTATGTTCACATTTCTTTCAATTCAATTCCTTGATGCTCTGATTTAGATGATAATGTCTTTTTGGAAATGAAAGTAAAAATACTGTCTCTTTTTCCTAGTCTGAAATGGAGCTAGTGAAATGGGGGTTTGATGCAGCGTCCATCGAGCAACAGATTAGTGACCATAGGAGAACTCATAATGCCATTGGAGACTATCGCTGGCACTTGGACAAAGTCAAAACAGACCTGGTAATTACTGTCTTACTTTATACATTGCTTAATCTAGATTTGTGTCCTTGGCTTGCCAGTGTTTGACTACAGCAAGTAATGCTGAACAGCTCAGCTTCTCGTCAGAAAGTGCTGATGTCATAACAACTGCTTTCTACCCTAGTATTTATTATTTCATGATTATTCAGTGTTCCATTTCTTTCCCCAGAATTTTATAAAAATTTAGTAGTTATTTAGCATTTTGTTGTGTACCTGGCAAATAAATATCAGGACATTTTTGGTGAGAAGAATGGCTAAGAATGATTGTTCTCACTTACTAATGTTAAAGAAAGTGAAAGGATAATGTGGGTAAAATACAGCCTTGAGTAATGAGGGAGTTTCTGTGGAAAAAAGACCAAATGCTGGGCTAAATTTAGGGCTTTTTTTTTTTTTTCTTCCTTTGTTCTGAGGCTTCTGGTCCACTCTGGGGTTTGTGATTGGAATAAAGAAGTCAGTGAAAGTGCAGTGGTTAACCTCTGCTGTCACCCTAACAACTAGATATTAGAGGAAGGTTTACTTCATCTCCATTCTTTTCTGCTAATTCCTCAAATGGGCAAGAGGAGAGAGAGTTGTATCTAAAGAAAAGGGATTCGCTTCTGAAGCTTAGTTTTCTCAGACAAGCTGAAAAGCTGAAGGGTTGTTATTTTCTTTTCCCTTCTGTTTATAAGAAAGTTAATAGTGTAGCCCTATCAAACACAAATTCCAAGGTTGTGCAGGTTCCCAGTTAAAGAAATGGGAATAAAAATTGGAGCATGCTGCTCAGGATCATAGTTTATATTACTTCACAATCTTCATAAAGCTAGCTCTAGGGCTAGGTGGTTCCCCACAAGCTATCTAGGAGTTTGGTAAAGAGATCCAATTTTGGAAGCTGTTTTTGTGTTACAGAGGTTATGTTCAACCTGGCTTATAACGTTGTGAGAAATAAGTTTGTCCAAGCCTTGGTTTTATACTTCTGGCCCTCCAGTGGTACAGATCTGATGCTCACTGATGTCCCTTGCAGGCATTTCCAGAATGCCACATGAAATTGTAACATCATGGTACTGACACTGTAAAGGATGTACCCACAAATAGGCTACTCGTAGAAGGCACACTAAATATTTGCTGTCTCTGTTTCAGCGTGAGAAGGCCGCGGTTCATCAGCTGGAGGAAGAATACGAAGGACTTCTGGTGAGCACAAGATGTGTTCATATCTGAAACCCTCAATGATAAATGCTTTTTGCTTCCTTAACACTGGCGTGATAGTCAAGGGACACTTCAAGCTTCAACAAAATGATAGATGCATGTATAACTAATTCCATTCAGTAGTGTTTTGTAGTTTAGATAAGGCTTAGTTTGAGGCATGAATTTGAGATTAATTCATTATTTGGTTTATAATTGACTTACTGGGAAGTTTCTAGTTAGCAACAGGTAAAGGAGGTTGGTTGCTAAGCAGGTGAAGAGTAGAACTCTGCCTCCTTAATGGGAGTGGATGTAGCAGTAGAGTTAGTCTATATTAGAAGCTTAAAAAATGACTCAAAACTGTGTTTAGAACTGAGAATCTTGTGCAAATGGTAGATGTAACCCTTAGAATTGGAAGTTGCTTCCTGTACACATTTCAAATAACAGGATATTTATTATCATGCAAGGACAGAGAAGGAATCTTTTCATGAAGCATCATCTATGCAAAAGGCGCTGCTACAACATCAAGGATATACTGTCAGCAGCAAATGCGAGTAAAAGTGATATTAAATTTTCAGTCATTTTCTTGTATTTTCCCCCATGTCTTTTCGCTTGCTTGCCTACATGTCTGCTATGCTTGTGTTTGAAATGGCTTTAGGAAGCTGGTGACTTCAGATTCCCATTATTTTTTAAATTCAGTCATGTTATCCACTGTCCATTGCCAACAGGTTTCATTGCTCTATAGATCAAGGCATGTAATCCACTGTCCATTGCCAATAGGTTTTATAGCTGTGTGGTTTTGAATGTTATTCTTAGTTAAAAACAAAAAAATACCATAAATATGCATGCTATGCTTTTGTCTACCCTTTCTCCAGCTAGCACAGGCTTTTCTGTGTTTATTGCTTCTAATTTCTGGAATTCCTTGCAGAAATACTCGTTTGAGAGAATGGATCAACTCCGTCAATTCCAGAACCTCATCCAAGCCACCAGTAGAGAGATCATGTGGATCAATGACTGTGAGGAAGAGGAGCTTCTCTACGACTGGAGTGACAGGAACACAGATATCGCCAGGAAGCAGGAGGCCTTCTCTGTAAGACAGCACAACCTTCTCCTGCTTTTCATGGACTCTCTTTTGGAATATTGAGGGAGGAACAGGGCAGGTGTTTCTTCTTTTTAAGTACCCCCTTTATTTTTTTTTTATTTTTTTTTTCCCAAAACACTGTTGGATTAAGTACTGTGTGACAACCTTTTAAATCAAGATTGTACATGAACTGGAAGATTTTGCTCACTCAACCACCTGTGGATTCTTTTGACCTTGGAAACTGACTTTATCAGTACAGTTCACTGAAAACCAGTAATCACATGTAGCTTGTGCACACAGTCATTCTGTTGACATGCTAAAGTAGGGGACGTGGATCAAGCAGTTCAGTTCTCCCTGTTAGGACTACTCAGGGGCTAGGGATCTCTGTATGTGGTTCTGATCTCTTCATCAGGAAGTGGGGCTATGCTGGAGGGAATTGCTCTCTCTTCCCATGATGGTCGTGCCAGCAACACATAGAGAGCACTGTCAGAGATGGTTTGCACTGCTCCTTCTTGTCTTCTGTGCGTACAAAAGGAAATTAAGCACGTGTGTTTCTTAAGCCTATGTTGGTGCTGATTACCAAAGTAAAAAAGGAATGAAAGTTCACACCATTAAGGGGATTCTCTAAATTTATTTTTTTTTAATTTATTTTTAAGTTCAGTTGTTCTGGATGTTGCAAGATGCAATCATTCTTGCTTCTGTCATTCCCTTTTGACAGGAAAGGCTAAATTTTGCATGCTTTGCTCTGTGAAGCATCAAGTCTAGAGACTAGAACTGAAATGACTACATTCTTTGATTCTGCTGTCTTCATATTTAGCTTCAGTGCACTGAGTAGAATTAATATTTAATGTTAGCAGGGATAATTTCACAAACTCATTACTATCTGGAAAAATTTAGGTAAATTATTCTAAGCACCGTGCCTTTGGAGGCTTGTTTAACACTGTGTTTTGGTTGTTTAGAAACGTATGAGTGAACTTGAGCTTAAAGAAAAAGAACTCAACAAGCTAAAGCAGGAGAGTGACCAGCTAGTTCTCAACCAGCACCCTGCTTCAGACAAAATTGAGGTGAGTTAGACTTATGTGATTTAACTTCCTCCTTTAGTTGCTGTATGGGAAAACTTCTCAGTGGAAGTCCACAAATGAAATGCATTAGCACCTGAGAAGTATTTGCTTGCCAAAAATCGTGTCCCTTTTCATCCAGCTGTATGAACTGCTCTAATAAACATTACTACCTTCCTCTGCAAACCTGGCCACAACTACTGCAGCCTTCTTAACAGCTTGGGGGAGATCTTGTTGCTACCAAATTTGATGATAGATGTATAAAAATATTAATACTGGGGCTTAGGGACTTGTCTAAATATATTGAAATTGCTGTAACTCATGTGAGTTAATTTCAGGGCAGCAGAATTTATGGTAGGAAGGCATGTCATTCTTCTCCTGTTATCTTAAAAGGCATGTTTTGAAGATAGCCACACCCTTTGAGAGTTTATGTTTAATCCGGGTGCAAATACTTTCTGCAACTGAAGTTTGCAGTGCATTTCTACAGCTTAGCCAAGATATTTTTGCTATCATGGCTTGTTATATGTTTACATTTCAATTACAAAGGCTGTAACAATTTGGAAAATCTCATCCTATTGGGATATGCTGTAGCTGTAGTTTTAAGTGTGCGTAAGAACCTGGAAGCTGAAAGAAGCCAATAGGAAAAAATGAGTTCTTCCCACTTTTCAATGCGTTTGCTTTGTAATATATCATCATGTTGTGTAGAATCACCATTCATAATTCCCTCTGTGGTCCTTTTCTGCCTTAAAGGAAAGATCTTTATAAGCTCCAGCAGTGAAGTAAAAAGTTGTGTGTACTTTTCTAAAGAACTTACATAAGGAGTATGTGAGAAATTCTGATTTAAAAGTAGCCATCATAAACAATTGTGTTTGACACTGCTCCTTGGAAGGAGAACATGACAATTTGCAATGGAAATACTTTATTTGCACTACTATTTTGTGCATTTCACCCCTTTGCTCATGAATTTCAGGCTTTATGTTGATCAAACAAAATTCACATCATGAAAAAATTTCTCTCCACATCCCACGAATGTGTATTTTACTCTTTTCAGTTAGGTAGACACTTAAAAGTTGGGTAACTATTTGCATGAGTTGCATTATTCTGGCATGCATGAATTTGTTTTAGCAGACATTTCATTTGCATTTATATAAAGCATAAATAATTGTACTTGAGTGTAGGTATTGGAGGGAGATCACTGTGAAGATTTGAGTTCTGTATATTTTTATTTTTCTTAGGCCTACATGGATACATTACAAACTCAGTGGAGCTGGATCCTTCAGATCACCAAATGCATTGATGTACATCTGAAAGAGAATGCAGCTTACTTTCAGGTGAGTAGTGATGTGGAGAATTCACACTTTGAATTATACTGAATTGTACTAGATAAACATTCATGAATTATTAATTTAATAAAAAACCTTCATATTCCAGCATTTAAGCAGTTTTCTTTTAAAGAATTTGCAAATTTCAAAAAGCTCATTTCACTTGCTAGTATTATTGAGTAACAGAAAACTGTATTTGCTGTTTTCAATGTGTAAGAATTTCCAGGGCTATCAACACATGCTGAAGTAAAGACTTTCAGAATTTAGTTTATGGATTGTGAATGTGATGAATAGTTCATAGGAGATCTGTCATGTTCTTCACCACTTTTGTTAAAAGGGGGAATCCCACCACAGTTATTGTGTCAAAATCTTTCTAACTCTATGCACAATTAGACATAACACAGTGTTATCATGCTGTTGAAAATGCTGCTGTCCTGGCAGATGTGAACTGGGATTTCTCATTAAAGGAAATCAGTGTTTTTTACTGGACATTTTTGTAAGAGCTGTGTGCAACTGAAATCACGTCCCTTTTTTCTTGTAGTTCTTTGAAGAGGCCCAAGCCACAGAGTGTTATCTGAAGAATTTACAAGACTCCATCAGAAAGAAGTTCATGTGTGATAAGAGCATGTCGCTGCAATGCTTGCTGGAGCAGATCAAAGAGCTGGAGGTACTGTTCCATCCAACTCACATGTTATGTTCTGTCTTGCATGCAAATTGGCTGCCCTCTTCAGATACCAAATATTAAGCCATGTGTACTACAATGATGATAAACAGTACTGTGTGAACTTGAAACGTTAATGGTATGTTCATGCCCATTTCTTAGGATAACCTACAAATGGATCAGTGTTACTTAAATTGTGCAATATTGTTTGGGAACTGTTGATTTTATTTTTTATTTTTTATTTTTTTTAAATCAGGAATGAGCCTACCAAATTTCAAAGTTTCTGACCTTCTAACAAATTAAAAAAATGAAAGATTATTGTTCATAGGTGGTAGAATAGATTTTTGCCTCAAAGCATAAGTGCATTTAATAAATGATTAATCATCATGTTATTTTATATCTCTGTAATCTCTTTGAAAGGACTGAACTCAAGGGGTTTTTTTGTTTGATTTTAGCAATTTGCTCAGCAAGAGTTAGCTCCTGCGATTCCATATTGAATATATATGAGGAAAAATAGGTTAGTGATATAAAGGGCAATTGATGAAGTCAGGGTTGAGAGTGTAGTTGCTATTTTTTTAACATCCATATTACAATAATTCCTTATATTTATTCCTGTTTCTTACACCTCGCTTTAGCCATCTTATAGATCTGTATGAAGAACAGCATAGTCTTTGCTGGAGGTGCGAAGATAATAATTTTGTTGTTTCTCTTCTTTTTTTAAAAAAAATCGCTGTTTCACATTATAGGCCAAAGACTCATTCTACTGGAGCTAAAGGAAGTTTTGCCTACAGTGAGCTCCAGATGTATACTTCTTGTAATAAACCAGTGGGAACTAAATGTGGTTTATTTTTAGAATGAATTTTTAACATACAATTAATTTTTGCAGAATGAACGAGAGAGAATTCTTGAATACAAGAGGCAAGTGCAGAGTTTGGTGAATAAATCCAAGAAGATAGTGCAGCTGAAGCCACGTAACCCAGACTACCGGAGTAACAAGCCCATTATCCTTAAGGCATTGTGTGACTACAAACAGGATCTGGTAATGTGTTCTCCTTTTGGCTGAAATGAACATCATGTAAACTAAAATGTGGCAAATGATTTAGTAATCAAGCTACCGAGTTGATAGGTGTAACATTTTTGTCTGCTTTTGGTCAGCATTTAGGTTTCTTCAGGGAAAAAAAATATGGATTCTCATACACTGAGTACGTCTAGTCAAAATGATGATTATTATTATTCCAGTTTAAATAGCATTATGTCTAGTCAAAATGATTATTATACTCCAGTTTAAAAGGCATTAGAATTCATGGTTCAAATTAGCACAAGAAAGGCTCTTTAATAGGGTTAAAATTGCTATACAGATGCTTCCCAGCATCTTTCCCTTTTCTTTCATCATTTTCTTTAGGTCAGCACTTCATCTAACAAAAGGTGGGGGAATGTTCAATCAGTCGTTGGCATCCCCAGCTCTTTGCAGGGAAGAGTATGAAGTTAATGGTGGTGTTTTCTTCCTCTTTGGTATTGGAGATACTCAGGTTTATTTCTGCATTGTTTCTTAACACAGTGCTTAGGTGCGTTTTCTGCTTATGTGCTATTTTTCAGCTCTTTTTCTTTGATGTTTCCCAATTACCTAGTTTTCCTGCTCCTTATCTGTAAAACTTGTTTTACCTGATTCACTAGGTACTCCTATAGTGACCGCTAATTGACCATTGTGATTTGTGTTTACAGTTTGGGGTTTGTGCTGTGTTCTGTACCACATTTTATCCTGCAATCACAGAAGCACACAAAGTAACTACATGTTGCTACTGTAAGCAAAGCTAAACAAATTTAGTCATCAGTTACCTAGCTGCTTGGCAATTGTCCTCACAGTTGAACAAGCTAAAATCTGCTCAGGTGAAGATAAGCCCAGACAAATCCAGAGATCCTGCATGGTTAAGTCAAAGTAAAGCCTGTGGCCTTTTGTTAGTAATGTCAAAAATTTGCTGGCTGTAGAGGTGTGATGCAGTGAGGGACTCCTGTCAGACTCCTGTCATGATAAATGACAGGAGGAGCTTTCCCCTCTTGGATTTGTGTGGGTTGTAAGCTGCACCATGACCACACCTGTGGCCTCAGGGTGTCAGAACTTCTGGCAGACATGGCTGGTGGATCTAGCTCTGCAGCACTTGCTCCCAGTCCCTTCACAAGTGTGAATGCATCCTTTTGCTTCCATCTTGCTGTGGGGTGGCTTACGGACATAAATGATTTTGTAGCTTACGGAGCCCATGTGTCCACTCTGTATGTCATGGCAAGCCCCAAGTCTGATGATCAGCTGGCAACTGCCGATTGTTCTGTGGCTCCCACTTGGTCTTACAGGGTTTTATTTTCATGGAAATCAGATTCAGGGGGAATGGGTTAATCTGTACTGATCTCTTGCACTAATACAAAGCCATGATGCACACCCGCACCTGGGAGCGGTGAAGCATTCCTGATTCTGTGATCTACATGCATCTTTCTTGTCTTTTCTCCTAGAAACCCCATCTTGCTTAACTAAAGGAAAAAAATGTTCTTCTGCATTTCTTACAGAAAACAGTGCGCAAAGGAGATGAATGCATCCTGAAAGACAACAATGAACGCAGCAAGTGGTTAGTGACTGGCCCTGGCGGAGTGGATATGCTGGTGCCATCTGTTAGTCTTATCATTCCACCACCCAATCCATTAGCAGTGGATCTTGCTACAAAGTGAGTTGCTGCCTGGGTTTGCGCATCTGCTGCTGGGGGTAGATAGAGTTTGCTCAAAATAGCAGCCAACCACAAAACACAGTCTGTGTCCTAATCATAGTGCCCCCCAGCTCTATAGGGTGCGGAATTAAGGATTAAACTCTTGACTTTAGAAAGATGACTTCAGTGAAACTTACTAGGATGGGATTTAAAAATATTTAAAACTTAACTTTTACAAGGCTTTTTTTCACCCCTGGTAATGTGTGCTGCCTTAAAGTAGTCTCTAACTGCCGTAGGTTAGAACAGGCGTAAGGCTCTGTAAATGTGCAGGACATCAGCTTGATGCCAACAGCAATGGGAACACACTTCCTATAGCCACTTTGTGTAGAAAATCCCTAAGCTAACAGAGACCTGAGACAGGAGGTCTACAAAATGCAGCAAACAAGCTTAAGTGAACAGTTGGTAGGTCTGTATCCATGTACTGCTGCTGTTGGACTTACTACTGAGGGCGTGCTGTGTTGTGCAAATCTATGAGCCAATTCAACATATAGGAACCAGCTCAGGTGTTGTACTCATGCCATAGTCTCATCCTAATTGTTCCAAGTTCTGTCTGAAAGCCTGGTTTGTCTTGTAGTTAATACTTTTTGATGTCTTTTGGCATTTAGAATTATGTGCATAATATTACTTCAGGCCCTGGTTAGCAGCGATACCTATGTTCTTAAGCAAATTACTGGAGAGAGTTTGGAATTTTAGCTGTATATTAATTAGTATACTACTTATTCATCTGAAAGTTAAGGATAAATTCATTTGCTTTTTTTTTTTCTAGTAGAGAGCAAACTTTAACACACTCAGCCTCTAGTGGATGTTTCTTGTGATGTTTTGTAGCTATGCTACAGGTTTTGACTATGGAATTTCTTTTCCCATCTCAGAATTGAACAATACTATGAAGCTATTCTGGCTCTGTGGAATCAGCTGTATATCAACATGAAGAGCCTGGTATCTTGGCATTATTGTATGATTGACATTGAGAAAATCAGAGCAATGACTATTGCTAAGGTAAGACTCTATCAGGCCTTAACTGTGGACCAAAGACATCATCACTGGCCTGTCCACTACCACCCCAAACAATGCTTGCTTTATGTTCTGCAAAACCACGTGTCTTCCTTTTGCTGTGTTGTGCAAGTTGTTTGGTATGGAAGTTGTCATTTTATTTAAGGAGAAGCAAAATGCTTTCCTATTGAAACATTATATGGGTAAAAATAAAGGTCAGCTAGAGGAACTTACCACATACTTGCCGTGCTAGTTCCCACAGTGCAAGGACATGGATACACGCAGTAAAAGGCAAAGTTGCGATATTCTGAAGTTGTGAAACCTTTTTACAGGAATAGATTAGCTCAAAAGGCACTTTGTGCACCATGCTTCTGGAGGCAGCCTGTGTAGGTTTTATTCTAAAATGAGGTTCCTTTGCCCTTCTGTAGGTATATTAGTATGTTCCTTAATAATTCACTTGTTGTATACCTTCTCCAGTTGCTGCCTTTTTTCAAAACTCTTCTCCTTTATTTCAGCTGAAAACGATGCGTAAGGAAGATTACCAGAAAATAATAACTGACCTAGAGATTCATTATCAAGAATTCCTCAGGAACAGCCAAGGCTCAGAGATGTTTGGTGATGAAGACAAACGGAAGATGCAGACTCAGTTCACTGATGCTCAGAAGCACTACCAAACCTTGATTATACAGCTGCCAAATCAACCGCGGCAGCCACAACCAGGTCCGTTGTCCCCTTGTTTTCTTGCAGAGATTGTACTGCTTGTTTTTTTTTTTCCTTGGAGTGGAAGAGAAGGGGCTGCATTTTCACTTTGTGAAAATGTTTTCATAAACATATGCACAGGAACATGTCCAAGAACTGTAATTGCTGTCTACCAGTAAAATAAAACTGGCTATCCACAGGGAGGGGTATGTTTTCCTTTCTTCCTTCTATGGCTGTGAATCTGGGAGTAGTTCTCTGAATTTCTTGGAACTTGGTGGGAATAGGAGAGGGTTTTAATCCGTCTGTTATGTTTTCATTCGTTAGGAAGCAAAACCTCACTACTGCATTTGAGGAAGCAAGTTTATTTTTTTTGTGAAGGGGAAATTTCATTACTTTAAACAGCTGCCTACTGGCCCAGATCTTCTATCTGTTCTCGGGTCTACAAATCAAATCAGTACTTAAGTCAGTTTGGCACTGCATTGGCTTTCTGTGGTGTAGGAGGTCAATTTTCTGGCAGATGACATTTACACAAATAATTTTACAGTGATCCCAACAGAGAGCTGTCCAGTGGGTTCCTCAAACACCATTATAGTTAACGAGAGAAACCGAGAACATGATAAACAGGAGGCCTGGCTGCTGATGGAGCTTCAGAAACTTCGGCGTCAGATTGAATCTTCAGAGATACGGATGGTTCAAAGAGCTCCACTTGGAGTGGATCAAGGGGCTCTGCATGACTTTTCAGTCAGAATACAGGAATTAGAGGTAATTATGTATGTTTTTCATTGAGCTTCTCAAGGTCATCGTGACTGTCCTGCAGAGCATACTGCAATTGTATTCCTGATCAGCTGGGAAAGACACCCACACACTGTGTCTAGATTTTTCAATTGGAAGCTAACCATGATATTTGGATCGGTGTTTAGCTCCTTATCCGGGTGCCCAAGTAGAAAAAGTTGACTTGTATTTTGGGAGACTAATTCTGGCAAGCTAAGAGTACAAAAAGCCTGATGTCAAGTGGACATGAGCTCATGTAAAGTCTCATCCAGGTTAAATCACTGTTAACATCCTTTGTTAAGGACCCCACATTGCCAGCTACTGTTGAAGTGCTCTGTGGGATGCGAGTGCATACTTGAGGCTTACAGACTCTATCCCCCTCCCAACTCTTAAGAAGAGTTATTGAAGGAGACTGGAAAGAGAAGATTAATAAGAAAAGGGAACAGATTCTGTCTGAGAAACTCTTCTGGGGGTAGTGAGGTTGCAAGAAGGACTTTGGCATGTCCACTGAGAGTAGCTGGCAATAAGGCATTCTGTGACCTGCTTTCTACAGGGATGAGTTCTAGAGTGGAAGAGGTGCTCAAAAAGAGGTATTACCTGTTGTGGATAGTACAAAATAGAAACTGCAGAATGTTAATTATCCAAGGCACTGCTTCATTCTTCAGTCCATCTGGTTAGATAAGACCAGACTATTTGGATAAGGAGGCCAATAGCTTAGGCATTGCAGCATGATCATTCAGCCACCAAAAATGTGTAAATCAGGCATTCTCTTTCCTTAGGGTGTGCAGAATGACTCTCAAATAATGGCTGAAACCCTCAATAAGCATAAGGACTTGCTGCCTAACTTCAGAGGCTGTGAGAAGTATGTGTACTTGCAGTCAGAGATAAATGCCTTATTTCAAAAACTGGAGAATATTAATGGTGTTTCTGCTGGCTACTTAGACAGGTAAGAAAATTGAGGTTATATCAATAAATCATTCACTTTCTTCCATAATTCTTAGTCCATAAATCTGCCTTTTGTTATCAGTGGTATAAAATTACACCTTCTTTCCTACAAATGCTCTCCACGTAGGTAGAAACGGACACTTAAGTGATTTTTTTTTCTCTTTTCTGAAAGACTAAAGAAAAAAAAGAGAATAGTGGGTATCACTGAATTTTCTTCTGTGTTGTCTTTTCTCTTTAAATAATGACTTCCAATTAATTAGAGTTAGCACCTTTCCTGCTTCAGTCCATAATGGATTTGTCTTGTGTTGTATTATTTATTGTAGCTTGAATGTACTGAGGTGTCTGCTCCAGCTTATTCTACAAACAGAGGATGTGATCAGAGTTTTTGAAGTCAGACTGTCTGAAGAGGAGACTGTTCCTTTGGATCTTGATAAAGTGGAGGCTTATCGAGCTTGTCTAAAGGTGAGAAGCTAAGACCAAAGGACACAGAAAGGCAGAATCTGTAGCTGTCATCACTAGTCTGTTGAGCTGGATGGAAACCTCCTGAAATGGCAGGAGCTGGAAGAGCTGATCCTAACATATTTTGACATAGACATATGATGCAAATTATTGGAGGGAATATACAGTTTACTACTTCTTTCAACTTCTTTCATCCCTTGGGTGTTCCTGTCCCCATAGCAAAGCCAGGAGCACGGAAGGTCTCCACAAACCATTTCTGAACAAGATTATCTGTGTTTATTCATGTCACTTATGAAGCTAGATTTGAAGGCAATATTTCCTTTCTTGAAGAAAAGCTTGTTAGATACTCTTGTAACAAGTGACAAATAAATGAGAGTGTTATTGTGTCCTGTTTTTGCTGTAGAGTCCATTTCAAATCTTACAGTGAGAATTGCTCACCCTAGAGAAGGCAAAGAGTAATTACTTTGCTGTTCACAAAGACGGTTTGCAGAAGCAATCTTTATCTGGCACTGAGATGGTCCTTTTGTGGACTGAGTGCCTTTAGTGGAATGCTCGTTCTTCCTTTTCTCTTCTCAGATTAAGTAGGGAAAAGGTGTGTAGGTGGCACAAATGGAGCACAACCAGGTTACTCTTCCATATTACCTGAAAGCTGCAGATTCAGTTGCTGGGAGATGTTTTTAACACAAAAATAAATGCTTGAGCATATTATCAAAGGATGTAGTCATCCCCATGTCTGGGGGATGCAATGTAGAGCACTGCCTGCACTGTATATGCCATTTGGTGTTACCCCACAGTATGCAAGTATGTGAACACATACCACTGTGTGTATGTAGAGCAACATCTCTGTGTAAGATATTTATGAAAATGCAAATCAGGAAAGAGAAAACACATAAATAACCAGTGCAGATCTTTAGCTAATATTTTAAAACAAATATTTAAAAACTGTATATGGAGTCTTGATCCTACAGCTATTTACACTGCAATGAAATTTTCTAGACATTTGTTTCTAGGAACAAGCAAGGCAAGCTCTTTTTTGGGAACTGCTCAAATATCTCTGAGAAACTGAAATGACAGCTACAAAGTATGGCATCTTTGGTTCAGTAAACTATTTGAGAATAAGTACCAAAGGATATATTTTACTTTAAACATGTTAGCTCCAATTGGCATCAACATACATACTATCTGAATTAGAAATAGAGTATTTAGATCCCAACACATTGTACATGCTGTTGATGATTGAGCATTCTCTGAAGAAAAAAATGTATGACGTTATTATTTTTTCCTCCAGAAAATGAAAGCTGATCTAAACATGAAGAAGTCACTGTTGAATGCCCTTGAAAATGAACTGCAGAAAATGCTTCAGATTCACTCACAGTCTTGCCAGTCATATACCTTGTATGATATGGACATTGGAAAGTTCTCTGACAAAGTTGCCCAACTAATAGACCGCTGGCAGAGGGCTGAAAAGCAGATAGATAACAGGTTTGTTTGAATTTCCTAGTAGCTTCTTCGTTATTGCTATCACTACTAAGATCATCTTAACAGTAAGTCTAAAAGAACTAATGTCTTCTGGAAGTGAAGATGCACAGATGATGATTTGGGGGCAGTAAGACTGTAGTAAATTGTAAATGGTAACTGTGAATAAGTTGAACATACTTTATAAGCATGTAAGACCAAGCAAGAAAATGTAGAGCCTATGTGCTGTGGAGTTAGCCAACATTTTACCCCTTAAACAAAGCAACCAGGCTTATTCCTGAATACCCTTTACCAGAGGAGTAAAAGAAAAAAAAAAAGGCACAAAAACTGAGAATTAAGAGAAAAAAATACCTATTACTTTACTGAACTGAAGGCATATTCTGATATGTTTTTTTGTTTGTTTGTTTTTTTAAATTCAGGCCAAATCTGGTCCTAGTGATAAAAACTGAGTAGTTGCTCATTGTTTTGGTGAAAATTGGGAACAAGTGTATTGAAGTCAATTACCTTAATTTTTACCTCTGCAAGATTTTATTTAATCCCCTACTTAATTGACAGGAAGTGCCAACCTCTGTATGTTGCAAAATATTCAAAAGTAAGGGGATAAAAACCCTTATTAGGTGACCACTAGCAAGTACAATACTTTTCTACTTAATATTCTTGTTCAGAATCTCCTTTTAGAGCTGCCCATTGTTTTACTTAGTTTATTATTATATTTATCAAAGTGTCTTACTACTGAAAAATATTTAAAGAAAGAGAATGCACTTCCTATTTTTGACAATTTTCCCTGTTTTTTTTTTTTTCTAGATCATGGGATTTAGAAAGGCAGATCAAACAGCTGAAAACTTACCGAGATCTATATCAGGCTCTTTGCAAATGGATCTGTGATGCCAAGCGCAGGCAGGATTCTATCGAGTCCATGAAGCTGTGTGATTCCAACACTATCATGAGATATCTGCATGACCAGAAGGTATGCAACACCTGACTGAGTCGTCTGCAATTAACTGGACTTTAATTGCTTTGCTATTCAGAAATTACTAGTCTTCAACAGAGTGACCTGTTCTGAATTATAACATACAAGCTACCAAAAAACACCACATGTGTAGAAGTTAGGAAAGAGAAAATATTATATTTGTTATTTTCTGTCAGTACTGCTACAGATTATGAACAAGACTGTGCTCATCTCCTGCACAATGACTGATGCTTCTAAACAGCAGCTTTGAATTAATGGAAGGAACTGTATGTTTTTGAAATTTACGGGACAGATCATAGCCCCTAAATAAAATTAAAAATGGTGTAAATATGTGTAAGCTAGAGTCAAGCAGCTGTCCCTCCCCACCTCTGTAGGTTGTTCAGTTGGTAGGCATTCTTTTGGAGAACAGCTTTCTCATATGCAATGTGGTTGCCTTTGTGGAAATGGCATGGCTACACATCATTTCAGGTCTAAACCTCTGGGTTTGCAGTGGTCTCATACTTCAGGTACCTTCTGGAGGAGGCAGTGTGTAGAGGAGAGGAAATGCTGACAAATCTGAGGGAGTGCTTCACAGCTTGCTTTTTTTCTTGACAGAACTTGCACAGTGAAATCTGTGGGAAGCGAGACAAAGTTGAGGAGCTCCTCAAGCATGCAGATCAGTGCTCGGCTGCTATTAAGGTACTTGGATTTCAGTATTTTTAAGGGTGTGGTTTCTCATGGTCAGGCACATCCCACTGTCTCTGCTCTTCTGGCAGATGAAATGTCAGTTCTCTGGTGTGTGTGTGTATGCATAAGTCACTGGGGTAAAACATTTCTGTGTACAAAACATAAGGAAAGTAATCAAGTGTACTTGCCACGTGAAAATGGCACGACGATTTGGGAAATACCAATGAAAGCTTCTCTTCAGGAGAATTGAAGCATCCAAGACCAACCTTTCCAGTTCACATCTTACAAATAAGCTACCCATCTGTTCTCTACTCTTAGGAAATAGGTCTCATTAGGGTCTGGTCTAGGAGGCAAGATAAATGCAGATTAGCAGAAGGAATGGTCTTATAGTTTCTGTGACAAAGATCTTGCTATATATGGTGTGACGAAAGTGATATGGAAGAGACACAGAGACAGTCTCTGAAGTTTTGGTTGATAACACTACCTAGACTAGTTGCTCCCATGAATTTTTCCACCTCTAGAAGGATAGCCCTCAATTAATGGACCACGTATCTTGCTGTTCTTGCAAAATGCTTATGTTGTGTCTTTACCTTTGTCATTCTCCTCTATGAGTCTCCCACAGTGGTTCTTGAACTGATGAGCCTTTGTGACAGAGGTCACAAATGAGACAGTCCTTTGTACATGGCCAGAAATAAACAAGGGAGAATGTAGCTATTTAAACAAAAGAATCCCTATACAACCCTTTATTTGCATTTGCAGATCCCCAGAGAGTTCTTTGGCAAGAACTCCGAAGAGTTCTAAATGGTTCTTAACTTTTCCCTGCTGTTTTACAGGATTATGAGCTTCAGGTTGCTTCCTACAGTTCTGGATTAGAAACGTTGCTCAACATACCTATCAAGAAGTGTGTGGTTCAGTCTCCTGCAGTGCTGATTCTGCAAGAGGTATCTTTCCTTCCTCCCCCACCAATCTTTTGAATTTACATTTATTCATCTGCATGAGCAAATTTATTCATCTTTGTGAGTCATATCCAGCTATATACTAATAATTAGCACTGTCATTGGTAATGTGTACTAAGCACATATGCAAAAGTAATTACTGCAGAATAGGTGCTGCGCTGCAAAATCATACTTGGGCTCATTTAGACAGTAGAATAGCCCTCAGGAATTTACCCCTTTCCTACTCAATGTCCATTATATACATGTTGTGAGAAAGTAAGATTCATGCCCCAAGTGATTTAGTCACTTTCAACCTGGGAATTAACCACTATTAAAAGTTTAACTTAGGTTACCTGGGACTGTCAGACAGGAAGAGCATGAAGAACGAGAGGATGGAGCCTTGCATTTAATATCATATGCACTGTGGGGGAAAATAATATTGAAAAAGGTGTGGGTTTATCAGAAGGGAGAATATGTATACTTGGGATCCCCAGAAAGTCATGTGGAGTTGTGAAGAGGAGACTTTGCTTTTTACTTTTTCAAGTAGCATGTGATGTCAAGTGGACTGGAATTCTTTAAATGGTCTGAGGCATAGGTATGCTCATATCTAACTCTCTTAATACAAGCTGATAACATTTCCCTTTTTCTTTTCAAGGCTAGTGAGGCTCAGGCTCGCTACATAGAGCTTCTTACAAGATCAGGAGATTATTACAAATTCTTAAGTGAAATGTTAAAGAGCATGGAGGACTTGAAGGTAATCTGCCTCTTTTATTTCCTTTACTTTCTGTTTTTATCACAGGTTAGCGCTATCGCTGATCGAAGACTTTATGCTTTAGTACAGTGCTAAACAGTCCACAAAACTAAACCCTGAGCTTTCTCAAGCAACAGGAGACTCAGTGGTATGCCACAAAGGAGGCATGTAAGCAGTTTCATGCAACTTGTTTCAAAGAGTACAGTATCTTGTAGAGTTAACGTCCAAGGTCACACGAGAGGTGAAGAACAAAAGCCTTTGTGGTAAATAGGAGGTGCTTGATAAAACATGCAGGAGGTTCTTCTCCTCCTCCTGGAGTGCTGACCTCAGTAAGACTACAGTTACCTCAGTGCTGAAAGCTTACTCCTCGTGGTTAATGGGCCACACCTCATTTCAGGCCATATCTACAGTGTTGGTATCTAATTTTTAAATGGAGTAACTCCATTCATCTTCGAGGAAACAGGGAGGACCATTTAAGATGTGATATACAGGTGATTTGCATCCCCTATTTGAAAAAGATGGAGATTCTGAGTGAGGCTATTTAATATCTTGCTGGTGAACTCCTTGTACATCATATTTTACCAACTGTATTGCATCTCCCTCCTTCATCAAGTATTGTTTCCCTCTGAAATTCATCATGTTGGTTTCTGAATAAGATCTGAATCTGAAAAAATAATGAATTTGCCTGGATGACTTTAAGTTAAAAAAGACTTTGAGCTATTATTGAAGCAAAGAAAAAACATCTTTAGACATATCTTGTATGTTGTCAGATTTGTGACTATATATTTTATTGCTTTTTGATAACTTTGAAACAGTTGTCACATGTCTTTGATTTTTTTTTCCGTCTCCCTCCTTCTTTTTCTGTTATCATTTTGCAGATGAAAGCCACCAAAATTGAACTCCTGGAAGAAGAACTCAGACTTGCCAGGGATTCAAATTCAGAGACAAACAACAAACATAAATTCCTGGAACAAAATCTACAGAAGTACCAGATGGACATTTCTCAGCTCAAAGCAAAGCTGATGAGTTTGGAGGAGATGAAAAGGCAGGCTGAAATGGATGGAAATTCTGCTAAGCAAAACCTGGACAAATGCTATGCTCAAATAAAGGATCTAAATGACAGAATAACCAGGTTGACTTATGAGACTGAAGATGAGAAAAGGAAAAGGAAGTTGCTGGAGGACAGATATGAGCAGCAGAAGAATGACTATGACCAGCTGCAGAAAACAAGACAAAATGAGAAAGACAGCCTTGGTTGGCAAAAATTAGAGTCTGAGAAGGTCATCAAGGAGAAGGAGTACGAGATAGAAAGATTAAGGGTTCTTCTTCAGGACGAAGGCACACGGAAGAGGGAATATGAAAATGAGCTGGCTAAGGTAAGGAACCAGTTTAGCGAGGAGATGAGTAATTTAAAGAACAAGTATGAAACTGAAATTAATATTAAGAAGACCACAATCCAGCAGATAGCT
Organism: Heteronetta atricapilla; assembly: GCA_011075105.1. Taxonomy (NCBI): domain Eukaryota; kingdom Metazoa; phylum Chordata; class Aves; order Anseriformes; family Anatidae; genus Heteronetta; species Heteronetta atricapilla. Next base: position 69,351,648 of record CM021732.1, on the reverse strand, counting down.
GCACAGAAAGATGATGATGCAAAAGGTCTCAGAGCCCAGGTTGACAGACTGACAAGAGAAAACAGAGACCTTAAGGATGAGATTGTGAGGCTGAATGATGCCATTCTGCAAACCACAGATCAGCGGAGAAGGGCAGAGGAAGATGCTCTTCAGCACAAGGCTTGCAGTTCTGAGGTGTCACAGCAAAAGCACCAGTTAGAGCTGGAGCTGAAACAGATCATTCAGCTTCGTGGTGAAGACAACTCAAGGTACAAGCAGGCTCTTGAAGAGGCTGCCTCTACTATTCAGGATAAAACTAAGGAGCTGGAAAGGCTAAAGGTTCAGCTTCAGGAAGAGGCTAAAAGCCGATGGGAACTTGAAAATGAATTGGCTAAGGTAAGGAACAGTTATGATGAGGAAATAATTAGCTTAAAGAACAAATATGAAACTGAGATTAATATCACAAAGACCACAATTCACCAGGTCACCATGCAAAAGGAAGAGGACACTAATAATTATAGAACACAGCTTGATAATGCCATGAGAGAAAATAGGAATTTGTGTGAGGAAATTAGGAGACTGAAGAATACAGTAAGTCAAACAACAGATAATCTACGGAAAATAGAAGAGAATGCTCAGCAACAGAAGGCAGCTGGCTCAGAGCTTTCTCAGAAGAAACAGCAGCTGGAGATTGAGTTAAAACAAGTTATTCAAAGGCACTCTGATGAAAGCATGCGATACAAACAGTCGCTTGATGATGCTTCTAAGACCATTAAGGAGAGAAACAAAGAAATTGAAAGGCTAAGGAAGTTGTTGGATGTAGAAACAAGTCAAAGAAAAGAACTAGAGGATGAGAACAGTCAGTTAAAAAGAGTCCAGTTTGACCTGCAGAAAGCAAACACGAGTGCCACTGAGACAATTAACAAGCTGAGGATCCAAGAGCAGGAACTGGCCAGATTGAAAATAGACTATGAAAGAGTTTCGCAAGAGAAAAAAGGCAGGGATCAAGAAAGTGCAAAGTTCCAAAGCACTGTAAAAGACTTGCAGATCCAAAAACATAAGCTGGAAGAGGAACTCTGCAGGCAGAATAAAAGTGTAATGGAAGAGACAGCCAGGAGGAAGAAACTGGAAGAGGAAATAGAAAGCATGAGGAGATCTCTGAGAGAGCAATCAGTTAAAATAACTAATCTCACACAGCAGATAGAGGAAGTGTCTATTGTAAAGAAAAGGAATGAAGATGACCTTAGACACCAAAGAGAAGTATTAGATGGTCATGTAAGAGAGAAGCAGAGATACATGGAGGAGATAAGAAAATACACATCTGATATTGAGACTTTACGCCGTCAGTTGGTTCAAGAACAGGAGCAATTAAAGCAGGCTCACCTACGATATGAGCACTTACAGAAAACTTCTGAGGAGAAGAGCAAAAACTTGAATGAGTGCAAAATAGAAATTGAAAGGCTTCAGTCTCTCACTGAGAACCTAACCAAGGAACACTTGTTACTGGAAGAAGAGCTGCGAAATGTTAGATTGGAGTACGATGATCTCAGAATGGTCAGAAGTGAAGTTGATGAGAAAAATACTACCATTGCTGAACTAAAGAATCAGCTTCAGACAAGCAGCAAGCAAACCCTGGAACTTCAGGGGTTGATTAATGATTTACAGAAAGAAAGGGAAAAATTGAGACAGGAAATTGAAAAGTTCCAAAAGCAGGCTCTAGAGGTATTCACACATATTTTGATCCCAGCTTTACTATCTCTCAGATATATAATTAATTGCAATGTCCGTTTGAACCAACTTACTTCACACCTTACTGTTTGAGTTCACTGTACTAGTGACTAATATCCCTTTTATGGCCCCTCTCCTTGTTAATTTTGAAAGAAAAATAGCAGGATTTGGCCACTCTCTTAGCCTCTTTACCCCCTGGGAACTGTGATAGGAAGCTGTAAACTGTCTCTGTCATCTAGTTGGGCCTTGCCCTCAGCTTGAAGGAATCCCTAGGTCTGTACCCTAGTCTCCTCCAAACTATCCTAAGGGAAAATGAGAATAGGTGGAGTACCACTGTGCTTTAGCTGTACCCTGCTGGCTGTGTGCTTCCCAGAGTGTGTTTAACCCATTTGGATGGGTTAAAGCCATCCTTTGAGGCTGACATGAGTTGTATCACAAAGTAAACTACAACAAACAAGCTGTCACAGTGCTACTTAGCTGTGTAAAGTGTTGACTAAATGGAAGAACGAAAAGTGATGTAGTCAGCTGTACCTAAAATACTCTAAACCTAAAATTCATTAACTGTTGAGACTTCAGTTCCTAAGTCACTAATGGCACTTGTAAATTTCACTATTTGCCCTTATTCCTTAGGCTTGAGGTGACAGCATAGATAGGTTAAAGAAAACATTTTTTGTTCTGTCATTCTTCAGCCTTGTTCAAAGAGCTACTGTTTAAATATACAAAAGTAAGGACTTGAGAAAATACTTCTTTACTTTTTTCTGTACTTTCCCTCCATACTTTTTCTCATCCCAGTTCTCAGCTATTTCCTTTACTAAGTTTTTATTTTCTTTATTTTTATAATCTTAATACTGATTAAAAATATTAATATGTAGCATTATCTGACATCTGTACATATATATGCATGTGTTAAAAATATGTAAACTTGCATTCCATTTAATATGGACTGCATTTGAATGTGCATGTGCATACATGCCTGTAGGTGTTTGTGTATATGTGTGTGTGTGTGTGTATATACATACATATATATATATACATATATATATATATATATGAAGAACTAAAAGGAATAAAATGTAAAGGGACACAAGTAAAACTGTTTGGAGTAGCATGAAACTAATACTAAAGGAAAAAGTGAGTCACATATTTCCTTTTTATCCACTTATGGCCAGTCCTTAGCTGATGTAAATTCACCCAGGTTAGTAGAACTATGCCAGTGTACACCTACTGGTCACCATACTCTTCCTGAATCTTGAATGCGCTGTGCATATATAGGTGCACTATGAGAAGTATTAAAAAGCCATGAAGAACTGACTAAATCACCAGAAAATAACGACTAAAGGTAACAGAATGGAGTCTCTGGTGCTAGAGACACTGTCAGTAAAGGGACAGATGTACCTTCACTGGTTCATCTGTGTGTTCATGGTCTTGGATAAGGCACTGCTGTGACTAGAACATTTTCCAGTGGCAGATTGCTGCAGGTTAAATGACAGGCTGAAAAGTATTGTAAGTGGAGAACATAACTCTAACTGTCCTCTCTTGGTTTATTTCTTTAAAATTTTAGGCTTCCAATAGGATTCAAGAATCCAAAAATCAATATAGTCACATTATGCAAGAAAGAGAAACCTTGCTGATAAAAATGAGTGCTTTGGAGCAAGACAAAGCCAGGCTGCAGAGATTAGAAGAGGAGCTGAACCGTTTGAAAGTTAGCCTGGAATCAGAGTCTCGTTTGAAGCAACGCCTGGAAAGTGAGAAACAACAAATTCTGAATGACCTCAATCAGTGGAAGAGCCAGCACTCCCGGACGGAGGAATCCATAAGGAAGATCCAGTGTGAGAGAGAGAAGAGTGAGAGGGAGAAGAACACCCTGAGGACTGAGATTGAAAGGCTGCAGATGGAGATTAAACGGATTGAGGAGAGATACCGGTGCAGACTGGAAGAGACTGCTGTCAAAAACCAGTCAGAGTTGGAGTCTGAGCGTCTCAGGCTGCAAAGAGAGATTGAGAAGCTTAAGCAACGCCCCTATGGGTCCCACAGGTCTACGCAGACTGAGGAAGACTTCTGTATTGATGCCTCCAAGTTGCTGTTCAGTGGGCTGCGGAAGAAGATTACAGCAATGCAGCTGTATGAGTGTCAAATTATAGACAAAGTCACATTGGATAAACTGCTGAAGGGGCAGAGGTCAGTGGAAGAGGTTGCTGCTGACATTGAACCCTATCTCAAAGGGGCAGGTGCTATTGCAGGAGTGTCTGTTTTGCCCAGACAGAAGTACTCCTTTGTTGAGGCCAAACGGAACCAGCTGCTTACAGCAGAAAATGCAGTTCTGCTCTTGGAAGCCCAGGCAGCAACAGGAGGTGTGATAGACCCACACCGCAATGAGGTATTAACTGTGGACAGTGCTATTGCCAGGGATCTGATTGATTTTGATGACAGAGAACAAATTTACACAGCAGAAAAGGCTATTACAGGATTTAAAGATCCTTTCTCGGGCAAAACTGTGCCATTATCTGAAGCCATAAAGAAAAACTTAGTTGACAGAGAAACTGGGATTCGTCTGCTTGAAGCCCAGCTGGCTGTAGGAGGGATTGTTGATCCTGTCAACAGTGTTTTCCTACCCAAAGATATAGCTCTATCTCGTGGGTTGATTGACAAAGACCTGTACAGGATTCTAAATAATTGCCAAAGCGCTACAAAGAACTTCATTGATCCCACCACCAAAAAGGCAGTCACTTACATGCAGCTGAAAGAAAAATGCAGGATTGAGCCACATACTGGCTTGCTCCTCCTCCCAGTGCAGAAGAGAAGTATGTCATTCCAAGGGATCAGGCAGCCTGTCTCAGCAGATGCATTGCTTGAGGCTGGAATTATTAAGGAGTCAACAAGGAATGACTTGGAAAGAGGTGCAATTACAGTGGAAGAAGTGAGTGAGAGAATTATTGATTTCCTTCAGGGCTCTAGTTGTATTGCAGGTATCTACAATGAGGCTACTAAAGAGAAACTTGGCATTTACCAGGCTATGAAAATAGGCTTGGTTAGACCAGGGACAGCCCTTGAACTCCTGGAAGCCCAGGCAGCCACAGGGTTCATAGTGGATCCTGTCAGCAATGTGAGGCTGCCTGTTGAAGAAGCTTACAAAAGAGGTCTTGTTGGAATTGAATTTAAAGAGAAACTTCTCTCTGCTGAAAGAGCTGTCACTGGGTACAAAGACCCAGAAACTGGAAACATCATTTCTCTGTTTCAAGCAATGAACAAAGAGCTCATAGAGAGAGGCCATGGCATTCGTTTACTGGAGGCTCAGATTGCTACTGGCGGAATCATTGACCCCAAAGAAAGCTACCGCTTGCCAGTAGAGACGGCCTACAAGCGTGGCTACTTCAACGAGGAGCTCAACCAGATCCTCAGTGATCCAAGTGATGATACCAAAGGGTTTTTCGATCCCAATACAGAAGAGAACTTGACCTACTTGCAGCTGAAAGAAAGATGCATAAAGGATGAAGCAACAGGTCTCTGCCTTCTACCCTTGAGAGAGAAGAAGAAGGTGGTGCACACCTCACAGAAGAACACCCTTAGGAAGCGCCGGGTTGTCATTGTAGATCCAGAAACAAACAGGGAAATGTCAGTGCAAGAGGCATACAGCAAAGGCCTCATAGATTATGACACCTATACAGAACTAGCTGAACAGGAGTGTGAGTGGGAAGAAATAACTATTACAGGATCAGATGGTAGCAGTAGGGTAGTCCTTGTTGACAGGAAAACAGGTAGCCAGTACGATATACAAGATGCTATTGATAAAGGTCTGGTGGAGAGGAAGTTTTTTGACCAGTACCGTTCTGGCAGTTTAAGCCTGACACAGTTTGCAGACATGATTTCCTGCCGTAATGGCACTGATGAGGTGTTTCGGCATGAGTCAGTGACTCGGTCTCCCACAGTGCTGAGTGTCAGGAGTTCTTCCTCAATGATAAGGAGTGGTTCATTCTCAGAGACCACGGAGGAGTGCAGTCCCATTGCAGCCATATTTGACACCGAAAACTTGGAGAAAATCTCCATTTCAGAAGCTATACAGCGGGGCATTGTGGACAGCATCACTGGACAACGGTTGCTTGAAGCCCAGGCCTGCACTGGGGGCATAATATGCCCTACCACAGGCCAGAGGCTTTCCCTTCAGGAAGCCGCCAATCAAGGTATTGTTGATCAGGATATGGCCACACGGCTCAAACCAGCGCAGAAGGCCTTCCTAGGGTTTGAAGGCATAAAGGGTGGACGCAAGAGGATGTCAGCAGCTGAAGCAGTGAAGGAAAAATGGTTGCCTTATGAGGCTGGGCAGCGGTTCCTTGAATTCCAGTACCTCACTGGAGGTCTTGTGGACCCAGAAGTACGTGGAAGAATAAGCACTGAAGAAGCCATTAGGAATGGATTGATTGATGGTCGTGCTGCCCAGAAGTTGCAAGACACCAACAGCTATCCCAAAATTCTGACCTGTCCCAAGACCAAGCTGAAAATATCCTACAAAGATGCAATGAATCGGTCAATGGTGGAAGACATCACTGGTCTTAAACTCTTGGAAGCAGCCTCTGTTTCATCTAAAGGTATATCCAGTCCCTACAATGTCTCCTCAGCACCTGGCTCTCGCTCTGGCTCTCGCTCTGGCTCACGTTCAGGCTCACGCAGTGGGTCTAGGAGGGGAAGTTTTGATGCATCGGCAACCTCTTCTTATTCTTACTCATACTCAACCTTCAGCAGTGGGTCTATTGGGCGCTAGTAAATGAGGCAATGTGTCTGCATTTTAATATCGTCTAGATTAATCCAAATCCCCTTTCCTAGAGCAACAACAACAGAAGAACCCAAAGCAATATGGTTTGTGGTCCAATTGTTACTTGCCCAAGCAAAATCATGTTGCTGAAACAAAAGAAATAAAGACATGGCCAAAACCAACTTTTTAAGTCTTTCCTGGGTGTGTTCAACTTCTCTTCTGAAAAAGCTGTAAAATGCTTGAATGCAGATTTCTGGAGTACAGATTATGGAAATGCAGAAAGTCGTATTTGTGAATTTGGACTTTCAGTTACCATTTCCTTCTAGTGTTTGGATTTTTAATGGGTCTCTGTATATTTTAAATACTCTATCATTCGCCTTTTTCAGTTAACTGCAACTGTCAACCCATAAGCTGGTAACTGAGGTTTTAAAGTCTTGAAGTTTTTTTGGTTTGTTTGTTTTTCCTCAACATAGGCCTTTCTCAATTTCCTATTGTGAAGAAAAAATACTAACAATATGAACAGAAAATACCTTTAATACTGCTGTAGAATCTATACTATAAGTTGAAAGGCTCTGTCTTCCAAATGTTTTGCTTCTGTATGTTTGGCTAGCCATTTTCTTAAGCATAACATGGGCTATTTCTTAAGCATAAAGGGCTATTATTAGGGTGGACTTTTGTTTTACTGTTACCTCTGTTTTCTACTGTTTTGCTTGATTTCCATGTAACAACGAAAAATATAAATCTAACTGCACCAAGTCAGCTATTCTGGGCAATAAACTTTTGAAGTTGTAAAATATTTGTTGTGTGCTTATTAAATTTAGCTTATGGGTATTTTTAGAGGTAAGAATTAAAGAAAGAAGCATTAGAAAAAAGCAGCAAATCCTAGCTTTGCCATAAAAAATAGTGTATAGGCACATTGTTTTTCATGATCTGTCATTTCTGATGAATACAGACTTCTGATTCTGTATTTCAGTAGGAAAATTAAGATAACACCAATAATGGAAACTATGCCTTCAAAGCAGAAAGCCATTTTCCACAGTTGATTATAGGCTTGACGATGACCAGCATCATACCTCTTCCGTTCATGATCCAGCCCATTGTCTGCAGCTGTGAGAGACTATCAGATTCTCTCATGTTCACCATGCAATTTTGGACAATGAGCAGAACAAAGATAAAATGACAGGGATTAACCAAGCAGTGTGGTGGGATAGGAGGATCTTTCAAAACCTGAATGGTCACCTCCTGTAACATCCACCCTGACAGCCTAGGCTGTGAAAAGGACAAGGCCATTCTGTTCATGCAATGGCTTGCTGTTGCCTGTTGTACACTGGATGCTGGCTACCTGCTGACTCCTTTTACCTGAGGTTTTGTCTGAGCTAACAAAGAAGAGCACAGGATTAGAGGATTCAAGCAAAGTCTGAAACTGCTTTTGTTGCCATCACTGTTCCTCAGCCATGGCAGAAAATGTTCTGTATAGGCTGAGACTGTCCTGTCCTCTCCCATTTACAGTATAGTGCAGGTTCCTCTGGGTAGGCATTCTGTGTGATCACTTACAAGAATTTAGTATGGTTGTAGACAGCTGCCGCTACAGAGATGTAATGGAAAAGTTGTTAGTAAAATTTGCTAGTACCTAAAATAAATTCTCCCTATAAGTAGATGAAAGCATTTCCTGAAACACATACCTGCCATGTAGGAGCTTTACCTGTCTATGAATGCTACCAGTTGCTACAGATAAAAAGAGGGAACTGATAGGCACAAATGCTAATCACTGTTAATGACACTGCCTGTTTTTTGCAGTGTGTTCCCTTTCTGGGGTGAGGAATAGATGGGGTTATGGTAATTTTGTCTCCAGCTGAAGTGACGCTCCTAACCTGTAAAGCATTTCCAAAGTTTTCTGAAGATCGGAACAGTGTTTAAACACTGTGCTATATGTAAAGTATCCCCCAATTGCTGGAGTAAGAAACTAAATTGACCATTACAAGTCAGTAGTTGGAACCACCAAAGAAAGTAGGTGAGAAAGTGCAGTCTTTCTCCTAGGAACTTCCACAGCTTTGGGGGGTTTATGTCTACAGCTGAAGTCCATTAGATGTACTACTGTAGGGGAGTAGGGGAAGATCCAGTTCTTGAATGGCTTTCTGACTGCTTTTTCTGCTTTTTTTTTTTTTTTTTTTTTTTTAAAAAAAAAAAAAAAAAAGTGGACTCCTCTCTGTAGTAAAAAAGGGCTGAGGAAGGAGCTTCAGAAAGAACTTCTCTTTTCCAGAGCTGAAGTTTAGCAGCTGCAACCTGGTGTAGATGTTAGCCATCAGAGAGAGGCATGGTAGGTGAGTGCACCAGGAAGGGCAGGGTGTTACAGGGCTGAAGAGAATAGGTTTCTGTGGCAGTGCCTGGTGTTTGTGAGATGGGAAAGCAGTACCTGGGATTTGAGGAGTAGGCAGGCTGTATTTTGTTGTGGAGTGGTATTGTGGGGATGCAGAGATGAGTGTGGGGATTTGGGGAATGGTGTTCATAGGCTCCACACCTCTCTTGTAATAAAGACAAAATTAATTTTGTTTATTCACTTTAAAAGAATGACTGGCAACTTTAAATTTTCATCTCTGTTGCTGAGACACTTAATTCTGTAATATTAAAAAGTAAGGGTAGACTTGTTGGCCCAGCCTGTGGCTGCAAGCACTTCCCTGTACAGGGAGGTGTTCTGGGCTAGGCGTGTTCATAAGCAGCCTTGTGGGTCAATCAATATTCCAGATTTGCATCTCCTGCTTCCTCCTTGCACCTGGGGGTAGGCGATGCTGACCCTGTTCAATGGGAAAAGAGTGCCGTGCTTGCTGACTTGACTGCAATGGTTGGGAATGGTTCAGTTATTAGCAGGGTCAGGTCCTTAGAGAACTGGGCTATGCTTTGAACAGAATTGGAATTTATTTCTAAGGGTTTCATTGATGGAGTTAATTGTCTTGATGTTGTGCATTTGCTGTCCTCCTGTCTGAGGCAGTGGGCTGGGAAAAGGTTGCTGCATAGGACCATATGTTTTGCACAATGCAGCAGTGTTGGAGGCGGAGTTTTGTCTGTCTTCTCTTGGTTGGTAATGCACTAATGGCCTAGTTGATTAATAGTGTATCCTTATGAATATGAAAGATGGATAGGGAATACTTACAGAATAACAATTACGTGACAATATTAAATTATGCAGTGTGGTGGTTTTTTTTGGGGGGGAGAGTAATTTCAAGTTTCTACATATTTTTATAATATAAATCTGGAATTTTTACTTTGTTTATGTGCAACTAGGCTGTTCTGAGATGAGCAGGATTTACTTGTAATATGTAACTCTCTTAGAATAATGTTATACATGGAAATTTTATTTTTACTTTTACATGGCCAAATAACTTGAGAACAACTAGGTCCCTCAAGGCAGGTTGTACATAGGCTCTCTGTCACCTTTCTGACCTGTGTTAGCTGGCCTGGTGTTTAACAATTATATACCTGTGATTTTTTTTTTTCCTCCTCACAGTAACAACAAATGGATAGTTTGTACATGTATAACTGCATCATATAATAAAGACAGTAATATTTGGGGTTCCGTTCATAATGTTTTGGAGCCAATTTCAACTTTAGTAGTTTATAATCAACTTATTTTATGGCAGAGTTAATCTGGTGGGAAGCTCTGTGAGGGCATCTCTGCAAGGGTGAGGACTCCACCACTTCCCTTGTCTGCCTGTTCCAATGCCTGACTGCTCTCTCTGGACAGAAATTCTTCCTTATATCCCATCTAAACATCCAATGCTGCAACCTGAGACTGCTTCCTCTCACCCTATTGCTTGTCACCTGAGAACAGAGACTGACACCCTCCTTCACTGCGGCCTCCTTTCAGGTAACTTTAGAGCGCAATGAGGTCTCCCCTTAGCCTCCTCTTCTCCAGACTAAACAACCTCAGTTACCTCAGTCACTCCTCATAGGTCATCTCTGCTAGTCCTTTCACTGGTTTCACTGATCTCTGTACACACTTGAGCAATTTGATGTCCTTGTAGTGAGAATTCCAAAACTGGACACAGTACTCGAGGTGTGGCCTTGCCAGTGTTGCATACAAGAGGACAATCACCTCCCTGGTCTTGCTGGCCACGCTACTTCTGATGCAGGCCAGAATGCCATTGGTCTTCTTGTCCACCTGAGCAGACCAAGCACACACGCTGGCTCATGTTCAGTCAGCTGTCGACCAGCAGCCCCAGGTCCTTTTCTGCTGGGCAACTTTCCAGCCATTCTTCTGTGAATCTGTACCTCTGCATGGGGTTGTTACGACCCAAGTGCAAGATCTGACGCTTAGTTGACACCTTGTTGAATGTCATGCAATTAGTCTTGGCCCATCAATCCAGCCTATCTGGATTGCTTTGCAAACCTTCCTATCCTGTTGGAGAAGACATGTAGGAGCTGTTGTTGCTGAATAAGGTTGAGTATCTCACTACAAGTAAACACTTTACTATATGAAAAGCCTTCCTGTTCGTATGAAGCTGCATTTAATGTTTAATGGCTGAATAAGTGGTAAATAGAGGATAAAATTGTTCAATGAAACTTGGCTGTCATTCAACATGCACCTTACCTCCAAGACCTTGGTAATCACCTAAGCCAACTGTGCAACTCTGCTTTGTGAACTAACTGTAGGGACTTTGGGGTTTCCCAGCTGCTCCCTTCACTCCAGGAAATCCAGTGTGTCCTCTGGGGTCAGACACACCATTAAGTCCAGACAGACCAGTTTTTCCCTTTTTTAAATGTTGCAGGGTTTTCTTTTTTTCTTTTTCTTTTTTAATTACACTAAGAGTAAAGTATTTGTTTTCATAGGGTGGAGGAAAAAAAAAAAGCAAACCCAAGTCCTGGAAATGTTTTACAGACAACCAACGATAGAACTGGGATAGTGCTTGGTTTCTTAGCTGAGCTAAGGAGTTTGAAGAGAGAATCAAATGTTTCATTTTCAGATGGTTCAACTAGATGGTTACCTGCTCTGTGTGATCAAGAAGTAGTATTTACTATGTTATACTGTAATAGGCCATGATATTTTTGTGGGATGTCATCATCTGGGAGAAATGGGTTCTGATTAAACCAGTAATTTTGGATGAAAATCAAGCATCATAGCTGCTTGGCTCTAGCTGCATTTGGATGAGACTACTGCATGACTGTTATTCATGTAGTCTTTTGCAGTGCATTTTTGGGGGTACAGTTGCAGACACGTATAGCTGTTCTGTGATTGTTACCACTACACTACAGATCTAGAAAAAAGGAAGAGGGAGCACAAGTATGGATCCCCAACAGAAACAGCTTGAGATCTCATAGAGATCCAGGAAATGTCACTATAAAAAATGAAAAGAGATGAGATGAAGTAAGACTTACTTCTGGTACATGTGGTCCTAGAGGCCCAGGGGGACCTCAGCACCCTTCTCTCCAGTGGGACCCCATAATCCAGAAATGCCTCTTCCACCCTTTGGACCAACTGGTCCAGGAGAACCATGTCTTTCTTTCTTTCAGGGGATATTTGAAGGGAAAATAGCAATGAAAATGGAAAAGACCCCTGTCTTGGTTTTCTTCATCTGCTTTTCCCTGCCTTCTTACCTGTGACAACTTTCTCAGTGCATGTGCAACACTATGAATAGAAGGGTAAATGTCACATGAAAGGCAAGGATAGGGTTTCTTCTGAGCTGTAATGGGTCAGCAAACTTTGCAGTTCTTCTTACCCCGAAGTACACGTAGCATCCTCGTACAGCATGTTGGGTGGAGCTGGCTTCATCTCCAAGATTTCTGTGTGAGTTATTGTAATTCTCTCTAGCTGTACTTTGATGTTCGTGTAACTGTGATGGTTTTACTCAGGTGGGCGGCCGAGCTCCACCACAGCCTCTCTCTCACTCCCCCTCCTCAAAGAGGAATGGGGAGAAAATACAATGAAAGGGGCTCAAGTGTTGAGATAAGGATGAGGAGATCACGCAGTAATTATTGTGACGGGCAAAACAGACTCAGCATAGGGAGATAGTAAGATTTATTGCCTATTACTAACAAGCTAAAGAAGCAAGAAACAAAGGAAAGAAACCAAAAGCACCTTCCCCCCCATCAACCCTTTTCCACCTCCTCCCCCCGAGTGGCGCAGGGGAACAGGGTAATGGGGGTTATGGTCAGTCTACAGCACTTCTTCTCTGCTGCTCCTTCTCGGTCACTCTCGTCCCCTGTGCTGTGGGGTCCCTCCCACGGGATGCAGTCCTTGCTGAACTCATCCAGTGTGGGCTTCCCACAGGCAGCAGCTCTTCAAGAACTGCTCCAGATATGGGTCCGTACCACGGGGTCCATCCCTTGGGAGCAAACTGCTCCAGCCTGGGTCCCCCACGGGCAGCAGCTCCTGCCAGGTCACCTGCTCCTGTGTGGTCTCCTCTTCGTGGGCTGCAGGTCCAGCCCAGAATCTGCTCCAGCAGGGGTCTTCCACAGGCCACAGTCTCTGTCAGTGCAGGTCCACCTGCTCCATTGTGGTCTCCTCCATGGGCTGCAGCGTGGAACCCTGCTCCACCGTGGTACTCCATGGGCTGCAGGGGGACAGCCTGCTTCACCATGGTCCTCACCACAGGCCGCAGGGGACTTCTGCTCCAGTGCCTGGAGCACCTCTCCCCCTCCTTCTTCATTGACCTTGGTGCCTGCAAGGCTGTTCCTCACTCCTCTCACTCTCCCAGCTGTTGTGAGGTGCAGCTTTTTTTTTTTTTTTTTTTTTTTTTTTTTTTTTTTTTTCCCTGTCTTAAATCTGCTCTCATAGAAGTGCAAAACAACATCACTTATTGGCTCAGCCCTGATCAGCAGCGGGGCCCTTACCAAACATGGGGCAGCTTCTAGATCCTTCTCACAGAAGCCACACCTATGGCCCCCTGCTACCAAAACCTTGCCACGTAAACCCACTACAGTAACGCAGTCCAAAACCTCTGCAAAACTGAATGGCAGATGACAGAGTACTGGTGACTTATTCTTAGAGAGATTTTCCTACATAGACACTTACTCATGTGGGTTTGAAAAATGTGGCCTCTGACTCCCAAGGATCAGGTTTTTGAAAGCAAAGGATTAATTTCAGATGTGTTGTGTGTGTGTATGTGTAATTAACAAGAACTTACCAGAATGCCAGGCTCTTGGAGGAATGCCTTTGGCTGCCTAATAATTCCTGCTGCTCTCTGCCCATGGCCAGTTCTTCTTCCCCATCCAATGGACTTTGATTACCTGGACAGGTAATCACAATACCTGTAACAGTGCTTTGTGCATGTTTCATTAGTCAAAAGATAAGCATAACTATGCACCAAGACAGATTGAGAGGAACCAGGTTTGAGTTAGGGTAACAAGAAGTGTCTGGCCAGGATAGTGACGAAATGCTATGTTGTCTTTTGTTCTCATCTGAGCTATAAAAATTTCCTTGCTCCCTCTCAAGCCCTGGGAGTTTACTCCTTCCTCTTCCTACACCAGTAGACTGAGGGACAGCCATTTGGTTCTGAATGTAGTGGGAACAAGTAGTTTCCCTTTCCAACCTCAGCTGGACAAAAGTCATAGTACTGGGTGACTGCTGTCACAGTCTGAGAGCTGTGGCATGCACACCTGCAAGATGTTCTTCCTAAGGAGGGAGGCATAGCAAGCACACACACACACACACACACAAAACCACTCTTGCTGTTTGTAGCTAATACTGAACGCACTGTATACTGGGAGCTCCATTTGGGACAGAGCTGTACATGAGCTCCAAAGACCCCCCTTAATGGAAATGTATTTGTCCCTGGATACCAGCTTGCTATAGCAATGACATAAGGAATAGGAGCAGAAATTCTTAATTTATTTTATTTTATTTTATTTTCTCTCTTCAAATTTTTGACCCATTGAGATATGGAATTATCTGCGGAGAAGCAAGCAACATGTACTTGTCTGCTGTCACCTATGTCCCTGTCATCAATCTGTCAAAGAATAATCAGAAATAGTTAAGTAAAAAAAATAGGAGGAGGGTGAGGAGGAGGAGGAGGGAGAGATTTACAAGGATCAGAAATTACCAGTTACTTGAACTTCACAGAATGTGGATTCTACTAGCATCCCTGTCTCCTTTTTTAAAGGCATCACTCTAAGAGGGAATCCAGCTCTATGTCCTGGCACAATCTCTCCATAAAGAGACATTTCCTCATTCATTTATACACACACACACACAAACACACACACACACAACATGAGATTTTAAGCTTGGTCATGTGTGAATGTTACTTGTGCTGTGTTAGGTTTGAGATATATTGCTGCCTTCCCAATCCATCGTATGCCAGGCAGGGATGTTGGAGGGTTTTCCAAGCACCCTTTCATTCCTCAATTTCTCTGTTGCCTGATGTTGCTTTCAAAGCCTCAGTCAGCACAAGAGAAATAAGTAAAAGCCAGATCAGCTCAATGTGTAACAAGCTTAAAGCACAACAAGTTACTGTACATCTGCTACATACATACCCCCCTACATCTGTGGAAGGGGGTTTCTTGTGTGTGCCCCTTGTCTTCCACAAATAAAAAGCAAAGTGATTTATAATCTCTCTTTCACAACTGGTAAAGTAGCTGAATTATCTTGCTTTTGCTCTGATCTGAAAGGCATTTGCATGTGACATCAGTGTGGCTCAGAAGATCAGAAGACTCGTTAGACTGTGCTAGCATGGCTGTGTGTCTGAGTCCCAAATTAATCAGAGCTGAGACCTGATCTAGATAACACAAAATGACAGCCTGTAACAAGACTTCTCCACTAACGTGCACAGAAGCTGGTTAAAAAGTCAGTTACATATCTGCTTGATTTTATTTAATATTACTAGTGTGTTACCTTACTTAGGTAATTTTTATTTGTACTTAGTGAGAGGTTTATTTCACATGGGAAGATATATCTTATCTTTCTTGTAGAGGTCACTTTTGGGCAGATTTTCTCTTTAAAAGACTTGTCTACTTTACAGGTCTCCAAGTTGAATGTTTGAAATATCTGTATCTTTAAATAAGTCAAATTTCAGACCTGTATCTTGAACTCTCCCAAAGTATTCGTGAGCAGGTCACCAGAAATATTGAAGACTTTCCCTCTCTCCCTCCCCTCCTTTATTCCTCTCCACTTCTGCCATCTCTGGAAACATAGAACAGCTCCTACAGCCAAAGCTCTCCCCTCCTGCTGGCCATCTGGGAAGCACCTTTAGTGTATGCTGGTCCATCAGGTGATCATTCCTTATCATGACTTGCAGAGCCACTGCTGCACATCTTCCCCATGGATTAGTAGGACTCTGCTTGTAGCAGGGAGGTGACACTTCCTTCAGTCCCAGATGCACCCCATATACCATGTTGTTCACAGGACAATTCTAGATCTGTGTTTGCCCAGGAAGGTGTAGTAGGAGCCTAGCACCAGAGCATCTTCCTGCCAACCATCAGCTTCCCCTTCCCAGGCATTTGGCATGTGCTGCTGCATAGATATCTGGTCTTAAAATCGGTACTTAACCTCCACCACTGAAGAAGTGGATGGGGGTGTGTAAGGTAACCCTTGCCATAAGACCTGATCTTTCTGGGGAGCATCCTAGAGCTTGTTCACCCTCTTCTCCCTGTCAAGGCAGTTTAAAACACCTGGAATCATTCACTTCTGGGGAAGGGTAGTTTGTGGTAACAGGCTCATTGTGCAACTAAGATGAATCTTAAGTGGGTTTTTAAGCTGGACTCATCACAGTTTATAGATCTCTCTCCCTTTCTTCTCTCTCTCTAAGGTCTGGAGAAACAATAAAATCTGTATTTCTAGCTTATTTTATTACAGCACGTCTGACAGGCAGGAAAGGAGTTTAGAAGGCAGTAGTAATAGCCAAGAATATTATTGGATTACGTAGCAAGCCTCTTAGCATACTCATAGTAAAACTTAGGCTTTAGGAATCATCTGGAGCTCTTTAGCCACTCTTAGATACTTGGCAAAGCTTTTAGCTGTAAAGTCAGTCATGTACTGATGGAAGGTAAAGCCCCAGAAGATGCTGCTTTTTGTTATCATTTTCTTTCTTCTTGTTTTGTGCTCTGACTTCTATGAGTGTTAAACTGTGACTTTGTGCACTAGTTGTATTGTCTTTACTTTTGGTCACATCTTGCCTTCTAGGCCTGCCATCCCAAGAGACCCTAAAGATCTGTGAAATCGCTGTCTCTCATATACTTCATACTTGAAAACTGGCTCCATTAGCATTTTGAAATTAACTTAATTTACATCCTTTCCCAGACAGCTATCCATTCTTGGGCTCCCACGTACCCTTAATCACCCTGGAAATAACAAAGCAGTCCAAATAAACCTCATCAGCTTGCTCAATATTTATCAGTGTTGCAGAGAATCTAACTTTTGGTGTTTGTTTGGTTATCTAAGTGAATTTAATGAGCTCAAATAATCTGCTTTGATATGGCTAAAAAATTATTTCCAATACAGGACAGGAACTACTTGAAAGCTTAAACTTTATGCATCATGTTACATGAACATGCTTTTAGTTAGCTATCTTCAGGCATAAGAGAAAGCCTTTTATTTTAGGCCAGTTGAAAAATGTATGGAACTGTTCGTTCCTTTCAATTCTCCAGCTCACCCCTCAAGAGAAAATCCTGCTAGCCTTTCAGCAAACCAGAGAAATGTCATTTTCTATGAAATATTACACACTGAAGCCAACGCATTGCAGTGAAATCCTTCCAGGAGTAAGAATAAGGATGCTGGCAATTTCCAAAATGTCGGTAAAAGAAGGATATATATATATATATATATTCATGGAATCCTAAAAATCACTTTTTAAAAATTATATTTTCTTGTGCAGAAATTTCTGGCACTATTAATGTCAGTGACCTAGGACCAAACTCAAAACAGAGCTTGTTTTACATTGTATGCTCACCTTCTCCAGTCTCTCCCATAACCCCTGGATAACATTAAGTAAAGTAAAACAAAAGGAATGGTGCTGTAATGCAGTTGCCTGAAACATTCTCTGGTATGGAGTGTATGATGTCAGAAAGACTGTGATCCTTTGAATAACAAGCATCAGAAAATCACCTTTGATAAATCATTATCTTATCTGTCTTAGATCTCTGAATGGTTGTTTTTGCAAAGACCAGGATCAGGACTAATCACCTTGAAGAGTAATAATTTAATTCATTCTAGTATAATGAAAAAAAATCTCCTCAAGGCTACTTTGTGTCTGTCTACCACCTAGCTATGTATTTGAATCCTGTTCTTTAGCTGATGAGGGGAGATTGTCCAACTGCTTTATGCTCTTCCTAGGTAAATTGTGCAGAAACAGCAATCTTGAAGAGTAGACAACTCTCACAAGTCCCCTTTCTCTCAGTTAAGCCTGCTGAAAGTCATTCAGTCCTTCCCTGAGCCCGATTTTTGCTATTCATCTGGGTCCTTGGCTGCTCTGTCCTTATGGAGCTGGGAGGACTCATTCTGGGTAAAAATATTGCCTTGAGTAAACAAGAATAATGGAGTTGATCCCTGTGTAGGTGTTGTTTGTTACAGTGCTTGGGGCTAGCATATATGGAGCTGGTCTGGGCCTTTCTGGAGCACCAGCGCTGGATCCCTCATTGCTAACAATCCTTCTGGTTTCACTAATGATTATTAGAGTGAGCACACACCAAAGCTAATAATAGTTCCATATGTAGGGCTACAGCCCCTAAGTTTTAATCATGCAAGATTTCTGTGAACCTATTCAACTGTAAACACACAAAGGACTTGCATGTTCAGGACATTCATTCTCAGTCTTGGCAGAGACACAGCCCATGGTTTACCTTGCTGTAGATTTACCAACCTTTCTCATTTTTCAGATAGTCATTTGGGTCCATTAGCACCAGCAGACCCCTGGAATAAGGACTGTAGGGCTGTTATTTCAACACAATTGTTTATTCCTCACTAAATATATTTTGTGATCCTTCAGAGTCCATAGCCAGCCCTGTGTGTTTGTTACAAATTCTGTGTCATGACAACCTCTCAAAACAGTACCACAATTAATGACAGAGGAATAGGGAGAGTCCAGTTCAAACTGGGCTCAGGTACCTGTCTCCTTGCTCCATTTTGCCCTAGATTCATCTGAAGACCCATACTAGTCAGTGACACTAAGTTGAGCAAAATCAATGTATGGTGCCTTCCAAACTTCAGTGAGCTGCAGAGCATAAGACACGGGGATGTTCTGCATCATGCACCTCTAGGGATCTGGGCCCCTACAGGTGAGTTACTGATTTGAAGATACATGTCTAAGCAATGGATTGAAGAAACCCAAGAAGAACCCTTGTATGCAGTTCTTCCTCTACTTCCTTTTTGCTCCCAGGCTTATGTAACCAGTAAAGGATTTTCTTTCTTTTGCACCTTAACCCTATGCAGGTAAACTGTTCTTTTCTGGAGAATGACTACGCTGGAGATTTGACATATTGGCCTTCATGTCTCAGAGATCCAGGCAGTCATTGTAAAATGTACTGGCAGTTATTGTTGCATTTTTATACCTTTCCCTACGTGGATCCTTCTGCCAAAGCTCAGCTTCATCTTAAGCTATTTTTTTTTTTTAATGACTTTTTTTCTTTTCTTTTTTGAACAGAAGTCCCCTTGAAGTTAGTTGTATTTACAGCTAGCTAGATCTGGTAGGTAGGTTCTGCAGTGATGTCACCAAGTAATCATGCTGGGTCCATCACATCTTGGAAGTCCTTGTTTTCAGTGTTCTTTGGGGGTCCTACTTCAAACAACAGCCCCCAAAACAATATCTTATCATTTTGGATTATTTATATCTAACAAAATCTCATGTGAAGGCCCCACTGCAAATTCCCACTGAAAGTTTTCTGGCTTTATCCAGTGCTTTTAGGCATTTGATGTCTCTGAGCAGAGCAACATTTTTCAGGCAGTGTATTCTGCTTGCTCCCTAAGCTTACCCCAGGCAAATTGTGTTGCTCTATATATGGGTTGTATTTGGAAAGGCAATCCTGCATTTCTCCTGTTTTTGCAGGATTATAATAAAATTAACAAAAAGCATTTGCTACGTAAACACATGAGGAATTCTGGAGCTGTACAGTTTTAAAGAAATAAAAATTTAAAAATTATTAATGTGGGTGTTAGAATGACTTGGGTGTGGGGGAGGAGAGGGGATTGGGCAGCAGTGTCAGAAATGTACTTCACAGTGCAACCTCTGGTTTCTTTCAAATGTTTTAAAATATAAAATTCCAATAAATGCTATTATTAGTAGACACTATAGCTTTTTGTTATCATCAGTTCAAATGCAACATACTGGTTTTTATAGTGGGAATAAAGTTAGAGCTCAACTCTTTTATTTTTTAAGTATCTGATGGATAAGTATTATTTGACATTCCTATGTGTGATTAAGTAGTTGTCCTCCCTTCAGTCACAGAATCACATAAAGGTTGGGATGGGAAGGGACCTCTGGAGGTCACCTGGTGCAGCCCCCTGCTCAAGCAGAGCTACCCAGAGCAGGCTACCCAAAATCACATCCAGGTTGGTTTTGAAGATCTCCAAAGAGAGGAACTCCACAGCCCCTCTGGGCAGCCTGTGCCAGAGATCAGTCACCTGCACAGTAAAAGTGTTTCCTGATTTTCAGATGGGAATGCCTTTGTTTCATTGTGTGTCTTTTTGCTATGCATCACTGAAAAGGACTCGGCATTGTCTTCAGATATTTGAAATACATTGATTATTTTTCCCCAGAGCCTTCTCTTCTTCGTGCTGGGCAAAGTCAGCTTTCTCAGCCTTTCCTCATATGAGAAATTCTTCAGTTTCCTTGCAGTACCAAGATACTTTCCGTTTTCATCTTGGTTCAAGAATGTCATAACACTTCTGGAGGGTAAGACATGACTTTGAGAAGATCTACTGTCCTCCCACAGGCATAAATGTTCTTTGGACTAAGCTGTGTGAGTCCCAGGTAGAGGAATGGCTCCAAGGTCAGTCTTAACTACGAAGAATATAAATCAGTAATCTTTATTTGAAGGGTTGTACATGGGTGCTTCTGATGGATCATTGTAACATGATAATGCATCACAGAGACAGGAGAGCAGGGCTGAGACTTCAGGTCGGAGATGTTTAAAGGTGTTAGGTGAATAGACTGCAGGTTAATAATATTTTACTGCTTTTGACATCTGTGAGTCCTTCCTCCAACCCAGTGTGTAGTGTATCACTATTAGTAAATGTTAACATACCTTTAAAGATTTAGGAAAAAAAAAATCTTCAGAGGATAGAAAAAGGCTCTCTTCTCCAGAAGTTAAATTTGCAGAGGCCCTAGAGCTGAAATTTACACTCAAATTCAAATACGGATACAGATCGGAGTAACCACACCTGTTTGTAATCTTAGGTAAATCAAGAGGAATTAGAAGTCCTTTGATTTGCAGCTATGAGGAGAGAGGCTGTGCCTTCTGGAGATCTAGGATGAAGTTCTGGCTCTACAAAAAGAGTAGGGAACCGGCTATTATTCCAGTGGGACCAGTTTTTCACCTTAGTCCTTTCATATTTTTAAGCAAACTCAACCTTTTAAACAAATAAGCAATATATATATATATTTTGCAAAACCCTAATGCTTCATGTGCAATGTCTTGCTCTATGTTATTCTGTAAAGGTCTGTCTTCTTACCTCTGAACCAGGAAGTCTGGCATGACCAGGTTCTCTGAAAATGCTGCCACAATCTGTTGTAGTTTCCACATATTCCGTGTTAGTATACTTCTAGGGAAGGGAAGAAACATGCAACAGGAAAAGCAGATCAATAGAGCATAGCTAGGTTAAACATGGCACATTTAAGCAGTATTTGATGCACACTTTCTTTGTGTGTTCCAAGTAGGAGAAAATAAGCATGTCTCACTTCCATATTTACATACCCATAAAGTAAAAAATAAATACATAACTAAATCATCCGCTCATCTTCCTGCATGGAAAAAAAGAGGAGAAGGAAAGAACAAGTTTTATTACAATCTCAAGAAAAGAAACCACGAGGACGTATTATTTGCAGTCAGTCAACTTGCCACCCCAGGAACTTCACATCAGGTTTCTTCTGCTGTCACGTTACTGTCTGTGTGAAGTTCAGGCTGTTGCACAGCAACCTGTGGGATATGTCAATAGGAAGACAGGTTTTAAAATTGCTGAACAGTTGCAATTTAACTTCAGACTGTCTGCTTGTCCATGTAGGCGCCTTCACTAGTGTGTTTGAGCACTTCCCAAATATAGGACTTTGTAAAAATTCATTGTCAGTCTGTGGATGAAAGAGCTTGGTAGATTTGTGGATTTGTCTGCATAGGATGGAGAGGAGTTCTGGTGCTTGTATCTGAATAACTAATTGAGGAAATATTAAGCCTCAAGGAAATATCTTTTGCATTTAGTTCAGAGAGTGTTAAGGTATGAAGTGATCTCAGCTGGGAGTGAGTTTCTAGAATTTCATGTCTATAAAATCCTGTGTTGCATTTCCCACACTGGAAGGCCCCATTTTGTTCTAGTGGCGGCTTTCTGTGACAAGTCAGGGCCTCAAAGGGAAGGCAAATGAGGTATTTGCCTGAAATACTACCTGAATAGAATTTTCTTTGCCTTATTGACCAATATATATTATAAGTCCATGAAATACTGCATTTGGATGTTCTGCTACAATGCAGATATTGCATTCAACTATCACAACATACTGCATGATAGAGATGAAATATTAAGTTTAACCATACTACACATCTTGTTCCTATGTGACTTCTTTTTTCCTTATGAACAGTGTGTTGTCTGTGGAGGCTGTGATGCCTCTGGCATTGTTGTAGGACTCTGTTGGAGCAGAATAGGTATAGCTTTCTTTATATGGGTCATGACCAGAAGAAGTGGACTCATGATAGGCATGAGAGGTTTCCTCCATATAATACAAACCAGGATAGTATATAATGTAAGGCATGCTTGTGGTGGTCATCTTTTGCTTATTCCTTTAATGGCATGTAGCCATTAAAGGGTATAATTCCAGGTTTAGGTGCAGTGGGGAAAGATTCTGGTCCTGTTTTCCTGTAGGTGTCATTGACTCCTAATACATGTTTGAGGCATTGGTAAGAATGAAAATAAATGTCTCTTGCACAGTAGTAAAGCTCTTATTTTAGTTTCTCCCAGTGTTTCTGGGCCTTTGCTCCTACAGTACAGACCTTTGCAGAAATCCCATTCTACTTCAAGGTCCACAGACATGTACAGCTGAACTTATGGAACACCAAAGGAAGTATTAACCCCTGTCATCTAACATTAAGTGGTTACATTAAGCTAGTCAGCTAAGCATCTTCTATATTTAGGGAAAAAGGAGAGAGACAGTATCTAAATAAGCATGCTGAATCACACAGTGCCTATCAGCAGTGCCTGTCTCCTTATTTTTACCTATCGTAGGTAAGTTAGGTGGTCAACTTAGACTAGCTGCACACCTTTTAGAGGGTTAAAGTTAGATCCCAGGCTTGCAAGTTATGCAGCCAGCATGGAGCTGACACATTCATTTCTGCTATAACCTATCAGTAGCTGTTATCATTCACCTACCTCTTCATCTACTGGATGTAGATGTAACTGGATTCGCTGTATGACTACTTAGAATAGGTCTAAGTTTGTCACTGGGAAGCCTACTGAAAATATCAGAAAACTAACTGGAAATCATAATAACAGAAGTACTTTTTATTTATTTTTGTTTTTAGCCAAGCTAAAGTTGATTTCTTATCATGTACCTGAAAAGTATCCAGACATTTCTTGTTCTTTGATATAGAATGGAGAATGTCACAGCAAAAAAGAAGCCAGGTCCCCACTGTCATCCACATCACAGAGGAAACCTGCTGGTACAGCCAAAGAGAATCAGGACATGTGTGATTAGAAAGACAAACCTTTCTAGCTCATGGCAAAACAATAGTGGCCTTTGGATTCTTCCAAAATTTTGCAATTTGTAGTTCATACTGTTACTTTGCAGTGTGCAAGTGAGCTGGCATTTGGACTAGATGAACTTCTGAGATCCTTTTCAACCTGAATGTGTTCCTGTGACCCTGTCATATACTAACCTGAGATAATAGCGTAATAAACTTCAGAGTAAAGGAAAGAACAGTTCCTCTTCAAGGAGACATACCACCTTCATTAATATCTGTTGTTTGGTAGTTTTTGCTAGGTAAAAGATTTAATGTGTTTAAAATATGGCATGGTTGTTCTTTAGTATTATTATTAACTTGTAAATAGGACAGAGCTGCACGCTTCTCTACAAATGGGACATTTAATGACTTTTGTTTTTATCTAAAGCTTCAGCTTATGGCAACAAAACTAATTTAGATTCATCAGAACTTGGATGAATTACACAAGTTGTCTAAAGCACAAAAGAGCTTGATACAAGAAGTGTTATGGGAAAAAGGAGTTTTTTTTTTTTTTTAAAATAAAAAAAAAAAAAAAAAAGAAACACTAACATACTGTAATATTTTTGGTATGGAGATGCAACAATATGCTCCATTATAGGATAAAGAAAAAGCTGAAAAACAATGTTAAATCTGGGCTAGAAATCACTTAGGAGCCACATTCTCAGAATTGCTGCTGCAGTGTTGAGAGTACCTTTTCAGATAAATAAGTACTCTGCAGACAAAAATAAAAATAAATTGCTCTTTTACAGAAACAACTCTAGTCCTCAGGGAGAGCTTAAAATGCTCAACTGAAGTGTAAGAATGTTTCCCCCAGATGGTGAAGTCCTTCTAATGTCTTAATAATGATATCTGAAACATGTAGAGCTTGGGTGCATGCCTAATGCTTAAGTGTGAGGTTTAAGCACTTACCTGAATTTGCAGTCCTTAAAAGCAGTGGTAAAATGTGAAGACCACTTAGAAAAAAATAAAAATAAAAATTGTGTTTAGTGAGCTACTGTAAAGATATTTCTTTATATATATATCTGAAACTGGAGGGTTTCTGGCAGTGAATCAACTTAAAGAACATTAACTCTCCTTTTTTTCCAAGCTTGAAAAAGTATTGAAGATACATATTAAAAATGGTAAGGTAGAAAATATGCCTTAAAGTTTGAAATGCTTAGGAACTATTAATTCTTGAATCTTGTCAGGAATGTGAGTAACAAAGATCAACTGGCAGCAAGACTAGACATTCCCAATCAGAGAAGGTTAAACAGTGCCTTTTGTGAACACAGAGGAAGAACTCCTGAATATGAACATGACAGATGTATTGGTTCTTTGTTTGAGTCTGTGATATCAACAGAAAAGTGCAAAATCTAAGTGTTAGTTTTGCTTTTGACCCAGCATCTATACTGAATAGAGTGATTTTTATCTATATAGGAAGATGAAGATTAAATTTTATTTATTTATTTATTTAGAACTTAAAAAATGCAAAGCATAACAGAAAATGGCTTCAGTTAAAATATAGCTTGAGGTGTATTGGTCTGATATACACGGTAGCTTTCCCTGTCTATCAATTTTTCACTTGGCTAATATACCTAGAAATATTAATGAAAATTATTTAATTGTACTATTAACAAATGAGTGTAAGTTACATGCAATTACTACTGTCCATTTAATGAAACAGAATGGTTGAAGTTAGAAGGGACCTCTGTCAGTCACCTGGTCCAACACCCCTGCTCAAGAGCGGTCACCTACATCTGGTTGCCCATAAACTTATTCAGGTGGCTTTTGAATATTTCCAAGGAGGGGAGACTCCACAACCTCTCTGAGCAACATGTGCCAGTGCTCGGTCACCCTCACAGTGAAAAAGTGTTTCCTAATATTCAGGTGGAAGCACCCACATTTCAGAATGTGCCCCTGGCCTCCTGTTCGGTCACTGGGCATCACTGGAAACATCCTGTCTTTCTCCTGTTTTCATTCTCTATTCAGGTATTTACAGCAATTGGAAAGCTCTCCCCTCCTGCCTCCTTCTTCTCTTCTTCTCTTCTCTTCTCTTCTCTTCTCTTCTCTTCTCTTCTCTTCTC
>CM021732.1:69304010-69326279 GCA_011075105.1 Heteronetta atricapilla | reverse complement strand
TCTTCTCTTCTCTTCTCTTCTCTTCTCTTCTCTTCTCTTCTCTTCTCCAGGCTGAACAGTCCCATCTGTCTCAGCCTTTCCTCACAGAACAGATGCTGCAATCCCTTAATCATCTTCATGGCTTGATCTCTTTCCAGTTGCTCTTTAGCTCTCTTGCACTGCAGAGCCCAGGAGTGGACGCTAGAGGCACTAGACATAATAACTTGCATTGTCTTATAAAATAAAACTTGATGAAAAAATGCTTGATAACAGATTTTCCTCCCTCAATTTTAATATAATTTCAGTGTTAACTAGGCTTATGTGAATGACCATCTCTTTCTCTAGATGGCTATCTAGTTGATATTGTCAGCTCTGGGGCCCCAAGCACAAGAAGGACATGGACCTATGAGAGTGAGTCCAGAGGAGGGCCACGAGAATGATATAGGGGCTGGAGCACCTCTCCTATGAGGACAGGCTGACAGAGATGGGGTTGTTCAGCCTGGAGAAGAAAAGGCTCAAGGGAGACCTTATAGAAGCCTTCCCATACCTAAAGGGGGCCTACAGGGAAGCTGGGGAGGGACTCTTTGTCAGGGAGGGTAGGGATAGGGCAAGGGGTAATGGCTTTAAACTAAAAGAGGGCAGATTTAGATTAGACATTAGGAAGAAATTATTTACTGTAAGGGTGGTGAGGCACTGGCACAGGTTGCCCAGACAAAGTGTGGATGCCCTATCCCTGGAGGAGTTCAATGCCAGGCTGGATGGGGCTTTGGGCAACCTGGTCTGGTGGGAGGTGTCCCTGCCCATGGCAGAGGAGTTGGAATTAGATGGTCTTTGAGGACCCTTCCAACTCAATCCATTTTGTGATTCCATGGGTACATAGCAATTCCTGCATGCTTTTTCTCCTGATGTGCCTTTTCTCACACTACATCAGCACTAAATTCTAACAGCTGCAGTGACTCCTAGTCTTTAAAAATGACCCCTGAAATTTCCACAGTACTCTCCAATTCTCATTGATCTAAATAATTTTTTGTCCCCTGGATATTTTGCCTCTTCACTCTTAATCCCTGCAAAATCAATCTGCTTTCACATGATTTCTGGATTTAAACATCATTATGTGTTTATTTATTTATTTTTATTAAGTTACAGGTGACTTCTTCCTTACTTAGTGGTTTTCTTAACTGTAGGTCCATTTGGCTTCTTGTTGAATGGTCACTTACTTTAGTATCCTCCTGAAATACAAGAAGGTTGACCTTGTTTATTCTTAAAAGATGGGATGGAGAAAGGAGTTGTTACTTATTGGAAGCACCAATTCAGTGCAACACTTCCAGGTTTAATTTTGAATTAAAATGCCATGGAGCTTGAAGATATGTTTAAAATTATGTACATGGTTAAGAGTTTTGTTGCCTTTGAGCATGAATGAATATAGATCAACACTGATGAAAACAGGCAACTTCAATGATTCAGTGGTTCTCTGACATACTTTTCTTTAAAAGGGGAACAAAATTTATCATAACAAATTCCCACAGTCACTGCTGCTTAAAATTCTGAAATTATAGCAACTTATTCACTCTTTCCGTTACCTTGATGTGTTAGAGAGTCAGTGTTCTTGTTACAATTTTAAGGAGCACCTTCCTGTGTCCCAGTTTTTGTTTCAGGAAGAAAGTACTTCTGACCATGTAGATGTTGAATAACATGCTACTCTTTTAGGCCAGAAGTTCTGAAAGCTTAAAGGAAACATCAGTTTACAGCTCAATGTAGAAGTTACTTGATTTATACAACCTCTTAGTAAGACTGATAAAAATAAGATATTTTGTCATTGTAATAAATGTTGTGATAAGATATGCATGTGTACGTATGGACATCATATATGTGTATATCTATATATGTTTTTGTAATACATCAGGAGCAACTGCTTAACCAAGTAGGACACCCAAGTCAGCAATGTGTAGTAGGTTGTAATGTGTGTCAAATGTGTGTGTCATCCTGCAATAACTTTTAAGGTATGGTTTTGCCTTGCAGATTATCAGCGTCTGAACATTCTCCCTTGAGACATGAAAATATTTCCATTTAATTTCCATTTCATTTTAAATGGGCTGTTCAGTAGAAGGTTATTCAAACCAGGCTGTTAAACTCAGCACTTTGCATTGATGTGGGAACCACTGGAATGAAAGTTAAGGGAGCTGATCTCAGATGAGCAGGAGTTCCAGTGCAGTGGCTCTGGTGGAAAGTGTGGTCAATTTTTGTAGTCAATTTCTTACTTGCCCTGAGAATGGAAAGTTACACAGAAAATCAAAATACCAAGATGGTAGTACTGGAATCACTTCCAAGAGGAGATGATATTGTGATGGAGTAGTTCTGTTTTTTTCATGGATCACATCCTTTCCTGTTTGCAGTCTCAGAACAATGCTGTGGCAAATACAGCCTTGACCGGTGTGTTAAAAGTAATCTTGGAAAGGATACATGTTTCCAACTGCCTTTTAATGAAAGGGAAGGAGGCATAACTGTGGTCCCCAATTACATAAGTTCTTAAAAAGTCTCATGTCACACTAGCTTCAGATGGATCTATTAAAATACAGCCTGAATATTCCCAGGTGCAAGTCTCATTGAGACTACTCACACGCTGACGATTAAGTAGCTATTCAATATTTTGTTATGCCATTGCCAGAGTGTCTAGAGAGCCAAAACTTATTACTTCATTTAACTTCCACTAGAACTGAAAGACAAGAGTCTTTCCCTTGTTGGTGAATGTGCTGGTAAGTCCACCCTTAATTACAGGTGATTACAGGAGACTATAATGGCTCTATTTACAACTTTTCCTTTCTCTCCCAGTTTTTTATTTTTCTAGCCTGAAGTTAAAAGAACAAACATATTTGCTCACCTCTTCACATGTAAAATACACAATACTTTAGTCCTTCACAGTCACACACACTAATTTACTGTCATGCATTTCTGTAAATGCCATAAACATTAGGTTAATAAAAAGGACCAGCTTGCCATATGACATGGAAATAGGCACCCATAGGAATGTATGATCAGTCCAAAATTATATAGCCTAAAGTACACTTCGGGAAATTTTTTGTAAGATTCTGTCATCAGGATAAATTATTCTAAAGCCATACTGTTTTCCAGATTTAATTTTGAGAATAATATTTGGAGGCTGAGATATAAACAGGCTTATAAAAGGTTTTTTTTTTTTTTAATTTTTATTATTATTATTTTAAAGTTAATGAAGGCAAAGAGAGGTTTTCCTTTATCTTTGTACTTAAGTTTGATATAATTTTCCAAATACTGGCCTCTAAAAACACTGTCCAGATACGTAGCAGCAATTCCACATGCAGTAACAACTCTTAACACTTTACCCTTCGTAGCTGCATCTTTGTGTATTTTCTTTTTTCCCTGACCGGCCATTTCCTGGTGAAATCATTTTTTCAAGGCAGTTTTCCATTAACTTCTTGTGTGACAACTGCTTCATGCTGATTTTTGTGCTCTAGTCATGTCTACAGTAACTCTCAAAATGGTGAGAAATACCTGCTTCCAAAATGCAAACTTGCCTGCCTCTTAGATTCTCTGCACAGTTCTCATCTTTTCACCTACCCTTCACCACAACATGCTGTGTGATTAAATTAGTACATATGATTTTTGCATTTTCTTCAGTATCCTTTTCTATAGAAAGGAAATGTAAAACTCTGTGTCAGAGGATCATAGAATCTGCATGTGTCCCATTCAAATGCTGAAATGACAAGCAAAAGACCTTTCACATTCCTAGAATAATTTTAATCCAGCCATATTTCAAACATGAAATATTTTATTTTATTTTCTGATGTATTTTACAGATACATATGTGAAAGCTTTTCCATAACACACATCACCTTTTAGTATATGTTGCCTCACAGACCATCCTTGTCTCTCCTAAAAGAAAAGAAGTCCTAACTCCACCTATTCCCTTTACCCCAGCTACCTCTTTCACACTACTGCCCTAATCTCTCCTTTTCCATTTTCTGAATTCCTTTCCTTATGTCTTTTATAATGAACTGAAATTGTCTTGGCAAGGATAGCCTGTTATCCCTAAGGATAAATGCTTCATCTTTACTTTCCAGGATCTCACTACTACTTTGGCAGTTGGTGATCATCTCCTCTCTCATTGTTGTTTATTTTGTGTGTGTATCTTGCTTCTTTTCTGCAACTCATGTAGTGAACAACATCATTATTTGCAGAATCAAGACTAATAATATGAGTGCACAGTTCATTTGTGCAATATAGCCAACTTAAGAGTGCTGCAAAACTAACTTTTCATGTACCCAAACTATCTGGAAAAACGATGCTATGTAGCCTTTTGTCACAGAGAAATATAATTAAGTGGAACACTTCAGCAAATTTTATTTGAAAGAAAATATTCATTATATGGACAGGCTTGTGGGTGAACTTTAGGATTTAAAATGAACTTACCATGCTGTACACTTATGAGTTGTCTTGTTATCTGTGATCAATATTGCTCATATCAGCAGCAAATACACTGCTTTCTTCCTCATGTGGTCCCACTTGGTGGACATGCTGCCCCACGGCCACGCAGGGGCATGGCACTCTCCGTGGTGCTGAACCCACCTGCCACAGCAAGCAGAGGGTGGCTGAGCCCACATCATGTGGGGCTGGGAGCTGTGGATCCCCAAAAGGTGGCAGTGCCCCTCGACACCGCACACCGAACTCTGTCATTTGTGGAATGAGGGATGAGCGTCCTGGTGATTCATGGCGGTTGGCTGTGCGACCCAGATCTATTGTGAGACATTCTTGCCCTTGCTTGTGTGTTGTTTGCTTGACAGTTTTCCCCTGGAGATGGATGTGACAATTCCTTTCATCATGTGTGAAATGAGCAAGAAGGGATATTCAGAGAAGGAACAGGGGATATGCTGAAACATGTAAGTTAAATACTTATGTCCTCCAACAACCTGATGATATAAACAAAACTGGAACTGAAATAGCCTGTTCTTTAGCAGATGCAAACCAGTTTCACTGAAATTGTCTTTTGTTTCTCAGTTGAATTTTGATTAGTCAGACTGTGAGTCATAGCTATTGACTCTCAGATAAAAACCTTTCATCTACAATGAAACAGTTTTGTCTGTCGAAGCATTTCATTTAAGATTTACTAATTTATTTTTAAACAGTATTTTAACAGTGGTTTGTATAATTTCTCTGTTTGAATAAACAGAAAATTTCAGTGCCTAGAGTACTGAGCACACTGCATTGAGGAGAGATTCAGATACATGTATTCAACCTGGAAAGCATTTTTAAAACTTGGCCTCTTGGTAGTGGGGAGATGGGAGGGAAATAGATTATTTGTGTCTTCTTTATTTAAGGTCGTAATTCTTGTGGGAACCATATGACAGTGGAGATAAAAAGTATATTGAGTATTGTAACTTGTCTCTTGCATAAAATGGTTTCTTGGTCTTTGCTCCTTAGACTTTATCTTTCCCGCATTATTCTGTGCCAGCTCCTATTCTTCTTAATTATCTTGGGTCCTATTCACCAGCTAAATTGCTTGACAGGAGCAAGAAAAAAGCAATGGTGAGAAGATCATAATGGAGAGTAGGAGTGTATGGAATTATTTTATAGCCATTGCTCTGTTGGCTGACTTCCATAGAGAAAAGGCTAAAACAGAGAAGGGATATAGTACGACCTGTACCTTTGTGTGAAAATGCTGCAGAAGCATGATACATATCTATCAGATGATGTGCCCCCCCCCCCACCCCATATTAATGATGTCTCTGAACTTTGGACTTTCTCTTTGCAGTTAAACATTATGCTTTTTATTTGTTTGCGTGATATCCTCTTCAGAGTGTAAAACAGTCATGAGTTAAGCTAGTGAAAGATGGAAAGTGGTAAGATGACTCAAATGTACCAGCTCATTCTATGTTCAAAGATTAATCTCCTAAGGCCTCATTTACACATAAGGACAGTCGATAATTAATATAAATTAATAACAGATATGACTTTCAAGTAAGTTCAGAGCACTAAATTAAAGCAGTCTTACTCTGTTTCAATAAATAAATACCCACACATGTAGAATATATTAAAAAATAATGCTTTAAAAGCTACAATACTAAATACAGTACAGCTATCTGTCCCAAGTTACAGGATCTATCTGGCAAAATCTATGACAATGTGTTTCTCTTTTACAGCTACACTAGAGAAAAATTACCACACAGCAATCCAGGAAAAGATATAAATTAATGCATTACAAAAGGGGGGGGGGGGGGCCACTAATATTGAATAAACCTAGATTTGGTGACTCAAAGTGATAGTCATTGGTGGGGTAGTGGGAGCCAGCTTGAATGAAGAAAAAGGAGCAGAAAACTGAGGTGGCTGGGCAAATAAACAAGGAGGGATGAAAGAAGATAGAAAGGCAATGAGGGAGACCTTAACTTGAGCTCAGTGGAGAAAAGAAAAGGTATGGAGATGGATGTTAATATAAGTCAGTCATGATTAACAGGTAAGGAAACAAACTGAGGAGAAGGCAAAGGTGAATAAGGACAAGGGCATGATATGGACTGGTGAATGAAACCGGTCCTTTCTGAATGGGTAAAGGAATCTGTGGCCACAATAGTGTACTCTCACCTTCACTACAAAGGGATTCTAGAGGTCTGACATTTTTCTGGCAAAGCGGTATGCAGCAATTCCTTGTGGGGCTGATTCCCAAAGAGAATGACAGCTTTGCTGTCATGACATTTTTACTGTAAGTGTGAGAACATTGTGTGTTAGGTTAAAAGTTGGAACTTTATTAATACCTGGAATTGTTAATGTGATCCTGTAAGAGGGGGTTGCAGTGGGGGTGAGGGTACAAAGGGATAAAGAATTTAATTTACTGTTTCAAAACCTAGAAAGTTATGATGCATGTAATACAAAAAGAAAAAAAAAAAAGACAGCAGTTCACAAACTCAAAAATCAGTAATTTTTGCTGTTCCACCTTCTCTTTGACTCTTTGGTAGTGTCATTAGGACACACACTTTAATCTTCCCATCAGTCATTTTCATGGGAAGTCTTACCTCATGGAGGGCAAAAGATGGAAGCTTTTTCTGGAGATAAGTTAAGGCTGTGTAATGAAAGCACTATTACCTGTTTAGATATGTTTCTTTTGTCATAGATGTTAGGTAATGTGTATTAGGAACTCAATCAGAAGGCTGCAAAAAGAGGGGAGATGCCATATGGTTCACAGATTAGTGAATGGGCTGAGTTGGAAGGGACCTCTGTAGGTCACCTTGTCCAGCTCTCCTGCTAAACAATGGTCACCTACATCTGGAGGCCCACAGTCATATGCAGGCACCTTTTGAATATCTTCAAGGAGGAGACTCCACAACCTCTCTGAGAAACCTGTGCCAGTGCTCAGTTACAGATTCACAGAATGTTAGGGATTGGAAGGGACTTGGAAAGATCCTCTAGTCCAATCCCCCTGCCAGAGCAGAAACACCTAGATCACCTTACACAGGAACGTGTCCAGGTGGGTTTTGAAAGTCTCCAGAGAAGGGAACTCCACAACCCCCTTGGGCAGCCTGTTCCAGTGCTCTGTCACCCTCACTGTGAAAAAGTTTTGTCCCATATTTAAGTGGAACCTCCTATGTTCCAGTTGAACCCATTGCCCCTTGTCCTATCAGTAGATTTCACTGAGAAGAGCCTGTCTCTGTCCTCCTGACACTCACCCTTTACATATTTATAAATGTTAATAAGGTCACCCCTCAGTCTCCTCTTCTCCAAGCTAAAGAGACCCAGCTCCCTCAGCCTTTCCTCGTAAGGAAGATGCTCCACTCCCTTAATCATCGTCGTGGCTATGCGATGGACTCTCTCAAGCAGTTCCCTGATCTTCTTGAACTGAGGGGCCCAGAACTGGACACAATATTCCAGATGTGGTCTCACCAGGGCAGAGCAGAGAGGGAGGAGAACCTCTCTTGACCTACTAATCACAGCCTTAATACACCCCTGGATGCCATTGGCCTTCTTGGCCACAAGGGCACAGTGCTGGCTCACAGTTATCCAGCTGTCCATCAGACCCCCAGGTCCCTTTCCCCTTCATTGCTCTCCAGCAGGGCAGTCCCCAACTTATCACCCTCACCTGATGTTCAGGTGGAAGTTCCTACATGTCAGTTTGTGCCCACGGCCTCTTGTTCTGTCACTGGGTGCCACTGGAAAGATGCTGTTTCTCTCCTGTTTTCATTCTCCATTCAGGTATTTATAGGAATTGGTAAGGTCCTTCCTCCTGTTCCAAGCCTTCTTTTCTCTGGGCTGAACAGTCTCAGCTGTCTCAGTCTTTCCTCACAAGAGAGATGCTGCAATCCTTTAATCATCTTCATGGCTTGATCTCTCTCCATTAGCTCCTTCTCTCTTGTACTGCAGAGTCCAGGAGTGGACTTCAGCTGTGACCTCACCAGTTCTGAGTAGAAGTGCTCAATGGCAGCACAACTCTCTGATGTATCCACCACTTCTCCCAGTTTTATGTTTTCAGCTAACTTGCTGAGGCTATGCTCTGCCCCATTGTCTAGACCATTAATGAAGATATTGAACAAGACTGGACCCAGTACTGATCCCCGGGATACAGAGCTAGGTACTATCCTCCAACTAGACTTTGTTCCACTGACCACCACACTATGGACATGACCATTCAGTCAGTTTTCAATCCACCTCACTGCCTGCTCATTCAGGCCATAAATCAGCCATTTGTTTAATGAGGCCCTTATGTGAGACCATGTCAAAGGGATTACTGAAAATCAAGTAGGTAATGTCCACTGCTCTCCCCTCATCTACTAGGTCAGCCATTTCATCACAGAAGTTTATCAAGTTGTTTGAGATTGTATATGCTTCTCTGTTAGCATCATGACTAGTGGAAACAAACATGTTTAAAGAGTCACTTAGAACTGGTGAAAAAATAGTTTTTCATTTACTGTATGAGCACTAGTAGAATCCTTCCTGACTATGTAAAGTGACATACAATGGTAAATATGCAAACAAAAAGTCATGTCATAGGAATTGCCAGCTAAGCATTCAAAAGGAAAGTTTTTAACCTTCATCTCTTTGCCTCTTTCCCCACTTGTAATATCTTTCTAATTTATCCTCAATTTACATGGGTATTATGAAAATAAATGATTTATGAAGCACTTAGCTATTCAAGAGATTAATGCTTTAGGAAATGTAATGAGCAAATTCATGGAAGGCTTTAAATAATGTGTGGCAAATAAGGCTAAGAAACATATGTTAAATGACAGTCAACAAAATCATTATCGATAACAAAATACATGACAGTCAGTTAATATATTCTGATTAAAATAGGGCTGGTATGGAAAGAAACACCAACAACCTATTTTAATGAAATTAAAGACTAACAGAATTTGTAGACTTAAAGAAACCAAATTAATGGTCCACAAGCAACCTTAATTCTGGTATTTCCTGACTCTGATATGTTCAGCTCTACTACCTAAAGAGATTATTTAAGTACTTTTTGTATATGTGAGATATAGATTCATAATTAGCTTTCATTTTCATAAAACCTGCCGTTCTTCATGTTTGCACAAAGAAATTGCCTTGGAAAACATTTTAAATGCTTCCCTGCTAACAAAAATTCCAAATGCCTGCAGACTAAGCAGACCTCCACAGTTAATGAGATTTCCATATACCTACAGAAATGCTAGCTTAGTGGAACAAAGCCTTGCCTGGTTCAAGAATACAGTTATTTTCTCTTCCTCTTCTCAACCAAGAAGTTTTGAACTGTGAGAAATTTCCCTCAGAACTCTGTTTCTAGTATCTCTTGAACAACCAAATGCATACTACACTCTAGGTACTTCCATGAGTTACCCATTTTGGTGTGGCATTGCCCCCTCAAAATCAACTCCATCTGCAGAAAATCCTTCAAGAGTTGAGGTCATAAGGCTTTTAATAGGGCAGTCTTTCCATTGCCATGATGATAAAGACACTCAGAGCCATTAATCCCCAGGCAATCCCATATACTATGCATCCAGAGCTCTACAAAATAACAAGACCCAGGGACTGAAGGTGTCTGCTGATATATTATCGGTAGGTATTATAGACACAAGTAGTCAATGAGTAATGAAAGTGAAAACAAAATTAGAAATTTTAAATCCATTGCAGTGAGATCTGAATAACAGTACATAGACCTGGTGGGTTTTTGTATTTCAGGTGTTGCAAGGTTATATTAATTTGAAACCTACTAATAAAGAGGATTTTTGCTGTTTACTGTGCTGGTAACATGTTTCCATCCTTTCTGCTTTGAGGTAAGAAAAGCAGTCATTATGCACATAATGGCTAATTACCAACACCTTGGAACCTTGTATGATGGGATTATTTTTAATGTAATCATCTACACTGCAGAAGATTTTCAAGGCTTAATTCAGCGTGCATGGCCACAGTGCTGAGCACTACTGAAATAAAACAAGACTGACACGACCCACAGAATTTCTTGCTTAGAATAAGACTTTTAATTTTCTCTTTTTTAAAATCACATTCCTTTGCCAATATTGTCTTTAACAAGAGCATCTGAGAAGGGATAAAACAATAAAGAAGCATAGAAAACATACTCAAAATGGAAGAGCTTTTCTAGTCTCATTGCTGAAAAATATGGTGTCCTGAAGAGTTTCAAAAGTAGGAAACAGATTTCTGCTTCCACTGTGTCATGTATCTCACCTGTTGTGAAACTTCTCTCCCTACAGATGTTATAGGAGTCATCGGGTGTTATAATAATCACGCCCCTGGTTATGTACTGATGACCTCATGTGTCAGCAAGGATAGTGCTACACAGTATGGCAGGAGATTTTTTTTTTTCTTTTCATTTTTTTCTCTGTCAAACTCTTGAAAATATATCCTGGTTTTGGAAATTAGTGTCCACTGTAGCAAACAGCATTTATTGTATAAGTTTACAGTACACCTCGCCATTGAGGCCTAGACACATAGCTAGCTGGGCAGTGCATGCAAAACCGCGTTTTGAAAGTGCCATCTAGCGGCTCCCTAGTTGGTATGTGTTGGAAAGAGAAGTTGATCTTTCTGAAATTCACGGTCTTGACGATCCCGCTGGCTTCAGAGTTGAAGTGGTCGGTGGTGAGGCCTCAGCAACTGTTTGCAGCCCATAATAAGCAGTGTAAATGCTGTAACTTGCCCCAGAGAGATGTGACTGGAACAGGAAAACCTGTGCAAATGCCCCCAGGAATGTGGATGTGTATCCAGCTGCTGCGTCTGGGTGTAAAATGTGTGTGCACATATGTATGGATAAAGGGTACATAGGGATAACTGAGCTTTAGTTCTTCACTAGCAGGCAATCTATTTCTTCCCAAGAAGAATACAGCCCCAAAATGCCCAGTTTAAGCTGATTAGTAATAGAGATGCTTCTGGCTAGTAATAGAGATGCTTTCCTTAATTGTATTTCTGAATTCCTTTAAATTAGCCTGCAGACCTCAGGGGTCTTCAGAGACAGAGTGAAAATCACTGATGCACTTAATTTTCTTAGAAATACAGGGACAAATTAACTGGGTCAAAATAAACAAGCTTTTTTATTTTTATTTTTTATTATTATTGTTTTAAGTGAAAAGGGTAGTAGTTTTGTTTTGTTCAGGCATAGCCTAGGGTTTTGTGATTAGAAAACCAGAGAAAGGAAACTAAACTTTTTCAAACAGATTTTGTTGAAGCAAATCCAAAGGCTTTGTTGCCCTGTATAACAACTTCAAAATTATTTTTTTAATTATTTTTATTTTTCCAAGAGCTTCTGAATTCTATATGGCTTGTAGTAGCTTTACTACTGCTATAGAGTTCTTAGTCTGGCATTAGTGCTTCATAGAAATCATCACTTTTGACTACTGATCCCTTTCTGCAAGTGACAAAGGAACAGCAAACCAATATAAATCAATGCACTATTTAATCTTTTTACAGTTTTGACCACAATTCAGTCTCAGAATTTACAATTTTAATTCCCTTTCCATTAACTTATGACTCAAATTTTCTTCCAGTTTGTTCTCTTGTGGCTGGAATAAATGGACTGTTCACTCCTGGTTCCATTTATGTATATCTGTCATTATGAGTGAAGCTGTGCAGAAAGATACAAATTTTGTGAGAAGTAGTTAGATAAGCAGAAACATTATGCTCATCTATGACTTAGAAGAAATATATAACTTAAAACTGGAGCTAAACAGGAATTAAAACTGGCCCTGTACTACACTTTATTCAATAGCATTTTTTTTTTTTTTTCGCAGTTCTTCTTTCTTGTGGTGTTGGTAGTTGAATATGGGATTAAATATATGATTCGCATAAATACCTTGTTTATCTTCAGACATGTGCTTAAGTCTTACCTCTTCAATGTGGTTCATACAAATATTTAGCTAAACATACGCCTTTTTTTTTTTTTTTTTAAACAGATATATATGTTTTTATGAATTGGGGTCAGAGCACTAATGATTGTACTATACATAAAAATAGATGTTCATGTTGTTGCTATATCTGTTTTTAATAATTTGGGAGACACTCAGGCACCGTGGTGTTGGGGCCTAGACATACTTCTTAACCTTCTAAGACCCAAATAAATGATATAACATATGATAAAAGCCCCAAAAGAAAGGGAAATAACCCACAAAGAGCCACCAGAACAGGAATCTTAAAGTCCCATGGAAATAATGCTGTTAATTTACTTCAAGATTACACATGTCTGTTCTTCACAATTGAAATGAGTTACATCTGGAGCACTAAGAGAGAACACCAATTTTTCATTTTTGATAGATATTTTAGTATTAAACCAAATGATGTCCTTGAAAGTGATAAGGGGCCATATGACTATAGAAGAACATTGTTTTTTCCTAATTCTACTGATGCATAAAATCATGCTAAAATTTGACATATTCCTGCCTCTCCCACATGATCATTTTGGAGATTCATTCCCTAATCAAAAGCATTATCCAATGAAAGAAACTGTTCTCAGAAATCATTATCAAAAAACAAAGATTTTTCCAGAAGGTTCACAAAAGTGTCTTCACCTCACCACAGAACATTAGCAAAAGGAAAATGCAGATGCTTCCTCAAGTTCTAGTTATATGACCCTTAATTTAAAATGTGTTTCTTTTTAAAACGTGGCCTATAAAGATGCTTGAGGGGGAGCTCAACACAGTCATTTAGGAAACAGAAACTTTAGACATGTGGTTGAAATATGGTGGGAGAAAAATAGAATGAATCAAATTAATGACATTGAGAGCAATTTCAAATGCAATTTTCCAATTATTTTCTCTTCAAATGGGATTCTGAAGAGCCAGAGGACAAAGGCTAAGTGAGATAATTGGCCTTGCAGTTTGTCTTTTATTGTTTGTATTTAGCCTTAACTTTGTAACACAAACCCTTCTTAGGTAAAGCACTCTACATAGTAGCTGTCAACTCTTTATCTGCCGTTCTGATCTTTAGGATGACTGGGAAATGGTGCTTTTCCTGTATATTTTATTGCCTATAGGTGATCAATGAGTGAACTGATAGTTGTTAAATTAGTTGGTGTATTCCACACAAAGAAAGTGTAACCAATTCAAAATTATATACCAAGATATTGCAGCTTGAGTCCCTTTTAATTGTTCCATTAACTGTCATTTTCAACGGAGGAAGGACTTAAATGCATGATAAGGCAGAACAGCAGAGTTGAATTTCTTGCTGCTGAAGAGCTGTTGTGTTTAGGGATCTGTCGTTGCCACTGCCAGTATGGGGAAAGGAAAAAGAAGCTTTGCTACTGGGAGCCTACTGCCACTGTATCGAGCACTGAGAAGTAAGAGATGAGAACAGTATATTATATATATATATATTTATTTATTTATTTTTTAGGTTTTGCATGATTCACAGTGGCCATTTCAGCATAGGAAGGGAAGTTCCACATCAAGCCATTATTTAAACCTTGCTAGCCAAAATGTTGCCCAGGCATTACTACTTCATTTTCTGCAGCTAAAGTGCATTTGTGTAAAAGGGCTGGTCTGCTACATGGCTCACACAGACTTGACAAATGATGAAACACAAGCTTTCTGTCTAGTTGTATACCCACAAAAATGATAATACATCTTGACTTCCAGGAACCGTATGCTTTATGACATGCTTTATCCAGCAAAGTTATTTAAAACTGTATGCAAAAAAGGCAGTGGTGACAAGGGGTAGGGCAAAAAAAAAAAAAAAAAAAAAAAAAAAAAGAAGAAAAAAATGGGAAGGGGTGAATAAAATTTAGGAGTTAGAATATTAAGATACTATGGATTCAGATCATTCTTTTTTTCCCTATCAAACAGTTTGTGAAGGGAGCATAGTGGTCAACTTGTCTGTAGGCACAGCTTCTCTGGACCTCTTCTGGTATTCTCCATCTGAAGGGTCTGGTTAGGAACATGTCACATTCATACAGAGCCTTGAGTGGATCTGGCAGGACTTATCACTTAGGCATTATGTGGTGCAAGGACATCTTATTTCAGGAGGGAGATGATTCCTTGTCAGACTGCCCTAAAACCAAGTGACTCGCAGGTTCTCCTCAGGGGGTATGATGTATTCTTGGGCACTGCCTGCTTGCTCTGCTTCTATAGGGTGTGAGAGGGACCCGTATACAAAAATCTGTGCCCTTTCCCAAATTATTTGTTCCCAAAAGGAGCAGCTGAGGAGCAGATTCATTTCCTCCATGCTGGGGCTGTTACATTTTCCAAACATGATAAGAGGGAAGAAGGAAAACTCAAATCGCTTCAGGTTCCATGTGTAGCCATATTAGCCAGTGAGTCTTGCCCTGGGAAGTGGAAGCCTTAGCCAGTGGATTTTTCCTCATGATGCCACAGAATGAGAGGCTACCTCTAATCTCATGCAGTGCTCTGGAACATGCGATGTGCTAGGTTTTCATTTGAAAAAATATCTGTGGTAATAATCCTGGACAAAAGTCAAAGCTTCCATCTCCACCATTTTCTTAGGAGGGGAATGTTTTCAGGGCTTGTATGTCAAGAATTGTTCATCTCCTTTTAAAATACCACACTACTATACAACTTGTATATTTCTAAAATCGCTTCCCCAAGGCTCAGGTATTATTCCAAGTCAGATGTGCAGCTGGCTTCTTGCTTTTTGAGATCTGCTCTGGGTCATGGCCAAGCCCCTTGCAAATAAAATTGTTGGAGGTTTTCTACAGGCAGTAAAGAGAGGCTACTGTAACCACCCCTGTTACTCATCAGTTAATTCACTGGAAACCTGGAGACTTCTGCAACTGGTCGAATATTCTTTCTGGAGATGCACAAAATTCCCCAGGTTAAATAATTAAAAAGGCATTACAATCTGCCAAATGATGTATCTGGGTTGATAGCAAAGAACAGTCTTTTTATTCTTTTGCCTTTTAAGAAGATTACATGTTCTACCAAAAAGTTGTTAAAGCCAATATGTGTATATGCAAATGGCACCAATTTTTTAGTTATCTTGAAGATCAGAACTTGGGATGAAATTTCAGCTATTGAAATAAAAACCATCTTCTCTTCCCTTCCTGCTAGAAGGACTCATCCTCTCA
Source organism: Heteronetta atricapilla (assembly GCA_011075105.1). NCBI lineage: Eukaryota > Metazoa > Chordata > Aves > Anseriformes > Anatidae > Heteronetta > Heteronetta atricapilla. Next base: position 69,310,783 of record CM021732.1, on the reverse strand, counting down.
TTTGGTTTACAGGAGGAAGTAATTTCATTAAAAATTCAGAAGATGAAGGTAAAATTACTAAATCTGATATAAAGAATTATAAGGGATTCTTTCATTCAAAATTTTTCTCATATCTTGATGGAATAAAGGGCATAGAACCATTGTAAAAAGTATATGGTTCGCAAAGACAAGAATTGCAGTAGGGTTAAGAATAAGACAAGTATGTGGTTTACAGCAGATATTGGGATAGTACCTGGAAATGATATTTCAAATCCAGTTCAGACTTGCTACAGAGTGCTTATGGATTGCAGACTTTATAAGGAAGAGCCTTCACTGAAAAAGCAAACAGGAAACCACATTTTAAAAATGATAGCTGAACATATGGAAGTTTTCACATGCATGATGTGAAGTGAGGACTGTGCGTGTGTATGTTATTAACAGGCAGTGCTATAGCTGACTCTGTATCACAATAGGCCTGCATTGTAACAGACTCCAAAGCACTATTCTAGTCTTAACTGTAGTAAAGAGCGTATGCCTAAACTGAGAGGTTGATTACAATAGCTGAGGAGCTTCTTTAACAATGTACAATTTCAAGTGTTTTGACCTACAATATTTATTATATGGATACATTTCTTTTACTTAGTAAGAGACTATGGAGAAAATGCTAGCAGAAGTATTCACAGGTGGCCAAAAGAAGTCTTTCTGCCAGCAAACTCTTGAAATTTCATGAAGGAAAACGCTCAAAATATTACCTTAGGGAACTTTTGCTCCTTCATTGGTTGAGAGCAAAACTGGTTTTGCTCACACAAGCTGAGAGTAGCAGCATTCAAAAGAAAAGTGGGTATTTCTGGAGTAAAAAGTTGTTTCAAAAGGATCTCTTGAGAACAAGAGGGATTTGGAAAAATCAAGCTTAGGGTATCTGTGGAAGGCGTAACATTTTCATTTGCAGAGATGCACTATTATGTGCTATCTGCAGCTGCTCTCATGCTGGGACATCTGAATGGTAGACTATCTGCCTAAGTTATTATACAAGGGTGATAAAAGTACTAGATCCTGAGTGGGAGGATATGGTGCAGTCTGTTCAAAGTCCTAATGACTGAAATGAGTTGCTCATGGTGGACACTGCCATTTTAGAAGGTACATAGCAAATAGAATGAATTTAACACAAGGCATCCAGAGACACTTCTGTAGGGCTGTATGTTCATAGTTACTGAAGTCAGGGTCCTTGGATGGTCCCCAGCTGGTGTCGCTTCAGCCACTGCCACCAGCAAGCACATGTAGGTTTATATGCACTGTTTGCAATGGCTGTCATCCTGCTGGGAAGTTTTGAGGGGGACATAGGTGTTGTGTGGATGTGGTGCAGGCCTGTGTGACATGGGGTTACGCACAACAAGGTTTTCCAGATTGCTGTTAACAGCATGTAAGAGGTAAGGATGCCCTTCATGTAGTTTGGGGCAGCTGTGAACTGTCACAAGTGTGTTTTATGGAGGCTGATTTTAATTTTGCCACCCAGAAAAGTAATAGTCCCAAGGAAATGAAGTGTCTTTCTGCTATTGTTATATATCTGAAGGAAAAATCCTGGCACATAATTGGCTAAAAAATAGTAGTGTGATGAGTCAATAAATTTCTATTGTGTAGCTTTCTCTGGGTGAACAATACTATGTTCTGGGGTAGTGTTAAACAATTAGTTCACATATCATACAAATAAGCACATCCTAGATGGATACATCTGGGGGTAGTAGAAATTATTCATCTCTAGCCAATCAGACAGCAGTTTTTATTTATTTCAGTGTTTAACAGAATACCTCTCTGGGCTCCAGGAGACCTTGCGAGCAATTTAAAATACAATAACTTGAGAAGGAAAGCCAGCAGTTTTTCCTGATGCTCAATCCAGAATAATAATATATGACAAAATATCCTGTTCCCACAATTATTACCCTTTCTATCCCCAAGTGTGTAAATAGATAGCTGTGCAGGATCAACGTACGTCTTTGCAGAGTATATCCTACCACAGGGCTCCTTGCCCTCTTTCTCTGGTAGAAGAGTTTTCAGTGTTAACATTTCCATCAGTTGTAGCCCCACCAGTATAAGGCAGAGAGATGAGACCTCCGCAGATCCATCAGAAATGAGTAATAAGGCCAGAGCCTTAGTTTATGTACAAACAGCTTGCTGTATTGAGGAAAGTAAAAAGAACCAGCTTAAATCTGCTAAAAATCAGCTGAATTGTGTTATTGTGGTTTTTTTTTTCTTTGTTTTATTTTTTATTTTTCCTGAATTTCAGATATTAGCTCCCTACATGATATTTAAGGCAAAATATTGTGTTTTCAAATATATGCAGTGAAAACATTTACAAGGAATGTACCTTCATCTTCAAATGGTACTCAGCATTGTTCTTGACTTGTTTTGAGTAGTTCTATGTAAATTCCTACTGCTATTTTTATTGTTTTGTGTTACAGTGATGCCTAGAAATATGAACCATTTTGCTAGATGTTGTTCAAATACCAAAAGATAATCCCTTCCCAGAAGGTTTGCAGCCTTGTTGCTTACCCTGAGAGCAGAATTTAATTCCTGGACTTCATTTCTGGATACATTTGAGTTTTTGTATCCCATGAAAACTACATTTTTCTCTGTTGTTGTTCAGTCTCAATCACTGCCTAATTAGAAGGTAATGCTTTTGGAGTGGGACTACCAAGAGAGTTTTCACCCAATCTGAAGTTTGCAGGATTCTATGAATTAAGTCACAGATGACGCATGTCTATAGTGCTGACCAAATCTGTCTAAAGCATTAAGGAAAAGTTTAATATTTTTAATTCTGTGCAGAGGGATTAGTGGTCCCCAGCTGTGCCTGAGACCATCCATTCTTCACAGCTGGTCTTTCTTATTAATCCCCAGGAAATGGCCAATGTTCTGATTTGTTGACTTTTAAATACAGGCTGAGCAAAACCCATTTAAATACAGCAGTGTAAAAATTGAAATCATATTTCATTATGGATCACATTCATGTAGAAGTAACTTCTGTGTGTGTGGGGAAAATAATACTCTAGGTTCACCTCTGGTGTTTATTTTGAAGTGTCATGGTAAATGTAATAGGAGAACATAAGCATCCCAGACACCCTTGTTAATGAACCCAAATGCATTTCTAGTCTGACTGTTGTGTTTTGTCTTCATGTGGGAAGAGAGATGTCATCACAGAAAAGCTCAGAGCCACTCTGACAGTTCAGATTAACAGGCCAGAAGCTAGTAATGCCATAAACCAGGAGACTTCTGCTTTATTTTTACTGACATTCAATGCATTTGAAGTGGATGGTTCTAGCTGTATTTCCTGTAATAGGTGAGGTTTCCAATAGCTGTCAACCCTAACAATGAGTGGTCAGCAGGTAACTGCAGTAAGAACTCATTATGGAGCTCATTGTGTACTTTCTAGACAGACAAATCTTTGTAAAAAATAGTTACAGTCTCTGTGTTCCTAGATGCATATTCTCCAATTGTATGGATCATGCCTGGCCATCTTTGTAGTAATGTAGATCCTCTTAGTTCACATGTCTGAGACCTAAAAACAGATGATAGACTTCTCCTACTTGCTCCCCTTCTGGTGCCTTTTTTTTTTTTTTTTCCCAGACTTCTAATTACTCAAGCACTCTAAATGATCATCCTGCTGGTCAAGAACAAATAACAGTAAAAGTAGAAAAGGCATACTTTGCAAAAGAACTTGCTAAAACTTACTTTTCTCTTAAGCAATATTAAGACAATTACAGACATAACAGAATGCGCAGCAGAGGAATACAGTCTCGCACTCCTAACCTTACTGCTTCAGAGGCTTTTGAGGGCTTTAGTCACTGCAATTGAGAAAAATACAGAGCTTATTTGTTCCTGCTTTTCCAACTGCAGCATTTCCTTCAAGACCCAGACCAGCCCTTTTCCTTCTCTCTTCATCTCTATTTAAAAGTAATTCTATGTATTCTCTCTGTGTTCTGGCTTTTTACTGCAGAGTTTTTACTGTACCAGCTCTACCTGAGGGATATCTAGGTAAAGAGAGGGGTTCTGGCTGTGCTGAATCCCTTTCATCCGCTGTGGCAGAGCAGTTCTTTTGGTCAAAATTGCTTAATTTTACTTTACCAGATGTAACGAGCTGTATAACTAGGATTAGCTGTCAGGCAGATGCTTTAACACAGTGACTTTTGTCAATGAAAACGGTATTCACCTGGAAAGGAAAATGAAAGAATTATTCTCTAAATGGTGCAAGGCTATTTTCTTCTATCTTTTTTGTTTCTTTGTTCATTTGTTTTGCCAAAGCAAGATTGAAATTTGGACGTTTCAGTATAAAAGCCCTCTGTCCTGATTTCCCCAGTCACTGATGAATATAAAATTGTTGGGCACTGGGAAATAAAAAAGCCTGAATTAGTTTATTTTATACCTGCACTGTCTACTTCTCCTTCCTAAAACATGATAACATAAATGTATAATGAAATATGATTTGCATCTAATCAAAAAAGATCTTAATCCTCTTTATTTTTTCACAGCTGGATGAAAATGGGCACTTGAGAAGCTTAGGTTATGAGATAGACAACATTTTTTTTTTTTTTTTTCTTAGAAGTCTACTTGTACTGAAATTAAAATTAAAGATAGAGAAAATATTTTAAAAATGCTGATTTTTCTTTTTTTTTCATTGCTTGTTGTAAAATTCTTCTTTGAATTGCGTTGAGGTAGTAAGTCTTATTTTTTTCTCTTTGAAGATTTGGACCTGCATGGTAATTGGTAATTTCAGTATCTCAGACGCTGTAAAACAATGTGGCTTCTTTTATTTTCTCCCACAAAGTCTAGCCTCTTAATTGTTTTAATTACAGTGATTGGGGAACTATATGACTTCTGAAAATATTATCGTTGCACGGAGGCATAGTTTATATTGAATGGCAGAAAGTCTAGCGGCATTTTGTTCTGTGCTAGCACATCTGTGATCATGAAACATAGGATACATATCAATTATTTTATTAATTTATTAATTTGGAGCAGGGTTGTTCTTCTGAAGCGTAAATCCTGAACATCCTCTCTTTCATTTGCTTTCTTTCATGTCTTGGTGAATTTGAGCTGGGTTGCTTCTACATGACACCAAGCTGGAAGGTATACTCCAGGAGTACAATGGTTACACTCTAACTGTTGACTGGTGTTCTTTCCATGGGACTACACCAGATCTAAAGGAAAGGAAATCTTCATTGAAATGAATACAGCATAGACAGTGGGTCCTTAGTATCAAAAACTTTGGCCTGCGCTACTTGGTAATGTAGACATAGTCAGAGACGTGTGAATATAGAACCCAAAATAGGGAAAGAGAGCATGCATATTATTTCATATGTCCATCTTATTTATATTATATTCATTTATCTTGAAAGTTTTGTAGCTGAACAGTGGAAGGTTGGTATACAAGACCCATCTCTGGAAAATGCAACCCTGTGCCCTGTTTCAAAGAACATATCAAAGAACTTTTTTTGAGTTGACAAAAAGAGATAGCAAAATAGGGAGAGATGTGATTAGTTGTTAGTTAGAAGTGTTCTGATTTGTTTAGGTGGGGAACATCTCTATGTATTGTTTACCATTAAAACATTAAGAATGCTTGCCACATTTCCTGCAGTGCTAGGCAGCTCTTTACATTTGAAGGGTAAAACCTTGACAATGACACCTTGCATTTGGTTCAGTAGGACCAGTACTTAAAACTAATTGCTTAAAACTATTATTATATTTTCTTATATTTTTATTTATTTTTATTTATTTATTTATTTAGTGTTTATGCTCTTGTCCTCTGGTTTACCTTATGAATTATCCAGCATCAAATCTGATTTTATGACTTCTGTACATGGAAAAAGGTAAATTGAAGACATATTCTGCCCAAGATTAACTAAATTGGTGTTTGAATCTCCTTTCTGTATTTTAAAAGACTATGCATATGGACATACATACAATGTATATAGGCAGATGTGATCAGCAACCTAGAGTATCAAACATTACTAGCCTTTTAATGATAATTAAAAAAAACCGAGTGATTAATTTTTAAATGTTGTACTTTTAACATGCTGTAGAAATATAGGCTAAATAAGTGAGAATCACTTGGTATTTCTGAATCAGAAAAGTCCAAATACAAGCTTTCAGCAGATTTTGAAATAAAAGAGCTATTTCAGAGAAGAAGCAGCTCAAACACCCAACCTATCATTGCAGTTCTAGGTGTGAAGTTGGTCAGGATTTTGTAAGCTAATTTTCTCCAGCTACTTTTGTGTTGTTAAATTTAACTACTGAAAAGAAAAATCAAATTAAAAATTTAATCTGTCTTTATATTGTAAAAGAATGTAGCTGGCTCTATAATAATAGCCAATCACCCAGTAACTGCAGATACATCCTACTGGGAACTTAGATTTTCAATTATTTTTATTTGGACTGTAGTCAAATATAAGTCAGTATAATGTTTATTAAGGAACACACTTCTGATATAAGGCATCCTTATTCTCCAAGACACACAAATGGTGAGTTTAGCAGCCTTGTGATTTATCATTCCATAAGACCAGACAGCCTGGACACCAGAGCTTCAGAAAGTACAGGTCCCCTCCCCTGCCACCACTGGACCTGTTTTGTTCATTCACTCTAAGAAAAGTATGTTGGACCAAATCTCTGTAGACAATATCCTGATTTATCTCAATAGAGTTAGAGCCTATGTGAATTTAGCTGTCTTCTGCTATCAGTGCCCCATATTTTCTGTACCATGGTTCACAGTTTTTTTTTTTTTTTTTTTTTTTTTTTTTTTTTTTTTT
>CM021732.1:69063147-69303910 GCA_011075105.1 Heteronetta atricapilla | reverse complement strand
TTTTTTTTTTTTTTTTTTTTTTTTTTTTTTTTTTTTTTTTCCACTGCAAAGATATTTAACCCCAAAATCTTGAAAAACATAGATATTATTCTCCTGTTATTCAGTATGACAATATATTATCTCCACAAGTCTGTGTTCTATATGTTTGTTTATGTTTTGTTTTGTGGGAAACTCTTTTCAGACTGCCTAAGCCAAGGGCATCCTTGCATGGTTTGACTCAACAAATGCAAAATTGCTCTGATTTTGCCTATTTAGCATGACTTTTTGGCTCAGGCAGAGTAGAAGTCTATGTGTCTTTGGGACAGGTGTTGGCATCCTTTGAGTGAGGTAGAGAAAGCCTGTATCCATTTGCAATGTCTGAAGGAACATGCTCTGAGATACCTTGAAGAGGTGTAACTTAAAGGAGCACTGATCACATACTGATCACATCTTCAGCAAAAAAAACAAATCCTTCCAAAATATCTCACCTTGAGCATTCCAAAACAAAACCATCTGGAATAGCAAATAGTTTTTGAAAACTTCCCCCCTAAGCTTAACTATTTTTTTTTTGTCTCCTCAGTTTCCAGACTCTTTGTTATTCTACTTGGTAATACTTATTACATGATACATAATAACAATCCTAATATGTACACTGTCACAGAGCCATCACTCTTCTTATCCAAATGAAAAAGAGGTAAAAGGATGGAATTGGAAGCAGTGATATTATAAGTCCATGGATTTATGAAAATGGTTTGTACTAAGCCTTAAAAAAAACAGGAAAAAAAGGGACTTGCATGTGGGATTTACAGCTTTATTTTCTTATGATGTGTATGAGCTATATAGCAAACAAATGAACTAAACTGAGCAAATGATGACATTGCATTTTGCAGGCTTCAGTAGTGTTTTTTCTGTTAATCTGTGCAATGGAGATTTCTGAGTTTCTTTTATGTTTTCAAAACTTTTTTTTTTTTTTTTTTTTTTTTTTTAGCATTATCATACAGAGCTGTGTTAAAGTTAATGCTGTGTTCTGATTTCCATCAGTGTGGTTTAATCAGCAGCTGAGTTTTCTTGCAGCACTTGAAAATAGCAGTGCCTCAGTTACCCAGAGAAGACTTTAGTTTACTCTGTCTGAGCTGGAGGAGGATGGTTGGAGGAAGAACAGCCCCAGTGATGAAGGAATAGGCCTCTAGATTAGGAGCGATGTATTTCTGGCATACACTATCTAAACTCTCTGGAAATAAATTATATTAAACTTTTTATTACGTGTATCCAACCTTAAAATGCAGGGCACATGGCAGTTGCATACCTGTAGTTTCCCTTTGTACTGTGGTGTATATACAGCTTTGAGAAGCACATACCATCACCCCTTGTCCAAAACACTCAAATTACAACATTTGCCTAACCTCCCTTTGGGTACCCCTTCATCTTGGCACCAGTCATTGTAAGACTTGCTTTGGCTCTGTGTTTATTCCTTTTTCAATGACATGTCTTTATGGAATGTAGTATCTCTTCAGGGAATAATCAGTCAGGGTGCAAGAAAAGGGCATGGGGCAGATTACCAGAAAAATCAGTGCAATGCTGACGCTAGGCAAGAATCTTCACCATCAAGAGGCCAAGCATCTTACTTCATTTAATTGTTACATTTGCTTTTTGGGAAGTGATGTCTTAATTACCACGAGGACATGCTATACCTCTGTAGTCTCATCATAGCCCTGATGGCTGAAGCACCAAAACATACAACATCTTTTCTACATTTCAGGTACCACGTTTTCTTATGAATGCTCCGTAGTGGCAATTATTTCTTCCCACTGCTTCTTAGGAGGGGTAATTGGAATTTCTGGCAATACAACTGTGTAAGAAATGTAATTCAGATATTCCATATGGTGGGCACAAACCCTTTGTGCCTTAGAGAGCCCGTCCTCCTGCAGGTTTGTACAGGATGCAAACTAGGAGTTGGAAGTGTTGCCAGCAGAGCTCTGGCTCCACAGCCATCCTGGAGAGGTTGTTTCTTAGTCTTTCTAACTCTGTCATTGTGGTTGGTCTACAGCTGGAAGAACATTCTGTCTTTCATGACACTCTTGAATATGAGTTTGTTCTTTAAAATCTGTTTCTGGAGTCCAGCACATACATGCAGCTATGAACTAAAAATTTGGGCCTGCATATGTGTCTTCTGACATTACCCTCTGGTTTTTGGGTAGCTGTGAGAGAAACAGCACTGTGTCAATAAACTCTGAATTCTACAGTGTTAAACTTAGATTTGAACTCAAGAATGGAGGTGAGGAGGGCACTGCAGAGAACTGCCTTTGCCTCTAATTCACAAAATATTTTGTCTTGGATGACCTCTAAGTTTGCTGGCCAAAACACTCTAGACCTCCTTTGGTACATTACATTGTTCTTCCCAGTTCAGACAACTGGGTTTAATTTTCAACACATAATTATTCTACACTTCTTTGTGCATTCCCTCTTCATCTCCCCCAAACTAAATGCATTTTGACAGTTACCACCAAGAAATAAAAAATGTTATATTCTGTGTCTCACTGGATGCAATACTGGAAAGTGAACTATTACTGCCCTATATAAGTGCTACTATAAACTGTTGTATTGATTGTTGATTTGGAATATATAATTGCTTTTATCTGATCCTGTAAAACCCTGGGAATTTTACAAGTTTGGAGGCTCTGGCTAGTATATACTTTCTAACATTATTAGGTCTGGTCCACAATAAATGGCTTAATGACCCCAGACCTCATATCAGATACGATTGTTTTTAAAACCTGCTATCTGCAATAGTTGAACCCTGTCATGGGGCTTTCATAGACAGAAATTTAGTACTTCTTAACAGGAGCAGTTCTTAGGGACTCATTTAGTCAGAACATGCGTTATTTCTGTGATTTCTTTTAAACTTATTTCTTCCAACTACTTCAACCACTTTTTTTTTTTTTTTTTTTTTTTCCATTTCTGCACCTGATATTTTCTTCATCTCAATCACACTGTAAGCTTGAATAAAAAGATAAAAAGTTCATTTTGTATCAGTGTCTGTTTCTACCAGTTAGGGTGAATTTACTACTTGTGGGTGAAAAAAAAATATTGGTTATCATTTAATCTGGTTTCAGTTTGGGATCCAGGTACATGTGTAGATATGTACAGCTATGGCTGACTCTCAGTGTTCATTACGTGATCCTTTTTAATGTCTTCCAATGACTGGTTTAATGAGAAATTTGCATATGTGTTTACTCATCTACCAGAGCACTGTGACCAGCTCATATCCTGAGATATTTTCCCTTCTATCAACTTCATATTGACCACCTCAAGGATAAAGAACGAGCTCTGCTTGTTGTATGTACTTTTCCACTTTCGCTATAAGGACATATTCCTATGCTCAGGGGAATACATCCTCATCTTCCCCAGCATGCCCAAGAAAAGTTCAGAAGCATGTCCAAAAGCATGAATTAATTCTTCATCTATTGGCAGATAAACCACCTTGTTAGAAGACAACATACTGTCTTTTGAGGAGAATCTCTGTCCTGGAGCAAAACTTCCCTTGTTCATTTTGGGGTGACACAACTTTGCATTGCCACCAGTGAAACAAACAAACAAACAAAAAACATCAAGAAAAATCTGTTTAATCTTCTCTTCTTGATTTCATACACACAATGACAAAACTTATACCTCATCCTACATGTGATTTTTTTTTTTTTCCCCATTTATTTTAAAGATCAAATTGGCTTTTTATATCCTTATTTGTAACCTGGTTTAGCTGGGTCTGAAAGCTGCCAGTACTTGGAGGCAGGCATTCAGACTTTCTTGGTTTCTTTCTTTCAACCTTTCTTTATGTATCAGTGTCTTGAAAGGGTGCTTTCTTCCTCAGAGGAATACAAAGTCCCTCACTTTCTTCTCTCACTGAAATATTGTATCATACTTGTAGTAACTGAGCAACACAGATTCCAACAATAAGAAAGAGTGCCATTTACCTGTGAATGAAGTTCTTTGGATGAGTTTACCATTCCTTGCAGACACATGCTTTTTCCATCCTTCCTCCATCCCTGTGTTGTTCAGATCATGGATTCAGACCTGTCAGTTTGCAAAGTACTGAGTAAAATTTTCTGTGGAAATAAATTGGCATATCTACTCTGTACCTGAGGGGATTCAGTGACTGCTGCTGGGACAGGGCCTTATGTGAAACATTTTAGGCCACCAGAGCTGTTTGCTTGGGCAAAGATAAAAAGGCAAGGGTGTTCATTTAAAAATTTAGGCGTACTAATTCATGACTCCCACCGCATGCTGAGGCATGTGTTTATCCAGTGAAAAAAGGGTCTCAGGAAGTGGTGAACATCTGGAAACAAAACAAAATAAAGCAAGCAAGCAAACAAACAAAAAACATGTTAGGAAAGAGTCTTGTTCCCTCATTGCTGAGTTGGGTGAAGAAGCACTAAAATGAGGAGTCTAAAGAAGCTTTCAGACTATGGGAGAGATGAAATAAGGATGCCTGTACAATTTTCTCCTCTTTTATAGCCATTAATGCTTATTGCTTGCTTCATTACCATTTACTAAGTCTCCAATAAGCTACATAATAAGTGTAAAAAAAAAAAAAAAGCAAAAAAAAAAAAAAAAAGAAAGAAAATAGTGCTATTATAGAGAAAAGGAGTGCTGCTACAAGCTGCTCAGAATATCCTATGACTTTTCCCTGCAGTCTTGAGATATAAGTTATGCCCTTGTAAGGCCCTTTGAATGTCCACAGTGGTATAAACAGACATTAATATAAGTAAGAATAGTGTACTTTGTCTTCTCTTGCTTACGTTTTATACAGCTGAAAGAAAGATCTGTGATAGAACTGTTACTTCCTGTTTAAATATCTTAATTTATGAGTCAGATTTTCAGCTAGTTTAAATTAGTGTAATCCTGATTATATGTCAAGGAAACTATCTTAGTCTACTGGCCCTATATCTCTAAATATTACTTATTTATAGGCCTCAAAGCCCCCTTGAATTTTATAATTCAGATAATTTCTAAATGAAATGAAAACATTTGAAAGCAGGATATATGATTGGTCTGTACTGATGAACATATTTTTAGCTGTTAGATATTTTCGCCATGTTTGGACAGATCTATTGAACATTATAGTCCATTAAGAAATGCTGTAGTCTGACCTAAAATAATTTTATTTCACAAGTGAGGAACCAGTACTAAAGATCTTAGCTGAACTCAGCTGCAAATTTTGCAAAATGATCACATTGAGACTTTGACAGATGGGGATCTGAAAGAATGGGAATATCAGCCCTGTGTCATCCAGGATTAAAGATTCTCCCATTGAGGCACAGCTGCATTTCTTATAGGGCCTGTGTAAGGAATTTGCAGATTTTTAAAACTGAAAGTTTGACTTGCTATAAATTAAACTTGATGCTTTATTATAGACAAAAGACATCACTGCACTTTTTCTATTGATACTTTTTGAATACAATGCCTTCCTAGCTTTGTGTTACAGACAGTAAATGGGTTGAAAAAATGTGATGATTGCCTAAGATTTGTATGTAAAGTTTTCTAACATAAATCTGTTAAATCCCTGCCTCCTCCCAAAACAACAACAAACCCACAAAACAACAACAAAAACACACCTGAATTTGTCAATCAGGGCAACATACATTCCTAAATAAAAGCAAAGAGTGTCCCTTCAGCCTCCCCCCAAACTGGTCTTGGACAAACTCAGAGGGGAAAAAATTAACAATGTTTAAAGCTGCACTGACCCCAAAATGAAGCTTTCCTAGATTCACTGCTGCACAGTCTATCTTTTCTGTGGTGTTTTGTAGGAGGTAATTTCTGTGCTGGTTATGATTTGAAAGAGCTGGCCCACAACCCAACCTCAATCAAATTGGAACAACATGTCACCAAAGGTCCTCGTCCCATGGTATGTACTTGGAAATACAACTCCCCAGTGTGGAGAGGTTTCTGGCAATTCAGTGAAACTAAACTCAATTTCCATGGTTAGAAATTGCTGCAGGAGCATTTCATTGTGTTTCAGTTGTTTTGCTGTGTATGTTTGTGTGGGTGGGTGGGTGGGTGTGCACTTTGCGTATGCGTGTTGCTGCTTTACATTTAACAGTTAGGGCAACTCTGAAAGTTTGATTTGTGGAGAGAAATGACAAATTTCTGTTAAATTATTGACACAGAAGGGAAAATACTTTTCTCCTTTGAAGTTAACTAAAACCAAATGGGATTGTTTCCCCAAGGGAAAAGTAGGAGTTTAGTTATGATGCATCCCCTCCCAGAAATCTTTCAAATTATACATACTGTACCCTCTGTTTATATAAATATGAATTACATGATTGTGTGTACAGGGTCATTTGTAGTTCAAATGGAAATGCAGTGCTGCTATGCTGAGGCTATTGAAAGATAGACATGATTCTGAGATCTGCCATTTAACCCTTTTCTAACATGCCCTGTTATGTGGCTTAACATAGATCTGAAAGGAAACTTTGGCCTTGTGTCATGTGGAGACACCCCAGTTTTGCTGGTAAATCTGGATTTCCATGAGGCTTTAAATGAACATAGAGAGGCTGGTCATTTCTTACTTACATGATGTGCTTTGGTTGTACATGGTTGTTGATAGTGACAACCAACAGTTTATGCTCTGCATTAAATTTGCTTATGTGTTCTCCTCCAGCTGTGAAGTTCAAATTTTGCAAGGGATGTTTTCCACAAGTAGGATAGCAAATTTGTCAGATTGAGCTAAGGGTTGCTCTTCTCCAATTTGCCAGTCATTTCTTTTTTATTTCAGCTAACTTAGTAATAGCTATTTTAGATGTCATTAAGACATAAATAAATTTCACCACATGACATTGAGTTATGCTTGTTCTTTTATTGTCTATACCCTTGGACTTAGTTTTGGCTACCTTATGTCTTCAGCAAATTCTCTGTGAAAATGTGACAGAGTGACAGAGTACCTTTTGGTAGCTCTGGGCAGACCAAACGTCCCATATATAGGAGTGTCATAACTATTGCCTTGTAGAGGAAAAAAAAAATGTTCCTAATCTGTTGCTCTTCACCTCACACCCACCTACCTACACAATTTTGTCACAGGTTTCCCAAAAGCTCTGAGAATTTTGGGTAATCTGGGACTTACATCATCTCTGAGAATGTCTCCTCTGCTCAAAATTTCCTACCTAGATGAGCTTTTTTCACTACAAATTGGGAGTAATCATCATCAGATATGTGTGTTGTTCCCTAAACATTGTCAGGATCAATGTAGTGGATATGTTCTGTCTTACTAAAAATTTGAGTTAGACTGAAGCCCCTGAGAAAGTGTTCATGTTGATCTGGGTATACTACATAGCATGGACAAAGATGACATGGCACCCAGCAAAATCTCCTGATCCAGTTCTTCAGACAACCTCTTTCTGTAGTGCTGGTGGCAAGCAGAGTGCATGATTTGTCTGGTGTGTTAAAAGACATCATTTACACCTCTACTCTCTTGGGTTCAGTTCTTTTCACTGCATCTGCTGCAAAGATGATAGGAAAGCTGCCTCCACTTCCAATTATAGAATCAAATTCGTTATGCTCCTAAAAATGTGACCTATACTTTCAGAGTGGCTGTGGTTGGTGGCTGGGCAGTGGAAGGACTTTGTTTTATGAAAGAGACTTGGGACAAACTGGTCTGTAACAGGCAGGGAGTGTTGTGCAAGTGACTTCTTCCACTTTCTGACGTCTTCACTGTTGCATGTCCATGATTGTTCTCAATTTTTTATAAATCATTTTACAGAGTATCAAGAGATATGTTTACATTTCCATTAGCAGTAAATTTGCTAGAAGCACATTCGTAATGGCCTGTTAATAAAAAGCAATGCAGGGGGATACAGTTTCAGAAAGCAAACGGTTGAATTAGATACACAGGTATCAGTATTGGATTCACAGGTATCAGTATCTACTGGCCCAACACTATATCTCTTCTGGTCTCACCTTAGGTAATGCTAGATCCAGAAAGGTCAGTAAGCTTTTCCAGTTGAAATGGAAACAGGGCAGTTGTATCACCTGAAATTTGTAGCAGCTTCTCTCATTTGGAGATTGTTCTTTTTTGACAGACAAAGCTATGTAACTAATACAGAGGGCTTGCTTCCTGAAAGTAAGTTTTCCAGATGCTTTATTCATGCAGTTCTATGAATCTTAGCCTCAATGTAATTCCGCTGAGCAAAATAATTGTGCTGTTTAAAGTTGTGCTGTGACCTTCATAAATAGCATCACACTTCTGTTCTTCCCTCTTTTGCTGAAGGCAACAACGAATCTGCTGCACTAAGGTTTGAGGTTGTCTAATGAAAGGTACAGTCTAAGAGCTGTATCCTGCTTTTAAAGTTACCACCCTGCTGAGAATATAGATTGATTTTTTGTGACTCTTTGCTCTCCACCTGCAGACTGTTGGATCAAATAAGAAGCATGAGTATAACCCGGACATGAATAACTTTAGGCTGGAAACAGGAGTGTTCCCAGTATCAGAGCTCTCAGCTTCTGAAACAACTTTCTGATAGGAATAGTGGGGAAAGAACAAATTGACTACTTTAGTGGTGGAGGATGAGGAGGTAGAGGAAGACAAGCCTTGCCCAGCCTGGAGGTCCATATGTGCTCATGGGGTGTGCTGGGCTCTGCCCTGCCTTTCTGGACCTGCAGCTTCCCACTGACCCATACTTGCTGCTTTGCAGTAAATGTTCCTCACACTCAGCAAGGGACAACCTTTCAAGGAGGCTTGTCAAAGGTGTGGCAAAACTTATGAGATAGTCTTTGTGGGTAAATAGATGCTAGGAAAAACTAAAGTAGGTTGGAAATACAGAGAGAAAGATCCAAAGTTTTGAAAATACTATCTGCATATTCTACAAACGTTTGCACAGTAGCACATTGAATCCTAACTCCGTCATCTCTTTCATTATTTAACTCTACAGCTTTAAAGGAACGCCTTCTTAATGAATAAAAGTAATTACTTTTGGCTTGGTATTTATCAAGGGTAATTTAAATGTTTTTTCCTTTGTCAGATTTGTACATTAATTCAAAGCTCCATTCTGTTCTAAGGAGTGAATCAATGGAAAAGGTAGTGAGAAAAGTTTCATGCTTGTGGACTTTCTTCCTCACTCTGCAATTATATAAGAATATATATATATATATATTTCGAGCTGCTAGCACCTAAAAATATTAGCCTGGGCTGGAAAAATCAAGAAGTTTTCTCTGCTATCTACATGACAACCAATAACAACATCCTCACTGTCCATTCTGAGGTTTGTGCAGCTGCATTTCTTAAAATAAAGATTTTCAACTTGTGATACTTGGATCGTAGGGACTCTGCAGATGGTTTCTAAGACTCTGCAAAGTAAGAAAACTGAATCTGGTAGTAGGCTTAAATTTGCTTGCAGAGCTGCACTTTTTCTACTGGGAAAACAAACAATCAGGAAAAAAATCAAAACCACAACTTTAGCAATTTGCAAATTAAAAAGAATTGAAAACCACTTGTCTCAAGTTTATCCTACAGTCACATGAATGTTAACAGGCAAAATGCTATTAGATTTTACACAACTGTTCCTGGGGAGAGAAGTGGAGTTGTGTAGATGTACCTGAGGATATATTTGGGCTAGCAGTTACTATTTAGCCTGTGTAGGGAAGCCACTGTGTTTTGAGTTTGGAAATACATATCTGTTAACTTGCTTAACCGTCAGTTCAATCCTTGGCATTGGGTAAGTGTTTGTTGGATTGCATTTTCCCTGATACAGTTCTGATTAAACGGGAGTTACTCTCATTCAGTTTTATTGAACTAATAGGTGCTTGGGATGTTGCATGCTAGAGCTGTCTCCAATAAACTAAACAAATTGTACTGATAAAAACATACCCTGACCAAAACAAATCCAGAATTAGCTGAAGTGCGGTGGCTACAGACAGAATTACTGTAATGTATGAGCTTGCAAATACTCCATGTCTCAGGTCTTTTACGTCTTTGCATCTTCTATCTGATTTACCCACTGAAGTATTTTTCTGCAGAATTAGGTCCTGTATAAACATAGTATATAGATGCATGCAGTGGCTGTTTAAGTACACGGGTATGCAGTACTGGTGGACGTGAAGTATCTTTTCTAGCTGACTGACATGCTTTGGAGGAAAAAGCTCTTCAGAGTGTTCCGCACCACTTTGGTGACTATCGATGAAGTGTTTATGGAAAAAGCAAATGCTGAATATCTAAAACAAGCTGTCAGATTCACTGTCTCTTCTGTGTACACATGCATACATGCAGATTTTATATAGGCAAACCTTTATTGTCTTGCAAATTGCATTCCTAAACCCATAAGCATCTGGTTTATGTATGCTCTAGGTTTGCAAATGTAACGTTACAAGCCCACTTGAGAATAAGACCTAATCCCTCATAATTCGCTACCCTTAATTTTTCTTTTGTCTCCTTTTTAATTGCTGTATTTTTAATGGATGTTTGGAAAACAAGACACCTTACAATGACTTCAGTTAATGTAGTGATAAGTGCAAAGAGGCTGAATTTGAAAGGACCTTGAACATGTGCTAAAAAGGCCAAATGGATTAGAAGTGCAACACAGCAATATCCATTATTAGGTCAGTTAAATATTTTAAGTAATTAGTTTGAATGTAGTGATAAAATATATTTTAAAGTTTGTATTTTGAACATACCAGTTTGCAGTGACAATGAGTAAAGAGATACCCTTTTAAAGATACTAAGGTGTTTGTTGCACAGGGATGTACTTGTATACATGGGATTTTCTGAAATTCTTAAATTGCCGACTTCTATTTAAATAATTGGAATGCCTGATGTGTTTTTGGAAATTCCTTTAGTTTCATCACAGTATGTTTGGTCCTTAAATAAGTTTTCCATCCAGCCTAAATGACTGAGCTAATATTACTTCACCCACCTGTTTGCTACCTGGGGAAAATAACTCATTTTCCTTTGGATGTTATGTTTATGCCTAATATTCATAGAGACTGCAGTCACTGTACAGATGCCAGGAGCTATCAGGAAAAGTATCCTGGGGTGGGAGCAGTTGTGGACTCAGTGTGACTTGGTCATGGTGTCAAAGGGAGGCGAGTTAGGAGGTACTGACCTCCTACATGCAAGAGATGGGGACTTCTGGGTCCACCTCTGAACAAACAGAAAAAACACAGGCAGCCCAAAACAGAACTGGCAAGGGTTTGGGATAAGGAGCTATAGCATGGTGAAGCTGTGGAGGAAGTTTTTCAGAGTGGGTTTGAGAGCAGGCTATGATTTTAGTCATTGGTTCTACTGAACCAGCTCTAATAGCACTAACCATGTCTGTGCATAGACACAGACAATGGCAGTGGAAACTAAAAATGTTAAATATACTTAATTAAAGTTTTAGCTCAAAGGATTGTTATAACTTACCCAAAACTAAACATAAAGATAACTTTCCATTTTAATAAACAAAAAAGCAAACTGTTTATCCCAGTGTTTTCCATACCACGTCCTTTGAAGACAAAGATATGTAAGAAAGCATGCAAAAGCAATGTGTGTAGAAGCATTGTATTGAACTATTTTCCTTTGTTGTAAGAAATATGTTATTGGAGGTGGGACTGGGGAGGAGCTGCAAGATTACAGAGCCTGACATAGGATTTGTAGAAGCAAAGGAAAGTTTGAGGAATGGGCTGTTCAGAAGGGGTAGGGTTCAGGGAAGAGGGCAGAAAAGCTCCATGCTACAAAATTTGTGCAGCTTCCTACACTGAGAGCAGTACCAATAGCTCATGACATCTAATTCAAAGGCATGCTCACCAACAGGTTTGGAGAACTACCTAATAACTGCCAGAGTAACTAATAGCTTTCTATCAAGCATGTACTTATCTGTATCTCACTGGTCATTTAGCAAGAAACTTTATAGAGTCTACATTATTTTGAGACACTTGGAAAAAAAAAGTTTACTTAAGAAGAAGAAAGGGCGAACTGTAATCTGTCTCTTATGGAGACAGATCAGTTCCCCTGACTTTTGGGAAGTCCTTTGGTGGGAGATAAAGGCAAATTTTGATTAGTTGTTGTTAGTACAATTTCCTTAGTGTATCATAGCTGAATTTTCTTTAATTCATGGATGGCTTGAACTAAAACAAACAAACACCTTTGTGAATAGTTGTCAGGTTGCAGTTATTCTTCACAGCACAGATAGCTGTAACTCTGACTTAAACAGCCAACAGTTTTATTGATGACACTGTAGTATATCCAACATTCGGGCTTCTTTGTACAGGAAGTAGTTGATCAAGGATACATCTAATTATTTGTTAGCAGCATGGTTTGTTCTAGCACTATCTTGGATCTGAGTTATGGTCAGATATTGAGGATGATGATGACTGTAGGATGACTGGGAATACAAAGCACTTTCACCACACTGGCTTCAATATGTTGTCATGTTATAATTATTGTAGTTTATTCATTGTCACTAACCTGTTCAAATATTTGAGAACAAAGTGGTGTGGTTATATAAAACGTCATGTGAGAAAACACAACTCTTAAGATCTCTTTTAAGTGCTGCTGTTGTCATATGCAATCCTCTTTGATCACAACCACATAGCCGCATAGTAGCTCTGAGGATCTGTGAACCATTTCTCCCTTTCTCTCTGTTTCAGATTGTGGCTCATGCTCATTAGAACAGCTCAGAACATCTCTTTGAAGAAATGTGGTGGTGACAGTGGCTGATCAAAACCCAAATACTTAAAAACCTTACAGGAAAAAAAAAAAAAAAAAAGTCCATATGTCAGAATTCCATCACAGCTTGAATCTGTTATTGGAGGAAAAATAGACAAAAGTTTAGGGCTCTGAATGGGAATTGGAGAAATGGGATTCAGCTCTTGGTCTCCTTTCCTTGGTAGGACTGTTTCATTATCACTGTTCCTTAGTTTTCCAGGTGAAAATGAATCTTTTCTTTCTCACAGAGGCCTGTGAGCTTGATTTCACCAAGTGTTGGGATAGCTAGGCACTCAGTTGATGATGGCAAGGAGCTCAGAGGGGTGCTGTTGGAGACCTGAGTTGGAGATGTCATCTGGTGCTTGAGGGATTCAGCCCTGAATGACCATCTATGTGTAGGACTAGACTACATGCTTGCTGCTTGCAACTCCTTAGAGCTTTGGTGTCAGAGCAAAGTGTGCAGTCACTTACCAAGTCACAGAGCAGCCACATGAATGACAGTACTAATTCTTGGGAATTATTCCCACCAACATCATCTTATCTCATCTCAGTGTGTAATGATGAGACAGCCTTAATCTGGAGAGTTTGGGGAAAGCAGATTTTAATTTGTGTATTATACAAACACCCAGAGGATCTCTGTACTTTTGACAGTTTTGTAGAGGCAACAAGGTGAAGGAGATGTGAGTTTGAACTCCCGCTCCTTCAGCACTGGCCCAATGATTCACTAAATTACAGCTTCTCTAAAATGCTGTTGATGGTGGCAAGTCTATGAAAAAGTGTTTGAGGTCATAATACAGACCAACAGCAATGTATTTTCAGTGATGGAAGCCTACGAGGGGATGGGTATTGTCTGTGGTTAGAAATTCCATCTGAGTTCGTACTACTGACAAATAACTGTGAAATGAGTATAAGATATCACTCCTGGCAGGAAAATGCAGAAGTCAACAGTGGCATTTTCAATGTTATTTCTACAAAATGAACTTGTGATTGACATTTTACATAACTTTTTTTTTCTTCTTCTTCTTCTTTTTTTTTTTTTTTTGTTTTTTTTTCTTTTTTTCCTGTTCAGGTAGCAAACTGAAAGGCAAATACTAAAAAAAACCCAAACCTTTTCTAATGATAGTGCTCAATTGTGTAGAGCATTCCTGGCATTCACCTAATTCAAAAAAAGAGCCTATCATATCTGTATGCTTTTGCTCTTGGAAAGGGTTCCTCTAATTGCAAGTGGCACTGTCTGACTGCCTGTACTGGGTCTGGCTGGGATGTTAACTTTCCCTGCAGCAGCCCATACAGTGCTGCGCTCTGCACTTGTAGCTAGAACAGCAGTGGTATCACACCGATGTTGTGTCTGCTGCTGAGCAGTGCTGGCACAGCATCAGGACTTTCTCTAACCCTCCTAGGGGGTGGGCAAAAAAGTGAGAAAGAAACATCACCAGGGCAGCTGACCTAAATCAACCAAAGGGATATTCCATACCATATGATGTCACACTCAGCAATAAAAGGGGGAAAAAGGAAGAAGAGGGGAGGGGTGGGCTCTCATTGCAAAAATGTCTGTCCTCCTCCCAAACACCAGCTACGTGCGTTGAGGCCCTGCTTCAAGGACATGGTCAAGCATCGCTCATTTGTGGGAAGTAGAGAGTAATTTATTTCCTCTGTACTTCCACATAGCCTTTACTTCTTTTGTTTTGTGATTCCCTTTCTCCCTCGCTCTTCCCTTTTCCCTTTTTTCCCTTTAGTTGAATTGTTTAATTAATAATAATATTTCCTTAATATTTTTTTCTCTCTTTATTTAAATTATCCTTATCTCAACCCGTGAGTTGTTCTTTCCTTTACTTCTTCCCCTCCTCATGTGAGTAGGGGGGGTGAGAGAGTGGTTGTAGTGTTCAGCTGCCTAGCACAGTAAAACCACCACACTGCCCAAATGAAGTGATCCCACAGGAGCTTTAGATCTCAGTCTAGGCAGCTAGCCTGGACCCCTCACCTCACCAAGCCATGTTCCATGTATGGTATAGATAAACGGCTTTTCATGTTAAGCTTTTGATGGTATCAAATACTGATTACATGATAAAAATAAGTTGTCATTTATATTTTTAGGGAAGGGATTGAAAACTTGATTGCAGAATCCAGGCCCTGAATCCAAAACTGAGGCCCTTTCGTGATGCGAACAGTAATCTGAAGTATACATCTGGCACAGTGCAAAGAGAGAACATCCAACATCTGTCACATCCCATTATCTTGCCTTGCTGCTATTAAGCTATTATTAGTATTTAAACTAAATATATCTTCCAGCAGGCTGCTAACCATAATACCTCATTCAAGTACCCATTTCTTTTACTGCCACAAACTGTTCCGAACATCATATAAATGAAACTGGAACATCACTTTATGGACTGTTATCATCTTTTATTACTTTATTTTATTTTAAGTGGGAGGAAACAAAACTTACCAAATGTTGTCGTATGGTTTGAAGAAAATGAAAAGGATTTCCCTGTCATTTTGGGTGAGAGGGATGAAGAGAGGCTTTTCTAATGCAGATCAGCTGTAGGCGTTTGGTTCTACACTAGCAAGGGCACATACACTGTCACTGGTGTATCAGTTTTGTCTTGGGGATTTAAGACTCTGGATTGACTGATTTTTTTTTTTTTTTTTTTAACTGTCTTTTATAATTAATTATCTGCCTCCTCTATCTCTTCAAAGCCAAGTGAAATAAAGACGTTGCAAGAGACTAGAATTACTCTAAGTAAGAAGTTCTCTTAGAAATGTTTCCCTCACGAGTTGAATGCTGTATGTTTCCACTCAGAGATCTGCTCAGCAGTTAGAAAAAAACTTACTAAAACCTCAGGTAGCCTTTTGTAATAAGCAGTGTTTTAATTTACATCAGCAGAGATCCAGGAACAAGAGAAGTACCCTTTCCTAAACTGCCACTGAGGGTGTTCATGAAACAGCCCGTTTGTGTCACAGTTTGACAGGCAGTTACACACTACCTTTGTCCCCGTACATCAACCAGTACCCCATTATGATCTTAGGTCCTGGGACAGGACTGTCCGTATGGCTGAACACCAGCACTTTTTTTGCTTGAGACAGCTTGCAATATCGTGAATAGTTCCCTGGGTGTGTGGATGTTAGCACAGACCAGCAGCACTGGATGGAGTGGAAGTGAGCTTTCCCTGCCCAGGGAGTCAGTCCCAGAAAGCAGTCCCAACAACATTTAATTTAGAAGCAGGGAAGATTAGGGTCCTGCAGCAATAGTCGTCTGCAGGGCCTCTCCCACCACCCCAGCTCGTGCTGAATGAGCCTGAGAGTAACCACTTTCTAGCATTTGGGCTAGAAAGACTGGGCAGAGCATTATTGCTAATGCAACTGTGCAGCTTTCAGTGTCTGAACTGTGTTGCTCAGTTACATCAAATATCTAAAAAGTGCCAGGAAATGACCCTTTTGTTGCTCTTTTCTGAGACTGTTTTTTGCTGCAAGAGTCCCCTGGCACAGAGCAGAATAAGGGATGCAAAGCTGGCTGTGTGTCAGTCTGATAGCCAAGGACAAGTATGGTGCAAAAACCTTTGCTATGTTCCTGTCTGCCCAGTGCAAAAAAAGGGGATGTGGCTTTGGAGCTATTCTCCCCCAAACTCCTTTGAGCTGAGCTGGCTTCTAAGAGCAAGCAAGCTACTCCTATGCACCAGAGGTACTTGTTTTTAAGCTACTCCTATCTTCTATTTGACATTACTTATTTATTGTTTTACATTATTGATTATAGTACTCTACTTGTTAAATATGAAAACAGCAACAATACATCATGTGCTACCCTTTCCACAACTGATGCTTTTATGTACAGGCAAAGAACCCTGTGGATGCATAGTAGATAACTGCCTTGGTCCCTCAAAAACAGCTTGCTGGGTCTGGGAAGTCAGAATCACAGAACCATAGAATATCCCAAGATGGAAGGGACCCACAAGGATCATCAAATCCAATCCTGTCTCCACACAGGACCACACAAAAATCAGACCATATTCCTGTGAGCATTGTCCAAATGCTACTTGAACTCCAGCAGGTTTGGAGCTGTTACCACTGCTCTGGGGAGCCCGTCCTACTACCCAACCACCCCTTGGTGAAGAACCTTTTCCTAACACCCAGCCTGACCCTCCCCTGTCCCAGCTCCATGCTGTTCCCTCAGGTCCTGTCGCTGTCCCCAGAGAGCAGAGCTCAGCGCCTGCCCCTCCACTCCCCTCCTGAGGGAGCTGCAGGCCGCCATGAGGCCTCCCCTCAGCCTGCTCTGCTCTGGGCTGAACAAACCAAGAGACCTCAGCCACTCCTCATGTCTGCCCTCTAGATCCTTCACAATCTCTGTAGCCCTCCTTTGGACACTCTCATAGTTTTAAGTCCTTTCTATACTGTGGTGCCCAAAGCTGCACATGGTACTCCAGGTGAGGCTACACCAGCCAGAGCAGAGAGGGACAATCCCTTCCCTTGACCAGCTAGCAGTGCTGTGCCTGATGCACCCCAGGACATGGCTGGCCCTTTTGGCTGCCGGGGCACACTGCTGTCTCATGTTCAACTTGTCATCAACCAGAACCTCCAGATCCCTTTCCATGGGGTTCCCTTTCCATGGGGCTGCTCGTCCCCTCAGTTTCTATGCCTATCCAGGGTTGCCCCATTCCAGGTGCAGAATCTGGCACTTGCTCTTGTTGAATTCCATGCAGTTGGTGATTGCCCAGCCCTCTAACTTGTCAAGATCCCAGTTTTCATAACAGGGATTGCGTGCCTGTGCTGCATTCACAGTTGTGCTGCACGGCCCTGTGTAGGCGTCTTAGCTTGAGGGAGTGGTCATGCTATGCAACAGCCCAACGGTATGGCGTCACCCCATTGCAACCAGCTTTCCTGGCTTGGGCACTGGGAGGTATAACCTCGTGGCCCACATCGCAGGGGCAGTGAGCTCTGGGCTTTGTCTTGCAGTGGGGATGGAGGTTTTGGAGTTGGTGTGTGAGCTGGCCTAGGCACAACATTTGAGCTCTGCTGTGGGCCAGCACTTTAACAAAGGCAAGGCTGGCAGGGCAGGCGTGCTGTTGCTTCGGAAACTTGAAGGCTCTCATAAGCAATGCCATTAAGAGCTGGTTATCAGTTTTGCTTCACCAAGGAGTAGCTTTTGCTAATTTAGAGAAGGCTAAGAACGCACAAATAGATGTTTACAAAGATTTATTCTAACAGCCCTTAAAGAAACTACATTTCTATCTCTTTGTGATCACTGTAGGATCTACCTCTGGCAGGCAAATGTAAAAAATCTTTTCTAGCAGTCTCTAAGAATTTCCTGTAGAAAGCAAAAAGAAGACTTCTTCTTCTGAGTTACCTCATTCTGAACTGGCACAAAAACTGGTTTAGTGTACAGTAGCAGCTGCTTCTCTTCAGCTTAAACTGATATATTGCTGCTGCTTACCTCAGCTCTTTTGACTTGTTCACCAAATTATTATTGCAGTGTGTACCTTTCATGTCTAAACATTAAATGGTGTTTGGGAACCACTCCTGTCATCCTTCCTCCTGGCTGAAAACTCAGTTCCCTTAAGGAACTAATCCATAAATCCATCAGATGTGATAGTAAATACAGATGTTGAAATATATCCTTCATGGGGGATAAGGGAGTGTTTAAATTTGGTTTGTTTGTATGAAAGAAAAGGCTCAGCTATAAGACAATAGTTTTTTAAAAGCTCCTCAAGCTGCTATAGCTCTTAATGCCTGCAAATGCCTTTGCAGACTTGCTGTTCTGCGTAGCGTGCCTTCTGAGACCCTGCACTTTCCTAAAATACACATTTGGGTTGGCACTGGATGAGGTGTCTTTTAAAGTGAATGTGAACGAAACCACGTTGTGTTTACCGACTGCTGTAAGCAGCAAAAAGCTATAGGAAATGTGTTTTATCCCCAAGAGTAAGTCACAAGGAAAAAAAAATAATAATAAAAAAATGATGGTAGCTCTGTGGCAAGAAGGGGGTGCACTCATCAGTGGCCAAAGGAAAGTGTTGGAGATGGTAGCAAGAAGGCACCAAGCTGCACCCATACAACCCACCCACTGCTCTGGTCCAAAATGTCAACTCCTGTCCCCCTGGGGTCTGTCACCAGTGCACTGGAGATGGGCCATGGGTGCACAGAGGAAGATGTTCACCAGGGTCTGGGTGGGATGGGTGCAAGACCGCTCGGATTTCTGGTGTGAAACAGCTGCTGAACCTAACTTGCCAAGGAACAGTCTCAGGGATTTATTTTTGGAGGGTGTTTAGGGATAATCACCTTTGAAGGCTTGTCCATATGTGCAAATAGGTGAGATGGGGACAGATCAAGTACAGCTGCTTCTGCTATGGGATGCTGCTGGGAGCGGCATTTGTATTTTCAAACTGAAATCTGTCAGTCCCTGCTGTGGCCTCATGCTATTTGGGTCTATCCCAATTTTATTGAAAACTGTTGTTGAAAAGACGTATTTTGCACACTGGTCAGAGCAGAGCTCATCAGAGTTATTTTAAGTAAGATTTCAGAACTTTTTTTTTTTTTTTGTCCTTATCAGCATATTTTTAGTCCTATTCTGTAATATTTGTTGGCAATTTTAACAGTTGTTCTTAATTATTATAATTAAAATGTATATTTTTTCCCCTTCCTGTTACAAACCAAAAGGTAATGACCAGTCCTTTGTATCTGAAAACTACACATCTTCCTTTATCTGTGTAACACTGTGTACAGTCTGGGGGAAAACACCTGAACACCATCCTTTTCATATTGAGACAGAAATTATTCACTAATTCTAGTAACTGGCCAATGCAGATACCTTGCCCTGTCTTTGGTGTCTTTCCCCTTTCAAGAAAATATGAATTAAACTGGAAACCCAACTTTCTTGGGCATTTGGCTTTATAATGGATAGACTGTTTAGATTAAAATCTTCCTGAACCTGTGAAGTTTAATCTTCATGCGATAACCCACAGCCCATTCTGAGGTTATAAATGACATTTGAAACCTTGCATGTTTTCCCAGCTTGCTGGCTTCGTTACTCAATTACAATAGCTTTTATAAGCTCAAGGAATTCACCATTTGGGATATCCCTGGCAAAAGGGCAGAAATGGCAGCTAATACAAGCTCTAAAAGAGCCTTCCATGTCTGAGAGAGGGTTCTTCAGTTGTATCATCCCCTGCTGCATTTGCCAAGGCTTAAAGTTGGACTGATCTGAGAAACTTTCTTCCGTGCAGTTCTGTTAAATAAGAACAAACACAAATTAATTGCTAAACAAAAATGTAAGCCAGAGTTAGAGTTACTGATACATATTTACCAATTTAAAACATTAGAACACAATTGTAGAACAAATATTTGAAAACAGAGTGTTGGTGAAAATCATGTGGAGGCCCCCCCCCCCCCTTTACCTCTTTATCCTCTCCCAACCTTAACCTATAATCTAGACATTTCTGCCTCCATTCATTATATGTCATGTGAGCTAAAGGTCATGATCTACCTGCTAAAATCACAGTCTTCTGATTCATCATCACATTATGAGCTACCCTGTATCAACGTTTACTTTTTTGGCCCACTATGTCAGATAGCACAAGAGGAGGGACATGGATTGATAGCTTGCCATCTGCCACCCACAGGGGATTGCATGAGAACTTCTTTTGTCGTCTTTTTGCTGCATTCAAGTACTCTCAGTGAGGTACCTCTTTAGATGGCATCATTCAGAAGAAAGTCAGTTCTTTTTCTGAGACTCCACTGGAGGACAAAAACTCCACAACTTTCATCCAGCACCCACACCCACTCTGAAGCTGTCTGTACAGGCTGGACACGGCACAGTGTTTTTTGTAATTGTGGAACAATTACACAACATAGGTGTTATTCTCATATGTGAATTAGACATATTCAAATATGTGAATTAGACATAAGTCTAATGAGAGCAGATTTTTCTCTTTCCCTTGTACCGTCAATGATTTACTTTTCTTGGTTTTAAACAGAAAGCACTTTAGTAGTAAAAATAAAATGAAAAACAAATACCATGAAAAGGCTCAAAGAAAATATATTTATGATATGATATGATATATTAATATTTATTTAATTGCTGCCATCGTAGATCAGTTTCCCTTAATATTTGATACAGTTTACTTCAAATAAACTTTAAGCTATAATTGTTAGCTCATAAGTATATCTTTGATAGGGTGGAGATGGTGGACAGGGTTGGAACAGAGTTGGAATTGTTTGTGAAATGTATGCTGTGACTTACTTCACTTTTACCTGTTTGCTTTTTCAAGGATAGTGGTCCAGCTGTGTTATTGAATTAATATTTATAACCATTTTTGTAGTATTCTGATCTGGGAAATCATCGTTACATATTTTTAGCTGAGATTTCTAGGTAAAGAAAGCAGTGGTTTGGTATGTGCAAATAAGATGTTGTTACTATTTTTCAAATGTCCGTAATTGCAGTGGAGAAAGTAAGTTCATCAAATGAAAGGAAAAATTTGAGCATTCATAGCAAATGCTGTTTTTAGCTTGCTTCCATCTTTGAACTAAGATTATACTAAACCCCTCTTTCCCTTTTCACAAATAGGCCTTGGAAATGAATATGCTAAAATTAGTAGGCATGTTTGCATTTTCAACCTCTCCAAGCACAGCACTGCAAATAGTCCATTCCAGCTATGTCATTATTGTACAACATAGATTTTTTTTTCTTTACAAATACAAACAGAATTCTTTATTACCTTATTACTCTTCCACGTTGCTTTAAAAAAAATG
This sequence comes from Heteronetta atricapilla, assembly GCA_011075105.1. Taxonomy (NCBI): domain Eukaryota; kingdom Metazoa; phylum Chordata; class Aves; order Anseriformes; family Anatidae; genus Heteronetta; species Heteronetta atricapilla. The sequence goes on along the minus strand of CM021732.1, from coordinate 69,282,525 downwards.
AAAAAATAAATCTGCCTCTGCTTGGCCATACAAACATGAATACAGAAACTCCCTGACTGTAGCATCCTTGCTGACCCCCCTCAGGGCAGAAGACTGGCTTTGTTGGAGGTGCTTTGACGAGTCTGTCTCTGGCACTTGATGGTGCAGCTTGAGGGAAGGTAGGAATGTAAGGTTATAAAAATCCAATGCCTTTTTTGTTTCCAGGAGATGGAGAAGGGAATGGGCGAAATAACCTGATCACTAGGATAGCAAGATCTGTGCTCTGTTCGATAGTTATTATTTGTCCCGAGAGAAAATAAATCCAGGGTGTACCATTTTGCTAGGGCTGTGTAATCCTGGTACCTGGGAAGTTGCATACCTCAGAGTATTGACACAGGTTTTGCATATACCTCCTTATGAATATAGATTAGATGGTGTATTACTACTGCCCTAAAATAATCAATAACTGCATAGTCATGGACCCTCTCAATTTATTATTATTATTATTATTATTATTATTCGTTTCCTATTAAAGTTAAAATTACCTCTCTTCCACTTCAGTTTTTCACAGGCCTGGAACTGCTCCTCCTAACTTGTGTAGAAAAAACTAAGATGTCTAATTTTCTTAAATAAGATTGATGTATTATTTGCTAAATGAAGACAACTGAAAACCAAATGAATCATTTTCAACTAGAAATAGGTAGCAGGGCTTTAATTGCATACAACCTAAACACCAGCACTGCCAGGAGAAATTAACTGCTGTAGCTAATCCTTGCTGGCCACATGCCATATCTTGGAACAGGATTCCTGTGGGTGAACAGGGTCTGGTGGTGGCCACGATACGTGACTGACAAAGGACTGAGCAGGTGTGAGTGTTTGAATGCGGGCTGACGTTTGGCTTACAGGCAGAAAAGTAAATGAGGGATTTTCTGGGAGAGGTAAGAGACCTGTTTGAATTATTATCTTTTATTTGCTCGTTTTTCAGAGAAAACGAAAACGTCTTTATTGCCAACTTGCCAATGAGAAAAGCTTCCAGAAACAGACACGAGTTTCTCCCCTTGGCCACCAGATGTCCCTCCTGAGCAGGGAAATCCGATGACCTGAAAGATACCCAAAAGTCTGTAATCCACATTTTTGAAGATATGACAGGGAAAGGAAAGTTTGAGTGAAAGTAACTGTTACAGCAGAGTTTTTGGATAGCGTGCATGCTACGAAGGCTACTTGGCAAGCAAAAAATTCTGCCAGTAGCACTACTGTATATGTTTAATTAACTCTTAAAATGTGTGTCATAGCCTGCAGCAACTACATAATACACAGCCTTCACCTTCCTCCAGAGAATTAGGTATTCATCTCTCTTCTGAAGTCTTCACATCCTTTGCAGAAACACGCACTTTCAGATGGCAGGGATATCTGAAATCTGTAGTGTGGGAAGACTTAATTCTTTCTAGGTCTGATAACATTAGCTGAAACCCAAAGTACATTCACATCTACACAAGAGGTATTTCCAGGGATAGGTAGCTGATATCTCTGGGGAGCACTGCTGAAAAAAGCCAAAGACTAAATGAAACTTGACAAAAAGTGCAGTGACTAAGGAGGGTGATTAGCTTCCTAGCTACACTCAGGAACCTAACAAGAAGGTAACTTCACAGGGAAGCACTTGAAGGTTCACTGTGTGCCTATGTCCCTAGACCACATCAAACTCAGATGCCCAAATGTTGCCAACTGTTATTACAGCTGCTATTTACTGCAGCAACCTACATGCAAATGGAAACATTCAAAATATTTTTCTTTCAGAATAAAAACATACAGGTGATGCACATTTGCTACTTAGCATCAGGGAAGCACAAATGCATGGCAGCTGCCCTGGAGCTTAGTGCTGTCAGCCTCTAAGCATGCACCACCTCTGCCTGGCTTCAAGAGGAGCTGGGGACACTTCAAACCAAAGGGCTCATTCTTCAGAGCTAACCATATCATGTGGTACTTCCCTCTGTGGCTGTCAAAACAGGAAGTAGCAGCAACAAAGTCTTGCTGGAGAAAGCAGGGTAAACTAGATCCAAACTGGAAAGTGACTGACTGGAAAGTGAATGCCACAGAGGCAGCTGTTCACTTCCCTGATCACCCTGGGGATAAGTACCTGCCTGGGAAATCCCCCTCACGATGACTCCAGAAATCCTGTGCTTCCTCCCCAGCCTCCAAATGCCCCTCTGAAGACAGATACAAAAAAGGCCTCGGGAGGGATGCAGGAGAGCTTGTGCCCTGGGCTCGCTTTTGGGAAACATTCCAAGCAGCACGCCACACCTTGCTGCTTACTGCCTCTCCCCCTTTAATCAAACCAGCCCCAGACTTAGCTAGAATAGTGGATAAAAAGTGCACAATACAAAAGTTTCCCTGGAACAGCCATCTCTACTCCCTAGGGGGTGAGGTGTGAAGTTAATGGGGTCCTGTGTAGCAAAAGGAGTGTGTTGGATCCATGCTGTCACACGCACACTTGCTTTCAAATAAAAGTGTATCTGCATAAACTGAAAAATGGGCCAGCTGCAAAAGTGACTTCCACACTCTTTCCTTCCACCCCGAAAAGGATATCTGTGCTCAGATCTCCTTAAAAAAAAGCCTTTTTTTTTTTTTTTTTTTTTTTTTTTTCCCTTCCAAAACAAGGTTTAAATAACCAATGTTTTGGTTCCTTGACTGGTGGAGTTAAAGCACTCATCTGTAACCTAACTTGCACATAAGCAAACGTTCGGTATAACCTCTGCTTCTGCAAATAACATATTCTGTCTTGAATATTCTCAGCTGTGTCTCTGGGAAACTGAATATGAGCTTATTGCCAGATTCTGATTCTAATAAAGTTAATGGAAATTTTGCCAGTGACTTCAAATGGTCCAGATATTATTCTCAGGGCCAACTCCTATGAAATTATCCCAGTTCAAACCCGGAGCATTTCCACTGATTTCAGTGCGGCTAGCCTGGATTTACTCATCCAGCCCAAGCAGAGTTGAAGCTGATCCTTGAAGTCAGAGGCCAGCATAGGGAAGAGCCAAGTCTCGGTCAAGCCGGCAGCCACTAAAGGGTGTTTGTTTTTTTCCAGTTTTGTGAAGGAGCTGGAAGCAGACCTGCAGTCCCAGATATTTTCTGTCAGAACCGGCTTGTTCCTTTACAGCAGGAGAACCTTTGTCCCAAAACACACGTGTGGATCGGTACTGCGTTGATCAGTGACCCGGAGGGGTTCACCTGTGCTTAGTATGTATCCTGTGCTAAGTTCTGCCGGGTGTCCTCGGAAAAGGGACCTGATGTTGTAACCCGCTCACCGCAGGATGTTTTCAGATGAGCAGCAGCCCACCCACCTCCGTAACAAACAACCCGCGTTCCCTAAATCTTGCGGACAGGAGGAACGATCCGCTTTTCCCCGCCACCCCATTTACTTTTTTCCTCCGAGCGAAAAAAAAAAAACACGTTGTTTTCGGGGGGCAGTGCTGCTCGGAGACTCCGGGGGCGCAACCTGCGGCTGGTGCCCACCTCCCCGGCCCCGGCCCCGGCCCCTTCCCCGTTACCCCCGCCCCGCTCCGCCCCGGGGCAGCGCTACCTGCGCCCTCTGCGGCTCCCCGCCCCGGAGGAGCGGCCGCCCGCCCGGCGAGAGGCGGGGGCGCTGCTGATCTGCCTCGGCCGCCTGCAGCCCCGGTCCCCACGGGCTGGCCGGAGCGGGGCTGCAGCCTGCGGGAGGGGAGCCCCTCGGCTGCAGCGGGGGGAAGGGGGCAAAGTCCGCTCTTCATCTTCAGCATCACGCTCAGCATCATCGTCTTGCTTCCTCGACGGGCATGGCTAGCTGAGCCGTGCACCCAACAGCCGGGCCGGGGGGCAGCCCCCCGGCTCACCTGAGCGGCGATGGGCGGCGGAGGGGGGGCCGAGCGTTGAGCCCCCCTGGCCCGGCTGCCCCCCGCCGGCCCGCGGCGTTAGGGTGTCGCGGGGGGCCGGGGGGGGGAGGGAGAGGCTGGAGGGCTGCGGGGAGCCCCAGGGGAGAGGGGGGAAGTGGGGAGCTCGCCTGCCTCCGCCCGGCCCGGCGCCATGCCGCGGCGGCTGGCTTGGCTCTGCTGCTGCTGCTGGGCAATGCTGCCGCTGCTGCTGGGCTCCTGTCGCTCCGCGGAGCCCGCGGAGGGAGGCAGCCTGGAGGAGCCGCCGCAGCCTCCTCCCGCAGCCTCCTCGGGCTTCCTCTACCGGCGGCTGAAGTCGCATGAGAAGCGGGAGATGCAGCGGGAGATCCTCTCCGTCCTGGGGCTGCCGCACCGTCCGCGCCCGCCGCCCCGGCAGCCTCTGGCCCCGGCCCCGGGGAGGCTGCCAGCGGCTCCGCGCTTCATGCTGCGCCTTTACCACGCCCTGGCAGAGGCTGCGGAGGGCACCGCGGCTGCGGAGCGGCGCGGTCGCCAGCCGGTGCCCGTGCCCGTGCCCAGCGCGCAGGACAGCGCCTTCCTCAACGACGCCGACATGGTCATGAGCTTCGTCAACCTGGGTGAGTGGAGGCTGCGCGGGTGCGGATCAGGGGGCCTTACGCGGCCGCGCAAGTCCCCGCCAGGGTAGCGCGGCGAGGGGCCGGAGGTTGGGAACAGAGTGGGGCGCGCTGGGGTTGCGCCGGGTTTGCTGCGGGTGAGGGCGAAGCATCCCTCCGCACCCTCCGACGCTGACCAGGCAAAAATGCCCAAAGAGAGAAATAATAATAATACTAAATCATTAAAAGTTGCATTTTTGCTGTGACGGTAGAGCCCTGTGGGGCTAAAACCGCTCTGCACGGGTTTCCGTGCACTGCTGTGGGAGCACAGGTTGCACCGATGCTCCGGGAGCTGGGGCAGAGTGCCTCCCCTCCTAGCCCTTGCTGTCCCTTTCGTCTTTTGAGCCGTTCGAGCTGGCGTGGGGATGAATACGTGACTCCGTGTCAGCTGTTCTGGTGCTCGAGACCGGGAATGTGATAGAAATCTTGAAATAATTTCTGCTAGACGTCAACCTGCTCTTCAAACAAATCATGCTGTCAGCATGTTGCTGCTGCGAAGGGCTCCGAGGTGGGAATTTCAGTGGGAAAGCCATTAAGCTTTTTATTTGAAGGAGCCCTGAATGCTAGCCTGCAATTATAAGGAAACAGTGTAATTAGATTCAGTCTAATGTGGAGAATGAAAATATTTCAGTTGGCAAATTGCAGTTCCTTTTTTAGTGAATTCCTGTGAAGCTCGAGCATCTCAGCAGCGAGTCAGCTGAAAACTGGATCTTTTCACCAGTGGTTGAAGAGCTGCACGTCAGGCACCTGCAAACAGCTTGTGGTGTTTGACAGATACAAATTGGTGTGCATTTCATATGTTTCCTAATCTAGAGCAAGGGTACAGGGTACGTCTCAGGAGTGGGAAATCCATCTGAGTTATCAGCACTGGTAGTTGCGTTCAATAGCTCTGTACCATAGTATATGTATTTAGAACAGATTTAGCCCTAGTCCCTGGGGCTGGGAGATTTTTTGTACCCGACGGAAATCCCTGGGCAGGTCAGAGGTGCTCCCCTTGCGCTGCGAGCGTTTGTTCTGCTGCTTTTGAGTGCAGCGTCCTGAAACCAGCTGGCAGCAAAGCCAGCAGTGTCCGTGGCTAGCTCAGCCCCTGAGATGTGTGAAAATAGCATGTGGATTTTGCAACCAGAGAGCAGGTACCTCTATGCTCCCTTTTGCTGTGCTGCTCCCCTCCCAAATCTGCTTGTCCTTCGGGCAAAACAGAGCTGCTGCTGGCATCTCTCTCCTTTGTCTTGGGGACTTTAGAGATCTGTGCATGGAGCACGTGATTTTAGTAAGCACGGCATCGTCCCTGTAGCTTTCTGTGAGCAATCTTCACAGCACATTTTACTTGAAGGGTGCTTGGCAAAGTGCTGGGCAGTTTCCAGAGGAGCTGATTTCAGGGAGAAATTTGAGCATGGGGTGTTTTTAGGTGTGTGGGTCCCAGCTCTATAAAGCATCTGGCAAGCAGTATTAGACAGTAGACCTGAAAGAATTTTTCTTTTGAAAATAAAAGTATTCATACGATTCAAGTTAATTCTAATAATTGTCTATCTAGACACTTATGTAACAACAAGGCAGATTAATCATGTAATGTAGTAAAATCGCACAATTGAAACACTGGTTAGGAGTTTCAGGAAGTATGAATCAACTGCAGAAATTTCTCATCAACTTCCAAGTTCCGAGTCATAAACCGTAATGTCATTGAACATGATTGTTTGTTACCAAAGTGCTTGCAGAGCGACTGACTGAAACCAAGAACTCTCCAGTGGTTCTCTGTAGCTCCTCTGACTTGTTAAGGCATTTTATTTTTCTTCATGTGTGTATGGAATTATTGTTTCCAACAAACAATAATTCATGGCAGAGGACTAGAGGAAGCCAGAGGTTATATTGTGATATGGTAACTGAAGGTGTGATGGGTGAAAGCCAGCCTGTGATCTATCGGAGTGGTTTGTTAGGGTGTAGTCTAGAAAATGCAGACACGGGTGGTGGGACCAGAGCACAAAGGGAAGAACCCTGCCCCTCAAGGACACCGACTATTCGAGGAGGGTGTATGCCAAGAAAGTTCACAGCTGAAGTGTCCTTATAAGCAAATCCTGCCAGAAGGATTTTATTTGGGAGTTTCTGCATAGGGTCTTGCCTCCTCTAATAACTTGTGTTTGGTTAAAATAAGCTTCTGAAGAGCTGTGTCCATGTTCAACCTTAAAGAGTTGTCTTTTCATTACTGAAGTGACAGCTACCAAAAAGATCTCAGTGGCCCTTGCCATTTTCTCAGAACCAGAGGTGTGTGGTATTATTTGAGTATACCTCACACAGATCGCCTTGAAGATGTGTGTGGATGAAGGAAGTGTGTAGATATTGGGGAACTATTGTATGCAAGTGACAAAAGGCGTGAAAGACAGCCATGTGCCTCTTTCTGCTTAATGGGCAGCTGCTGTGACCTGCCTTCAGGTGCTTGTGCTGCTTCTGCTGCAGCACAGAACCAGCTGAATATCTGACGTGGTGCTTTTTGTTGTGCTGCAAAGCCATTGCCTAGATCAGCTGCTTGGAGATGTCCTGCTTTGTTGTGAAAGTCTGAAGGTGTTAAGGCTCCTTGAAAATTGCATTTATTTTTTCCAGCACTCTAACCTGAAAAGAGTCAGTAGCTTGTAGTCTCTGCTGATTTTAAATGTGCCTTTTAAAAATTTAGTTATTATTATTAAGAAAAAAAAAGAAAAAGGGGTGTGCACAAAGGAGCTAGAGGTTCCCCAAATACAGGGAGATGCTCTCTGACTGAAAGGACAAGAAACATCAATCTTCGAAGTGTAGAGTGTGGGATTTGTCTTGCATACTTAGTAATGTCTGCACTGTTGTATGGACTTGCGAGATGTGGGCAATAATTTCCTGAGGGGCTAACTTCAGGGAAACTTGGAGAATTCAAAATTCCTAGGAGATATTTAACACTTTGCTTTGTTAGGCACCTGGGAAGCAGTATCAGGGAGTATCATAAGTGTCTGTTTCTGTTGCAAGTGAAAACACACAGAAGATTCAAACCAGTTCATATAATTTAGAGAATAAATTTCATTTATCCATCTTGATATCAAAAGAAATTTTGATAGAAAATACTGGCTACCCCAGGTAAACCTGCTTCCTATTATGGGAAGATGATCCCCGAAGTATCTTATTTCAAGCATATTCACCAGGATGAGGCACACAGAAAGTGCCCATTTCTTTCCATTTCCCTCATAGGAAGCCTGGATATCGAGTTCAGATAGAAAAATCTGTGTTTTGGATCTCTCTATTTGAGGTTTATCAGATCAACCAGGGCACCTAAATTCTGTGCCAAGGGAATGGTTGTACAGCAGGGGCTGAGGTGCTGGAGGGGGCATTATGGATCAATGAATATCCTCATGAAATTTTTCCTCTTCAGGAACATCCCTGATCTAAATGTAGCACCGGTACATCTTGACACAGTGCTTTTTTGGGGGAAGGAAAATGTGTTAATATTTCCTATTTGACTAATATACCTTCCTCATGGCGCCTAGTAGGGTTAAATCTTCTTTATCCTCTTGGTCTGACCTGGGGTCAGTATGGACATTGCTCTTTGAGGGAGTCATGCTGGACTGAGAGCTAGGCTCAGGCAAGTGTTCTTCTGATTTTCTTCCAAGGCTGCTATAGTGAGAGATGTATCAAATCCCCCACAGCAAATCCCTGCTATCTAAGTCCAGGGAGATGAGGAGAGAGGAGTCACTATTCAAACCAAACTGCAGGCATGGGCTGGGGGCTGTGACTGATCTGATGTCCCCTTGGTTTCCTCTGAGTCATCATGGCTGAAGTGAAAAGATGTTTTCCGGTCCCTGTTTCACTAGTGATGCCTTTAGAGAGCAGTATGTGCAATTTGTATCAGCAGAAACAAGACTTCGGAAGGCTTTTCTACTTTAACTGTAGCCAGAATTACTCCCTGTGTAATGGGAGGAACAATCTGGGTCAAAACTGAGAAGCTTATCTGATCCCTTATCCTTGCGGTTCCCTATCCAGGCAGCCACACTGAGCAGAAAATGTGTGCTTCCCCTAAGAAGGGAAAAAAAAAACAACACACACACATGAAAATGACCCAAATCTAGGGCTATTGACAGCCAGATAGCTATGCAAGAAAGGTCCGAACTAATCCAAATTCAAGGGACAGCTACCATAGGAAACACACTTTTGAGTTGTGATGTCTGATTATCCACAGTATTGCACATTCCTGTTGCCGCCTAACTGCATGAATTCACTGTATCACTTTATTTCTGAGAGAAAAGGCTCATGCCTTTATGTCACAAGACCCACATGTCTCTTGGAAAGACTTAGGGCAAACCCAAGGAAAACCCAGATCATCCCTGAAGCTTTTCTGCATGATTTGAGTTGTGGCCATGTTGAAAAGCTTCTTGTATATTTGAATCCCCAAAACCCAGGCAATTAATGTCTTCCCTGCCAACATAAAGCTTGCTGTACAAATTCTCTCTCTAGGCTTGCCTACAAAGCAGCAACTTATGGATGTGGTGTCTTCTAAGTCATCTCTTCATCTCTTTTGGCAGCAGGCACTATCCAAATTTCCTTCTAGGAACGGTCTTGCATAAATCCATGGCAAGCACTTACGAACACGAACCATGGCTTTTCATGGGAAGGAAGCAGGACTCCATGTTCATTTCTAAAGCATTGGATTTTTTTTTTTTTTTTTTTTTTTTTTTTTTTTTTTTTGTTCAGCAGCATCTGAACAGCCTACCTGTCTTATTACATGCTATCATGCTTGGTGTCAGGGGATATGGAATTCGGCAACCAAGATGTATCAGGGACATGGCGTGATTATAGTGACGGGATCTTACCATTCATACTGTCATCCCATCTGTTTATACTCTTGGCCACATGTTGTAAAGGTCAAGACATCTACTCACAGGGAATAACTGGAGTGTGTGATGCTGTGTATCTGACTGTGCTGCCAGCTGGCTGTGTAAAGCCTCGCTCTCTCGGCATGCGAGCATCCTCTTCCACGTGTGTCCAGAGAAGGCCAGTATTAGAAATCACGAAGCTGATGATGGGAATAAGCTTACTGACATCTGCCAAGACTAGTATGCTGGGTTTTGATGCCAAGACAGATCCCAAGTGTCAGAGAGCGGCCTTATATTAGCCGTTCAACTGATGCAGCTCAAGGTCCTCATGTATGTCATCTTACTGAAGTCGCTGCCTGCTAGCTGCCTGCTGGCACGTAGCTGACTGATGACAGGATTAAAGAAAAGGCAAACAGGCCACCGTCATCCTTTGATTGCTCTTTCCCTTTTTAGAAGGACTTTTTAGAAGTCCTTAGCTTCTTCATGCTATGAATTTGGATGGCTACAGGAGTCCTTCTGGCTTTGGACAGATGTGTGGCTCCAGGAGAAGCTGCTGATGAAAACCTGCAGTGTCAACATTGGTGGAGGGCCATGTTTGTATCCAAGCAGTGTATCCAGGTGTCAGTGTCATCCAGACTGAGCTATTTGAACCAGATCACATGAGATTAGGCCGGACTATTCTCTATCTTCTGAAAGCTTTATAGAGCTTAAAAATTTACACTGTCCTAAATTTGGGTGAGGGGAAAAAAGATAAAAAAAGTCATTGTAATTAGAAAAAGTAAATATTGCCAAAGTGGTCTTGATCAATTCAAGCCAAATTTTGTACGTATATATCAATAAGAAGTTGCATTTTGTAATACAAACCTAGGTGTGTGTGTGTTTTTATTTATTTTGAAAATACGAAAGAAGCACTTTCTAATTATTTTTGCAACTCAAACAAAGCTGAAACCAAACTGCTTCTTTAAGAAAGGTGATCTTTTCAGAGCTTCCCTTCTGCTGAATGTTTCATCAGCAAATTACCTGGGCAGCCGTTGTGGATGTCCTGTGCTGAGCTCCTGCAGGGACTTCTTGCTTCAGGCTTGCACCTTTGCCAAGGAGCTACATGTCCTTGCTGAGCCTGGCCCAGCACATCACAGTGGTGACGCTCTCTCTCGTAGTTTTAAATATAAACTTTTAAGTGGTGTTTGTGATTTAGGAGGAAGGAAGGTGGTGTTTAGACTTTCCATGCTGTGGAGGCATGATTCTTTTTAAGTCATCTTGCATCATTGCTAACTTGTGCGGCGTTAGAGGAAAGTACGAGTTACTTGAGACATAAACAGTACCATTGTGTGTTTCTGCTGTTTCCCAGCAGTGGCACAGCAGTGCTCTTAAGTACGCTCCACCTACCAACAGATTAGCATTTCCGTTTGACCATTTATGTAGTGATGTGATATAGAGAACAGGCAGTATAGGGATCTTCAAAAGCCACCTGGGCAACCTGCTCTGGGTGGCCCTGCTTGAGCAGGAGGTTGGACCAGGTGGCCTCCAGGGGTCTGTTCCCACCTGAACCCTTCTGGGATTCTATGATATTGCATGGATGGAATAATCTCTCATGGCTGAGAGAGTCCCGTTTGCTTTAGCAGGCATCACACCAGTGTGTGGGAGACCAAGGTCAAGGTCCAGAAAGTCTCTTCCTTTTGAACTGTTTGGAGGGTGACACTGGGTTGTCCCAAGGTTTCTTGTTTGATGTATGGAGAGGGCAATCCAGGCTGGAATCCACCAGATACATGTGAAAACTGGCCAGTGACTTGTCTCTTTTGACCTTTCATGGCTGGGCGAGGAGGAGCTCCAGTGCCTCCTGTCTCCTCCCAGGGTGCTCTGCAGCCCTGTGCCTTGCACCTGGGACCAGTTCCCAGGATGGTGGCCTTTTTTTGGGAGGGCACAGGGATGCAGCTGCTGCAGGGAAAATTAATATTAATAATAATAAAAAAGCTTAATTAAGGTAGCTGAGCCTTGCTGGGATTGCAGGGGTGTTTGGTGGGTCATGCTGCGGTTTGTTTTATAAAACCCACTTTGGACTGGGGCTGGTATTTCCTGAACTTTCAATTAGATTCCAAGGCCAGGAGACAGCTGCATAGGATTGGATGGTTTTTAGGGTGTGGATTTTATTTATTTATTTATTTATTTAGTGATGGCATAAGACGATTTTTGTTTTGTTTTCAAGGGCACAAAGATTTTGACAGAACTGCCTGCAGCTCTCTCTTTCACATTGCAGTGTTCATCACAGCACAATGACAGAATTGAATCAGTCGTAGCAACAGTGGGATTTTTTGGCAAAAAAAGTGTAATGTAGACAGAGCTGAAGTGTTCTGCTAACTAAAACAGTAGCTGTATTTTAAGAGAGCTAGACATGACTGTTTTGATCCAATGTGGTGTTAATCACAAGAATACATAACTGCTTTCCTGTGAACTTTACCCTTAAAAATATCCAATGATATCACCTGATGTTTTGCACGAATGCTCAGTATAACCAGAATTTAGAACAGCTGGCTCCATGTAAACTTGGAATATTCATAGGTCAAATATTAGTGTATAAATAAAAACATTTTGAAAATGAAAACAGAAGCGCAGTATTTGAAATACACTCAGTGTGCAGATGTACTTCAATGCTTGAATAGCTTTACAAATTAATCAAGGCACTGTTAACACTTGTTCTGAAAAGTCAAATTTCCCGATAGTAAATGAGAACGTGTTTTTCAAATGGTATTCCAAAGATGTCGCACCATATAATTTAATAGTCATTTGCAGTAAGGAAGACATGAATCAACTGCTTGAAACTCCCATGTAAATAAGATGCATTTGATCAAGCTGAAAACTTACTCGGGTGGATGGAGAGCCACTTTTTTTTTTTTTTTTTTTTTTTTTTATCAGGTGGAGGCTGTAAAATATGCTGTGTTTAAAACACAAAACTGTGCTATTTCATGCAAGCGCACAGGCAACATTCTTATCTTGTCATTTACTGCATTATGTGTGCATGGTGTGTATGGTCAAGGTATTAGACACTGTGTTTGTGTAAGGGCTAAGGAGTGACATAATGTCTATTGAAGCATACTCATTTAGCTTCACACCAGGCAACAAGGATCATGTAAAAAATGAGAACAGATTAAAGCCTGTGGGCAGGCTGTGATATTCACGCCCATAAGCAAAGAGGTGTTGGCGAAAAGGGTCTGTAGTTTTTGTCTGAAATGGAGGAGCTGTATTGCATCATTGTGTCTCCTGACCGCTGCTCCCTGGAGTTTCCAGAACACTTGAGAGATGAATCAGGGAGAGTAAAACTGTACACAGTCAATCCTAGTTCTCTTACATGGAATAAAATTGTCCAAATTAGTTGGAAAAAATGTTGAACCAGAACAAGCATCTACAGGACGCAAAATACTTGTCTGCCTCCGTCTTCATAAACTATGTAATAAAAGCTGTTTAGACATGAACGTGTAGTCTAACTTCCGTATTTTTAAAACCTCATTAAAAGTATGTGGAATAAGGATCTTTATTGGGGAATAAAGAAGTGGATGGGGCTTTATTTCGGCTTAATCACAGTTGTGATAGAGTCTCAGAATAATTTGCGTTGGAAGAGACCTTAAATATCATCTAGCCAACCCCCTGCCATGGCAGGGATGTCTTCCACCAGATCAGGTTGCCCAAAGTCCCATCCAACCCTGGTTTGAACATACTTCCAGGGGTGGGACATCCACAACTTCTCTGGACAACCTGTTCCAGCTTCATCCTGAAACATTTTTCCCTTATATCTAAAGCAGATTAAACCCAGTTCCTCAATACATTTGCATGCAAGCCCTAGAGGCTTTTCCACCAACTTTCCCCTGACCTTCCTTACCTTGCCAGGGTCAGGCTTGACTCCCCTAGGATCCCAGCAGCAGAACACCCTCCGGGTGCCACAGGCTGGAGGAGATGCGGGGCCCTGTCCTGCAGAGGGGTAGCATTTAGGCACCCCCATTTGCCCAAGAAATGGGGATTGAAGCCTACATCTCAGGCATGTTCCTATGGGTTAGTGAGGAATGCTGAGTAGTGATTCACCAAGCCAGGATTTAAAAATCTCAGTAACAGCCATGGAGAACCAGAAGATCCCAAATCCCAGTTATATATGTGAGTGAAAGAAGATGTGTGCTTGTTTTTAAGCATCAACTTTATAATGAATGGACAGGATCAATTCAGTAATAGTTCCTGTCACTAAATATGTTTTTCTCATTGCAGCACATGACCCAGCTGTGCATGATCTTTAGTGCAAAATGGTGGGAGCATGGTTCTAAAACTTAAGCTAGTTATGTAATTTGTATTTGGATATCTGTACAAAGATTTGATCTGAAAGTACAGAATCCAGGTATGTGATTGAAATGATGAAGTCTAGAGAATAAGCCCTTCATTTTAGAAAAGCAGCAGTCTCTCTTGCCCACAAACCAGCATCCTGAGACCGCATTTCAGGCATGCAGACCCTTTTACTTAATTATTGTAACATCAAACGTCTTCAACATGAAAGGGACCAAGCAGTGGCTATGCAAGATAATGACTTGTTTATAAAAATAATTTAAACAGCATATGAAAAGAATAAACATGCATGTCCTGCCAAAATTCACTGTATGTTCTGCAAGCTTTAGTGATTGTGAATCTCTTGGCTTGTTCTTTCAATCTCTTTTTTGTTAAATTCCTTCCTCCCCCCCCCAAAAAAAAAGAATTAAAAAAAAAAGAAGGGAGAGAGAGGGAGTGAGGAAAGGAGGGATACAAAAAAAAAAAATGTTCTCACACTTAAGGAAGTTCCTACTTAGTATGCTATGGAAGATAGCTGGAGAAAAAATGTTTGCTGAATGCAGGGCAAGCAATATTTTCACTTCAAGATGTCTGTGTTTTGTCTCTTGCATGTGATGGTTTTCACACTTTAATGACTGTAGCAGCCATCCTCTCCAAAAATGTTCCATTCTGCAGGATGTGGAGGGCTCCTTGCTTGTTATACAATGCAAGGATACGACTATCTTTTATCCAGGGCTTGAAAACACTTCACAAGCATCGATATCTTACAGTGTGCTCTGACTAATGTAAATGGCCATTATATTCATTTTCCGAACAGCTGAACAGAGGCTCAGAGGGCACAACCAGACCGGGGGGCTGTGATGAGGTCCACAAGGTTCTTGCTCACGGCTCTGTGATCTAACCACGAAACCGCATTTCTGGCCTGGCAGGCCTCCAGGTGGCTCGCACAGTACACTCTTATTTGGCAAAATCCATCCTCCCCCAGGTTGCAGTATCAGTCATCTGGACACCACAGCTTCTAACTTTACGTGCGCTGTGGTCCTCCCTGGTGTTGAACCTTCCTCACCAGCATTGTACGATGTTCTGTGGGTACCCTCCCTCAGGGACACGGCTCCTCAGCCATGCTTGTGAGCAGCTTGGCTTTGGTATCACCTCCCGCTTTTGTGGGTGTTCTCTGAACACAAGTATTCACCAGTTGTCCATTTGTACCTGATACATACTGTTTGCCCTATCCTGTGGAGTACATGGCATGGGGCAGAGGTGGGCTTGTGTGGCCATGAGCACAGCTGGGCCACCCTGAGACTGTCTAGGAGGGGAGGGATTTGGGGGCATCTCCTGCCCTGAGCTCTCCCCGCTTTTGACAGTTTTCTCACAGGTTACTAATATTGCCTGGGGAGCTAAGATTATGTTTGAATGCAGTTCTATTTTTAATGTCTATTGAATTAACAATAGTTGAATCTTTCCTGAAAATAGCTCTGTTTTTATGTGTGTGTTGAATCTCTGGTACATCGGCATAGGCTAGTGTCCAAGAGGATTTCAACAGGAAAGATGAAAGAGGTCACAGGCTGGCACACTTTTCACTTGAAAATGTTGGAGAGCCTAGTAAAGGTTTGGTTGACTTTTGGTAACATGAAGGCAGTGAAAGGGATTTGTTTAGGTAAAGCAATGTCCATGCTGCAGGGAGGCTAAAAGTAGGTGTTCTGAGTTAACTGATAGTTTTGTTAAAAATCTCTGAAAAAAATACAGTGTAATGGCTGAAGCTTTTATAATGACTCCTTTATGTTGCAGGAGCCATTGGAGTTGGGTCTGCCTGATGCTTTTGCTATCACTAGTCTCAGTAAAAATAATTTTATGGGGTCCCGAAACATTATGTTGCTTCTGGCAGCCGTTGAGCTGGCAGCTCAGCTTCACTGGGGCTTGAAGAGATAGTTCATTAATTCATGGCACTTTCCAGAATAAACATGGCAAACCTCCTCTGAAATAACAGACGGTAAATCCTCCTTGTCACTCAAGACCGCACATTTGTCTTTGGAAAGGGGCAGTGAAAGAAGCTGTCCATCTCGTAATGAATGAGAAAATAAATAGCGGATGAATTGTGCATTGTGTCATGCTTGACATGGCAAGGCTTAGAGTAGAATAACAACAAACCTTTCCTCGTGTGTTTTCCCTGTTAAATGTGGACCTGAACTAAGCAATGCCCACTAGGCAGGCTATCAGACAGAATAAATATCATGGCTGTCTGGCAGAGATTCCCGGTGGGAACTGCAGCCTGCTTTGCCCCTGCTGTGGGCTTGCTCTCTGACCCCAGGTGCTTTGACTCGTTTGGGAGGGTGGATTTCAGCACCTCTTCGCTTTGGGTCTTCAGAGACTGGGCTCCCTCGTTTTTTGGCACTGCAAGGTTTCCAAAGGTTGCTGCAAGGCTGGGTTGCTCCAAGTGCACAGATGTTTTGTGAAGCTTGTTATTTTCTATGTTGGAGGTTATGAGTCAGATTACTGTTACCAAAATGTTTATGTGAAATCATTTCTGAGTCATATATTTGCATCATATACAACCTGTCTGACAATCAAAACATTCAGCACTCAGCTAATGATTATACTAAGTTTTCCAACACTCTGCTCCAACATAACATAATTACGCAGCAAAGTGTAATATATTACTTTGACAGCGTTCTTCATGTGTCTTGTGATGTCAGAACATCATAATTGCTATTATTTGAAATTATCAGATAAATATGTACTTTGTTGCATGCACCGAAGTTAAAAATAGTGAGATGCAGTCTCTCAGACATGAAATGCCCTGCAACTGTTCCCAGAAATATGCTTTATTGGTTCCCAAGAAAATATAAATTTCAAAACATTTCGTAGTACTTTTAACCATGTTCTGTCCGGCAGGGTGCATATTTAAGGTCTGGTGATGAACTAGTGGACAGTTTTGAATATTTGTTTGGAGGAATTGTTTGAATACCAGGATTTCGGCAGCTGCTCAGAAGGCTGTTTGATAGTTTCTGTATGACACAGTTTATAAGATGGGACTGGAGTGTTTGTAGCAGCATGGAAGACATAAACAGTCTGTAAACTACAACTTGATGCATGCTGTGTTTATCTGTTGTGTAAGCTCTAGCATAAATAGGGGTCACTTGCAAAAATACTCTGAATAATTAGGGCAAACATTTAAAAATACATTTACCTTCATGCATGCGAGAGCTAGGGCAGGACTGTTCATTGTCGCATCCCAGTAAGTCCAGTAACTCCTTTTTAAATGTCTATCATAAAATGGGGCAGGGAAAAACCAAACCCCTCCCCAGCTCGTTTATAAGAAAAGTGTCAAGGAGATTAAAAATACATAAGGGCACAGAGCTGCTCGTTTATTTGTTTTTAAGTAACTTTCTGTTAAATAGCATGTGGATTTTGAAGTGGAAAATGATTCTAGGGCTGACTTGTCTGAAATTTGGCTAACAGTCTTTTGGAATAGGCTTTTAGAATTGGAATCCGGCCAGTTATGAGTGTGAAGAGCACTGACAGGTCCCTCTAAGCACAAAATATCATTGGATTTCATCACTTTTACTGAACTGGCACGGTGCAAAGTACAGGGTGGATTATGATGGCATTCTTTACGTTTGTCGTAAAAAAGCATGAACAATACAGTAGTGGACTTCCTTGGCTACAAGTGTCTTAACCATGCTTAGCAATCAGGGAGCCTGCATTTGGAGCTTCCCTGTGCAGTAACAGGAAGCACCATCTTTGCTTATCTGCTCTCCTTGGCCAGCATCAGTGGCAAATACATAATTGGACTATGAGGACCAATATATTGTAAAGTGTAGTGGAAAATGCAAAAAAAAAAATAAAAAATTGGTTGGATAAAGTCCATTTGTCCTGTGCTAATTTCTAGCCCTGTAAATAAACACAGCTGCTGAGCATAGAATCAGTGCTCAGAGTGGTTAAAAACAGTGATGCATTGCTAGTGAGATCACTGCAGAAAAAATATGTAACATATGAGGCTGCAGTAAGGATCAAGACTATCCTCGGCTCTGATTAATTGTTTCTGTTGATATGTTTTCCTCTATTTATGATGCTGTTGGGTAACTAGAATGCAAAGATGACTTTTTAGTTGCCAGGCCATTTAGCTGAGACTGTCAGAGTACTAATTTTTGATGAGCCAGTTGTGAACTTTTAGTAAAAGGGTCTGAACTGGTAACTGAAGGCTTAATGAATGTATACTTGCATATTTTATATTTCTCTTTTTCATTTTGATATGTCATCAGTTTGGTCATCCGGGCTTTATTTGTTTATAAATATAATTTATTTATAATATAATTTATTTATAAATTAATTTATTTTTCTGTTATTTTCTCATTATTAAAATGCCTTTCAGAGTCCTGCAGAACAAGAGACATGAGGCTTCAAACATCAGAAACCTTGGGGCAAAGCCTGCTATGTTGTTGGCAAATACAGTGGCACCTACACTGCAATTTGTCTTGCAGTACAGTTACATGTTTTGTCATCCCTGAGCTGACTAATTGGTCTGGGAAAAAAAAAAATAAAGTAAGAAACAGTGTCTTGGTTGCTGTAGTAAAAAAGACAGCTTCCAAACTCTTCTGTCCATCACATCAATTATTTAGTCACTGCTGTATGGTCATCCCAAGACCTAGCACAGTAGGGCTCCTATAATGTGCTTGACATCATATTGTGCATCACCTACCTTCACCTTGGATTAAAGAGATCTCTTTTCCTCCGTTGCTTTGAGAAAAGAGAAGGCTAAAGGAGCTAGATAGTTCAGGTGGAAAGTAAAGGAGAATAGATAAGACAGAATATAAATCACTGAGTATAACTTGTTGGAGCAGATAGGGAATCATCCTCTGGTGGTACCTGTGTGGGATTTTTGTCAGGAGGTGTGCCTGGTCCTTGACTGGGTTGGCTTCATGTGTCTTGCTGGGAGGATGTATGCTTTGCTCAGGGCACTTGCAAACGAGGCAGGTTTCTGTTATGTCCTGGCTTTCTGTTGCTTGTCCTTTCTATCTGGGGAGGCTAGTTACCTAGAAGACCCTGGAGTGGCAAATTGTCTCTTTCCTCAAATCTATGCATGTTTTGCAAACATAAAATATTGTGTGAAATAGAAGTCTTCATCTGAGCAGCTCCAGTTCAAAAATTTCAGGCATTTCACAGCCATCTGGGGCTTTACTTCAAATTATATGAGGTCACCCTCTTCAGAAGCCTCTTTGGTCGGAGATAATTGGGTGTTCAACTTGCTGCTCACTCAACTAACTGTGCTATCTTGACTTCTGTCACATCTGCAGAACATGACCAAGGCACTTCAGTGGCCCAAGTTTCTAGAAATGCTCTTTAGTGTTGCCCCTGCTAAACTGTATTCTGGTGTGGAGAATTTAATTCTTGAACTGTCAGTCTGGCGCTTTCAATAAACACTAAGTTGACTCAGAGTGGCTAGGAATAGTGCTATAAAACATACCGTTCAGGTCTTATTGCCAAGAAAAACAAACAAACAAACAAAAAAACACCCTGTAAATAGCAGACTTACAGCGTAGGGGCTCATTTCTGCATTTATGCTTTTTACATTTCCATTTTTGCACTAGCCTGGCAAGAAGTTAACTTAAATGTCAAAACTATTTTTATGTAAATATATGCATTATTGAATCTCTTACTCATAAAGCAAATACTACTTTAAACCCACACAAAACAGCTGAAGCTATATATATTTTCTCACTACTGAATTTGGCTTTTAATAACTTGGAGTTGACTGTCCAAAATAAAGTTAGAAATCAAGAGCACTTTATTTTCCAGCTAGCAACATATGTATTCTTGGCTTTGGACTGTACCAATTTGAGATGGAAGAAAACTTGGATTTGTACGACAGGTCCTCTTAGCAATTAGAGAAACAGAGTGAGAGAGAGAGAAAGAGAGAGAGAGAGAGAGAGAGAGAGAGAGGAGAGAGATCATGATTAAATAAACATGTTATTTGTAATTTAGATAAATTATCTAATTTAGATATTTATCTAATTTTATCTAAATTATCTAATTTAGATAAATTATCTAAATTATCTAAATAATAGATAGTATTATAATAATAATAATGCTAGGGAAGTGATCATCCCCCTGTACTCGGTTCTGGTGAGGCCGCACCTCGAGTATTGTGTTCAGTTTTGGGCCCCTCGCTACAAGAAGGACGTGGAGGTGCTTGAGCGGGTCCAGAGAAGGGCGATGAAGCTGGTGAGGGGCCTGGAGAACAAGTCCTACGAGGAGCGGCTGAGGGAGCTGGGCTTGTTCAGCCTGGAGAAGAGGAGGCTCAGGGGCGACCTTATCGCTCTCTACAGATACCTTAAAGGAGGCTGTAGTGAGGTGGGGGTTGGTCTGTTCTCCCACGTGCCTGGTGACAGGACGAGGGGGAATGGGCTTAAGTTGCTCCAGGGGATTTTTAGGTTAGATGTTAGGAAGAACTTCTTTACTGAAAGGGTTGTTAGGCACTGGAACAGGCTGCCCAGGGAGGTGGTGGAGTCAACATCCCTGGAGGTCTTTAAAAGACGTTTAGATGTAGAGCTTAGGGATATGGTTTAGTGGGGACTGTTAGGGTTAGGTTAGAGGTTGGACTCGATGATCTTGAGGTCTCTTCCAACCTAGAAATTCTGTGATTCTGTGTGATTAAATTATCTAAAATTCTAAAAAGCTACAAAAATGTGAAAGAATAGTATGAAAACATGAAGGCTTTGATATTGACCAGTGGCTTTCTAGTGTGTTTCTCCTGCTGAAAGTACTGCCTACTGCCGGATTCAGAGGCAGTAGTTATCTTGAGTGAAGGCTGTTGTCTGCAAATAGTCCCATAGGTTTCATTGACGCTATTTGAGGAGTAAGGACAGCAAAACCTGCACTTAGCAAGTACAAACAAAAACAAAGACAAGTTTAGGGATTGTGCACTAAGCCCAGGTTGTAATGACCTGGATGGAGATGCTCACTCTCATTCTTGGAATTCATGGCTTTTTTCCACTCCATGTATTTCCTTGTCCTACTGCCCTCCTCTCTCTGGAAAGTTACCTGAGGTCAGTATCAATTCCCCACTGTGGAAATTCATGCAGATGGGAAATTGTTCCATAAAAAGACCCACCAAACCACTTGCCAGTGCTCTGTCATAGCCTCCTGGTGGGACTCCTTGCTACCTCTCACACATTCAGAGTTAAAGCAGCCATAGCAGAGCTGCACATTCGTTTTGCCTTGGTCTCTGCTGCTGTCAGGACTCCCCAGGCATCTCCCACTAAGGCCTTCATGCTTGCTGGGACCTGAAGAAACAAGGTGGAGGGAGTGGGGAATCCCCTTTAGAATTGCATGTGGTCTGCCAACCCAGATTTGACTTGGAAGGTTTTAAGTTAGCTATCCAGACAGCCCAGGCAAAGGAATTTCAGTCTGAACTGTTTGGAAACTACTGTCTTTGGGTTGCAGAGTACTTGTCTGTCACTATGTGTGGCGTGAAGGGTGCACATCGGTATTTCTGCTCTTTCTGGTTGAATAAACCCAAGCTGTACTCAAGTAGAAAAAAAACCATCAAAGTGCTGTTTGAGGCAGATGGGCTGTTAAAGCAGCCTGTGTTGTCTGAGGCTGGAGTTATAAGCATAACTGGGGAAAAACTGCAAAGAAAGCCTTAGACTGTCTGATACTATCACAAGATAAAATGAAAGACTCCACTGATGTTGAAGCAGATGCTATGGTTGGTCACAAGTGGATCGTGTACAGCCGGTCACTGGAGCTGGTTACCCATGTCTGACTTCACGGCCACAGAGAGCGAGGAGAGAAATACTGGGGGCAGGAGAAATGAGCTGGACTGGAGGAAAGTGTATGTGCATGGGTCCTTGCTCTCATCTGTGCAGTTTTGGGGCAGAAAGAACACAAATGTGGGCTTGAAGAATGGCGCCTAAGAGATTTGAGTTTTCTAAAAATAACGTTGCCAGCTGGATGAAACCACAGCTCTTGTTGATGCAGTTTTTGATCATTTTACCTCTTATTTAATGTCTCCTAGTTTGCATGATTCAGACCTGTGTAAACACTCATAACAGTGTCTCATTGCCATGAAAGTGGAGCTGCAGTGGAAGAGTCAAGGTTTACAGGGGCAAGATATTTATCATCTTCATTAGATCGACTGATGGAGCTGAGAAAACAGGCAGGCTCTCCATCACAAAAGCCTTTTTGTCTGTCAGATCCTTTGAGCCCTGTCCCCTTTTGGGAGTATCCCCATGTGGCATTCCCTGTATCTCCCCAGGCAGCTGTGTGGTGAGAAGAGTCTGTCTGGAGTCACCTGGGAGAGACGTCTGACAGAGCTGCTGAAGAGGAAATGAGAAAATGCTTTTCTTGTTATCTCCTTTTCTAGGAAAACTGATCATAATGTTCTTTATTCTCTCTTGTTAAATGCAGTGTATGTTAAGAGGCTGTCTGGGTTGTCTTTAAACACAAGCCTTAAGGAAAAACTGAAATAACAGATAAATAAAATGGTTGTGGTTTAGCTTACAATGTAAATACTGTTTTCCTTTGTAAATACATTTTTGGAAGGTGAGGGGAAAACAATTACAATCAAGTTTAAAGCAAGCAGACTTTCCTATGTTTGACTGAGGTGTGTGATTCGTCTTGACTGGTCTTTTCTTCATTTTTAAGTCATTCTGCTTGTGTAACATTCATTCTCTAATCTTATTTTGTTAACCTTGCCACATTAAAAAAATTAAACGCATGTGGTCGTCATGGGGTGTTCCTTTAATTAGGCACCTGTTGGTCACAGCTGGGGGAATCTATATGTTCACCTGCTTCTCTGTGTAGCCAGAAGAGAATTCATCCTTTGGATTTGTTTTTTTCAGCCTTTGAAAACTTTTTTTTTTTTTTTAAATTCTGTTTTGCAGATTATTTAGATAGACTTAAATGTCCTCATTCCACTGCTTTTGTGTGCTTGGAGTGCAGAGCTAGTAAGCTAGGGTATAATAATTGTTACTTTCCTTAGAGGTGATGGTGCACACAAAAAGCCCAAATCTGGGGAAGAAAGGTAAAATGACGACACTAGCAAGGATCCTCAGGGCCATTGCAGGCAACTGTATTGTAGCTTTCCACAGAAATATTGCACATTTCTTGAAGGTCACAGGATTTGTACCTACCACCTACCCTGGAAGAAAACTAATAGCAAAGAAGTAAAAGACCCACACCTGCAGCTGTAAGATGATGGGGGGACATGCCCAGGAGCAGGAGAGATCAACAAAGTGCTTTAGGTCCTTCAGAAGTAAAAGAGGTGCTGGGTGACATCCCCAGGCACAAAGTGGACTGTCATCAGACTTATCTGACAGCAAACTCTCCTTGTGTTTTGGTTTGAGGAGAATTTCCTTGCTGGTCTTAGCCCTTGTAGTTGTTATTTTTGCCTGTGAGTCACTGTCAGTAACTCAGTAATTGGGTGCCAGCAGGCTCCTTTGCCATGAGATGCATTGAGGCCTTTAGTTGGGATCAATCTCTGATGATACACAGGTGGATGGAAAAAGCTATGGTCCAAATAAATACGGTGAACATGATGATTATGTCCTACTTCATTGCACACTGATGGTGCTAAGAAATTTGACAGCTCTGGCCTTGTTTAACAAGGTTCAGTTTCTAATTTCAGGAGCTACAGGAATAGTGGTCAATTAGGATAAAACATACTCTGCATCCTCTCCCAGTTTTTCCTGTAGATATGTCTATGTGTGTGTTCACATACTTTATCCCTTGTGCTCAACACAATTGGCTTTTTCTTAGGCAAATCTTAAATTGCAGAGGAAAGAAACTGGAGGTAGCTTGTAAGAGATGCAAAAAATGCAGCTTCTGTACATTGGCTGTGGTGGAAGGATCTGTTTTTGCTGAAATTTGGCTGTTTGGCCTGACTTGTGACATTTATACTGGTAATATAATGTATGATAATATCTGGAGAAGCACCGGCTGAATATCACTGGTCAGGAAAGATTTCAGACATGAGCGTTGGTTTAGGTGAAGTTTGAAATTATATCCTTATTGAATATTACTGAGCGTGAAGTCGACCTCCAACTCCATGTGAAATTATTTCAAATGATATGCAGTCAGTAAGTACCCTGTATCAAGGTAACTGGTTTTATTGAGATATTTCTCAGAACAAGATATATTTGAATGACAGGGATGGAAAATATAAACCTGAACTGAAACAGCAGTTAAAGATTGTCTCTTGGATTCCAATCAGTGAGTAGTAAGGGCTCTTAAATAGATACAAAATTTCAGTGACTGTACTCTTAATAAAGAAGCAGCTAAATAAATATTTCAAGAAAATGATGAAGTCAGATTGCAATAAATTTTATTATTTAGTGCACTTTTAAGGCCCCAGGGCAGGAATATATCTGTATTCAGGAAAGCACTTAACCACATGCTTTCCTGAATAGAGACAGTCTAAGGCTTGTACTTAAGTGCTTTCCTGAATGTGGGCCAAAGTCTTCTTCTAAGAGTCTGTTTTAAAGACACTCTTCCCTTAATTAAAACACTTGGTTGAGTTTAACAATTAGGTGTCAGCTTGCTTACTGACATCCAGCAACTTTCTGGAACAGCAGGCGGTGGTGCTATACAATGACTGAGGTCAGCAAGTGAAGACTGCTTCATCAGTAGACACCAGAAGAGGAAACTTAATTTTATGGGCTTCCCAACAGTTCCCTCTGGCTAGTTCTGGCAATCTAAAATAAATGGGCAAGGTTCTGCCAATATAGCCCCAAACTGTTCAGAGGATCTGCAGTGAAACCAGCCTGAGCTTGCGGCTCTTGCCCATTGCAGTGCTGAACAGTTCCTGCTGGTGCAGCTAACAGATGTGGTTGGGCCACTGTGAACCCTGCCAAATGTTTTGGTCTGTTTATGTAGACATTAGAGTTGTATTTAGTCATTCCTCACAAGCATCCAGTTGCTCTTTTTCTCAGTTTTGTGTCTGGGTGCCAGTTGTACTAATGGCACTATCAGTTGACCTAGAGAAAGCAGAGTCAGAGTAATGCTACTTTTTCCCTTCTGCCCCAGAATCCTGGCTGGTCTGTATCACGCTAAATGTAGGACTGGAATGTTATTCACTCCTCCTGGCCTCCCCCACTTTTGATGCTCACTTTTTTCTAACTGGAAGAGCAAAATGTTGAAGCAGGTGGGAATTAGAAGTAGGACCCAGTCATGTTTCTAACAGCTGCTACTAACAGTTCAGTGTCCAGATACAGCTTTGAGTGCTTTGGTGATATTTACACTAGTCAGGATAAAAATTAAGCTCTTATGGAATGCAGTGCGAAGAAGCCCTTACTTCCTGAGGATGTGTCCTTCAAGCACCTCCTGCCATAGTAGGCGAATATAGAAAAGTAATGTTTTTGAGCAGCTTGGAGCTGGATGAGTAACTTTTATGAGAGGATTTCCCTACAGAGCCCACCCAAGGCCTGACACTTTGGGCACCCCTATCCAAAAGCCAGTTTGTAGAAGCACTGCAAGTGTTGTTAGGGCTCTTGTCTTGTAACAGCCTCAGCTGACCTGTGGAAGAGGAAATTTACTCTTTGGTTTTCCTGGGGAGACAGACTTTAAATGAGACATGTATCTTTGGAAACACGTTTTCTTTCTCTCCTCTCAGGTTTGCTGGGCCTACCCTTTGCCTCATAACCAAAGAAGTTCAGTCCCATCCTGCTGCTTGGGTTTGGCTCCATTGCTACCGTGGTTGTCATGTATGGCTTACTTTTATTTTCTTTGCTCCTTAGTTTGATATTTGTAATTGCAGAATAGCACACAGCAATCAAAGTCATTGTCTTTGTGTGGATGTCTTCCTCTAAGTTGTATCTGTGTAGTGTTTTCCTCCAGTTACAATACCTTTGCTTTTTAAATCAGCATTTAAATCCTGAAATTAACAGGTGCTAACCATGGCTAGCCTTGCATTTTCTCCCTTTTGTCACCAAAGCAAAAGGACTGAGGGAAGAGCAAATTCATGAGGCATTCACAACTGCTTCTGGAGGACATCCCCATGCAAAGCTCTGTGTGCTGTGGTCCCCTCCTTCTCTGCTACCAGCTCCATCTTTTCCCTCTGGTTATAAGCTCTTGACTGAGTAGGGGAAAGGGACTGTCCCTTCTGGTATTAATTTTTAGGACCTGCTGGAGAGATGGGGGCCCAAGTGGAACAAAGCTTTCTGTCATGAATTTAGGAAGACCTGCTCTTGGCAGTATCCAGGGTGTAGAGAAAACGACTTAATGCCTGTGCTGTACTACCGCATAATAAATCGGACATGAGGTTATTGGGTTTGCCTAGTTCACTCAGCATGGAGGCAAAGAACAGAGAAAATAATTTTTGCAAGAAAAGAAAATAAGGCTTTAAGCTGTGGTAAGCAAAGACTGCAAATTGGATCCCTGATAGGTTGAATTTTCCATTTTATGGAAAATGTGCCAAAATACTACAATAAAATACATTATGCATTTCCCCTGCCTTCCCATTGTAAAACTTGAGAGTCATGGCGTACTAACCAAAACCAGATACATCCATCAAGTTTCCATACTCTGAAGCAGTATAGGGTGGGGTGAAGCTGGTATTAATAGGTCTATTCATCACAATAATTTTTCCTGGTAGATGTGGGTGGTTCAGACTCTGTGAAGAAATGGCTCAGAAGCCATCAGTCTCCACCCAGACGAGCAGGAATTTCTAGCAGGGAGTGTCCCACATACCGGTAATAAAAAAATGATGGTTAACAGAAGAGAGTTTTTTCAATGGTTTTATTTTAATTTCAGGTGAGCTGAGAATCAGTTTGCACCAAGATTCATTTTGGTTTCACAACTGTTTTCTGCTATAATTTGCCAGTCATTGGTCTGTGCTCCATAGGTAAATCTGTATTTGATTAAGAGCTGGCTTTAGGCTGTCATCTTCTCGCTTCTGTCCCAGCTCACCATAAAAAGCCCTGTAAAACATGGAAGTTCTCGAGGGATTTAGCATTTGCAGTTCTGACCAACACGAAACCAGCATTTTTGTGAATTTGTGTCATTATGTAAATTGTACATTCTCTTCAGAAATTTATCTATGTATTCATGGGCTTAATTGCTATTTCTTGTGCAGCAGTGCTTGGAGTTAGTAATGAGAACTGCTCTGCACTGGGCGTTGTACCAGTACATAACAGAGAAGACAGATCTGCTCTTGACAGCTAAAAGGACATGACGGGATGATGGCAGTAACAAAAGGGGTGGAGGATAAAGTAACAAAATACACACTGATTAACAGATAAATACATAGCTGCCCACATTAAACAAATTATTTGAAAAATAGTGTTATGCACCAATTATGTAGGAATATGCATTTAATGGTATTTCATATCTAAGTGCTTTTATTTGTATATACACACACTGAAGTCTTCTGTGCCTAATCTTGCTTCCAATGTCCCTGGGAGAGTTGAAACTGAAACAGAAAATGAGGCATTGGTGATGTCTGGGTTTAGAACTTGGATATTTGTTCATGAAATGTGAAGAGATGGTTTGAATTGTTTGCTCAGTGGAGAACAGAAGGATCAGTTGTGTTGCAAAATGATGGACTTTTGTTGATGGTTGTTCTCAGTGTAATATACATAATTACCATGCTTTTTGGAGGGTGGGGGTGTATGAAATTAAGATGGTCAGCTGAACAGAAGGAGAGCAGACAAATCTGTATTTCAGTGCAAAGCCCAAACACAGGCAGAAAGGAAGCTTTTCCCTTAAATTTGGGGGGGGGAGGGGATGGCAAGAGTTGGGGGAAGGGGAATGACACAACCAAGAGTCGCTGTGGCACTAAGCAATTTGCCATTTCCTTCATATGCTGTTTGCTTGTGGGTATCTTTGGGGGTTGCATTTGGTGGCAGGTTCAGCAGGGAAGGTTATGGACTCCCTGTAGATGAGGAGCAGAGTCTTCCTTCCCATGTGTGTTGGATTTTCTTTCTGGCCTTTCTCCTATGACTAATCATTGTCAAATCATTGAGACTAGATAGGACAAAAGATACACCAAATTTGCCCAAGGAGATCAAAAAGGATAATGTACTGCCATCTATTGCAGTAAAGGTGAAATTAGCCTCAGATCTGCATTTGTTTGCTGTGGGCCATCTGCAGCAATCAAAGGCAATGTATAAGCTGGTGGAGGACCACTGTTTGGCTGGGGCATGGATCATTGTTTGGTAAGGTAATTCTGAGATGGTCACATTTTTGTGGACAAGTGTGGGAGGCTGTGCACAGTGTCACACCCTTGTTCTCTCATGTTTTACCATTCAAGTTTCCTGTTCACTGATTATGTGATGGCTGAGGTTTCCTCCTTATATCTGGAGCTTCCTATCTTTGCCCTGGAAAAAACAGCCATCTCCACTGCAATCCAGCCAACATTCAAGATGTGTCTTCTAGGCTTGCTTTGTATACCCTGTGGTTGGCACTGACAAGTTGCTGACCCTCAGAGGTTAGGCACAATGGATGCTGGGGTGAGCATGGATGGTCATGGGCTCCTCTAAAATACTTGCTTCTGACGCAGCAGTGAGGAATTCAGACAGTAAATGAGGCCCTTGGTCCGTGGTGGCAACAAGAGACCAGTGGTAAGCCAGGCTGGGGTGGAAAGCAGCCAGAAGCTGTGGGTGAGTGCCCACATTGGCCAAGGAGGGATGGGGAGAGACAGATGGGTAGTCAGGGCTGGTAAAATGGGTGAGCAGTCAAGTAGGAGGCAAGAGCATTTCTGTGTGAGTCCCTTGGTGGATAAGTAAATGAGTTGTGAGATGCTGAATTACCTAGGCAATAAAGGAGCAATGCTTTATTTCCAATGCAAGTTGCAGTAATTTTGCTGACATTGACTTTCAGTGGTGCTCTGACATAAGTCTCAACAGCATCTGCAAGAAGGGGATAGAGGCCCTTGGGCTTCAGATTCTGGGATTCTTGCTGTGGGTCACCTCTCTGTAGCTTCCCTCCCTTTGTCTAACTGTAGGGTTTGGTTGGCCCTTTTCTGATGTATAGCTGAAGGGACCATATGGGAACATCACCTATACAAACCTGCTGCTACTCTGACATAGACACTTTGTTGAATTTGGATTCTTTTTATTCAGTTCTATACTACTTCTATTATTTTTTTTGTTTGTTTGTTTATAAAGTGTAGGTAAAGTGGGTCAAGTTTCCCATAGGAAGGAATGCATGTTGAAACATTATTCACAAGAGAAGTCACAGTGAAACAACTACTAGCACTGACAAGATGTAACCTGGCTTGAAAGCTGCCCTAATAGCTCTTATTTTCAAAGGTGAGAAGTATCTTTCTGATTTGTTCTGGTAAATAATGATTTTGGTTTTGCCTAAGTATGGCTTGTTACGAGTTGCTCTGCTGGATTTCAACATCATTGTTGGTCATTTGATTGAAAAATTAACATTCTAACTTCTTTTTTTTTTAACAAAAGAGCTGAAGTGTTATGATTTGGGCTTTTTAAGGTCTTTATTAATTTTTCTATTGAAAGGGAAACAAAAAGAAAAGGGGAAGAAAAAGAAAAAACAAGAGTGTCTTTGCCATTAAGAATACTTTTTTTTTTTTTTCATCCTTTTACGTGAATATGTAGTGGGAATTTGTAGAAATTTATTTCATTTTTTTAACAGTCCCCAGCTTTTTTTTTTAATACTTCAAAAATGAAAAATATCATTTTTCATTTATTGAATTTTGGAGTTTTTTCTTTGCTATGACCCCAGTTCACCAGCTGGGTCTACATAGTTGGTATCTTGAATCTATTTGTGTTAGTGGATCTCTGCATAACAGTTGTCCTTTTTTTTTGCAAGAGTAGGGTTTTAATGAGAGAACCATCCAAAAGACAGAGTGGACATAATTAAACTATTTAGCCCAATAAAAATATGTGGAAAATAGGCATCTCATGCACTGTGAGACACACTAGGGAAAAAGTACCATCTTCTGAAGGCTGGTTTCTGGATGCAAAGAAAGTGCCCAGGTTACTATAGTTTGGGTCAAATTTCTTGCTTTCTGTTGAAAATAATTGAAAAATCAGTTCTTTTTGTACAGTCATGTATAACCATTTCTTTCACAATGCTGATCTTGCCTTTACATAACTTTTTCTTGCACAGTACTTCAAAAATTCCTTAGCTGTCTTTCTCAGATTTTATCTCAGCACATATGTTCTTGTCACTAATTTCATTCTTATGCATTCATTGTTTTACCAACTTTTGGTTGGCTTACAATCTGTCTGCACGTTGTGTGAATCTTCTTATCAGTCCATGTTTATGTTCCGTTTATCTTGCAAGTGCTGTTTCCCCCCCGCCTCTCAGAAATATTCTGTTTGCATGGACATCAGTGTTACATTATGAATTTCACTGCCAAAGGATGTTGATGAGGCTAGGAGCATGAATGGTTCAAAAATAGATATATTATTCTCCTTCCTGTTACATGTGATGTTCTGCATTTCCTAGGAATTTTCTGATGGCTAGAAGAGTATGTTCTAGGGCTCATGTCTGTCTGTATCTTCTTTTTTCTTATGTTCATCCCTAAATATGTCCTTGGCTGGCATGGCCATCCTTGGAGATAAGATGCTGGGCTGTCTGAGTCTTTGCTATAGTCCAGTAAGGCTGTTTCATCATCCCACAAAAACTGGATGCTGACGTGGTCTTTGTGATGCTTCCCCAGTTCATGGTGCAAGCAACACAAAGCTCATCAGCAACACAATGATGGAAACCTGTAGGGAAATGTTCTCTATCCTTTGGTTTCTCAAGTGCAGAGTTCACATTAAAAAAAAACCTGAAAGAACACAGTGGTGGAGTCCACATCCCTGGGGCTATTTAAGAAACGTGTGGATGTGGCAGTAAGGGACATGGTTTAGTGACAGGACGTGATATGTCATATTGATGGTTGGACTTGATGATCTTGAAGGTCTTTTCCAACCTAAATGATTCTATGAGGTAACCACTAGTTAAAAAGAATTATGGTTTTGAACCTACTGTGATCTCTGAGATTGCATCTGAAAGAACATTTCCTTGTGTACTGGATTGATTCTCAGGCGAGCCAGCACAGTTTCTCCTGGGTGAGTTCACCATGCACCTGAGGGAACAATGTAGTTGTTTTGTGATGAACTATTCAGTGCACAACAGAAGTGATGAGCTGTTTGTCACATATATATATAACCTTCTATCTAAAGTACTTTACAGGCAACTAGAGAGAGACCAAGAAGGCCTAGAAGGTAGCTCCTTGCTTTGCACAGGGATAAGCTGAGGCATGCGAGTAAATAAGCATGACTCAGTATCAGCTAGCAGGCTGAAGGATCAGTCTCAGCCTTCAGTAGCTGTGTATTTTGATGAAGCATTTGAAACAGGCAGATCCTTCAGCTTTTTAGCTTGTCATAGAGCAGCGTTGAGAGACTTTATTGGAAGTTGTCCCTTCACTCGCCTGCTGCTGGTCTCCGCTTCTGGGAGGGTTCATCCAGGCATTACCTTAGGGTGGCCTGTCATCAAGGCAAGAGTTTGTGAACAGACAGCCATAGATATACGGCTATGTTTTTTTGTGATTTCGCTCTCATAAGCAATTTTCCCACATGAAAACTGCAGGGAGCAGGATTGCCAGCCTTTGTTTTGTGTGTATTTCAAGAGCAGAAATGAACAAAGAAAGATCAAACTCCTCAGGTCATCTTGTTTTTGTCAGCCAAGACATTTAGTATTTTTCTCCTTGCTTTTGGATTTGGAGTCTGCAAGTTTCTTTTTGTTCTGAATTTTCCTGTGGAAGGCTAGAAAAGTAGAAGTCTATATATACTTTAATACTAAAAAGGGGATTTTACTTTATTGGCTGATTCTAGGATTTTCAATATATAAAACCAAAGTGTATTACAAAACTCATGATAAAACTCTATTCTCTAAGGAGATGACAAGCCGCTAGTGGCTGTACTAGGGCATCAACTGCACCGTGACTGCAGGAGAACCCTTTTTGTGGGTCTGCTGAACAGATTCTGCACTAGGCAATGAGATATATGTAGGTGACTGTATTTCATGTTTAGACCTGTTCAGTAAAGGTTTGTGAGCATATATCTAAATAGTAAACTATGGGCCTATAAAAAGCTAAGCACACTATTAATACTGGCTTTGTGTTATGAGAGCTCACACAAATGGTAACCTTTTGAGGCAAGATTGTTTGGTTTGGATATACCTACAATGAGGAAAAAAAAAGTGCAAACAGCTGTTTCAAGGTTTTGTTTTGCTTTGAATAAAAGTATCCAGCCTAGTTCAGGGTTGTTTAGTACTAAATTCTGGTTTAAGGCTGGAGGGAAACCTTACAACTGAATTAGAAAGTCCTGAAATGACTCTTCAGGCTGGTGTCAGCACAAACTGCGATGGCACCTGTGGACACTGCTGGTCCCTGGGTGTAGGGGATGGGCTTCTGGTCCCACTGTGGGGTGAGCAGAGCCTCCCGGGAGAGGTCCTGGAGCCCCTGCAGATCCTTGGTCCTGCAAGAGGGCTGCTTCATCTGGCCGTAGTCCATGCATGGCACGCTGTGTTTTGGGTGCAACACTGTGTTTTCATGTGTATTTTTGGATCCTGCAATAATGTCTTTGTTCTCAGGGTAGGTTGGTCAAGTGAGTTGATCATTGGGAATCCGCTGACACAAAAGACAGATACTGATACTTGAGCTGATGGGATCTGGATTCTAAATACTTGTCTTGGAAAACGTGAATCATGGTGATGCTAGATATTATTAATAGGAGTGCCTTTTAATTACATTGACTTCAGGTAAATAGAAGGACTTAAATTTGGTTAAAGACAAAAAAATGGTTCCACATGCTCACATGTTCTTGCAAAATAATTTATTTAATTGTATTGGTACCTCCTTCTACGTTTGTTGCACACAAGTGAATATGCTGGCAGGGATGGTGGTAAAGAGGTTAAAACTTGGTTGAATATGGGATAGTAAAAAGGACATTTAGAATTTGAACATGTTTGTATTGGAAAACTATTAGAGCAAAACAGGAGAAAGAAACATTCCTGTCCTTCAGACTGCAAAAAATTCTGTATTGCTGATGTTAAGCATGAGAGTATAAGATTTTTAGTAGATCTTGAGTACATATGAATGACAAGAAGGTGCAGATTTAGTATCTGCTAGGCAAGCCAGTAGGTCAGACAGTGAACAGTTGCTGTGGGCTGTCAGTCTGCAGCTGACAGCCCCGGGAAATTAGTTGGAGAAAACATTGGGGTGGGTGATGCCAACTAACAGCTTTGAGATGTTCACAAACTACTCATTGACGGTTGGCAAAAGGAGAAATATATTTTGGCTAGGTGAATGCTTGTAGGGTCAGTAGTTCTGAGAAAAGCAGCTCTCCAGAAGTACTTGCAACTAAATATTAGTTCAAAAAAAAATATTTTTTTGTCTTTCACAAGACAAAATGCAGAAAGATGCCTTTCATGGTGAATTTCAGGAAAAGCGAGTGTGACAGGAATTATTATATCACTGATCTAAGGGACTGTTTCTGATACTTAATGGTTCTCACAAAATTCCAGTACCCCCAAAGCATCTCTCAGAGCCATCCAATGATCACATTTAGGTTGAACTGGCTCATGCTCGCTTTTCCTAGCTTATCTTTTACCTAGCTTCCTAGCTTATCTGCAGCAAAGTGCACATCTTTCCTCTACTTCTGGGCCAGTGGACTTCCAGAAGACAGGATTTGCTTCTTCCACCTTCTTCCTGAAGGTGCTTCTGCTGGTTTATCTCAGACCTTCAATTTTGTTGTGGACGCCTATTATTTCTGTGTGTTCAGAACAGATGTGATGCAAGTTTCTTTGGTGGTTTGGGGGATGCAAATGGCTATGTTGACTTTGGAGAATTCCAGTGTATATAGATGCACATTGCATAAGGATAAGTCCACTGTTAATCAGGAGGAAATACTTGTCAAGAGCAAGTAGGAATGCCAGCAGCTGAGCCTCAGTTGTTTCACTGGAGATGTATGGGGCTGCCCTCCCCTGTGGCAGGAGGTGCTGGAACTTCTGAGGTCCCTGGTCCCTGCACAGGTATAACCAGAGGATCTTGACTATCGTCCCCAGCTGCACAAAGAGCACATCCAACTTAGTCCAAAAACATGCTTGAAAGAAATGAAAATTTCCTGACAACTGGAAATCCTGTTTTTCTGCCAGCTCTATACCTGGCTCTGATTTCATCTCCTAATGGAAAGAACCTGCAAGATCCTAATTACTGGCTGACAGCTTGGGACAGAAGAGGTAATGGCACTCAGGAAGCAGATTTCATTAGTGCTTTGTCAACTGTCCTGCCGAGTCATTCATGTGAGGCGATGACTCAGCCCAGGATCCATGGTCCTGCCCCAGGTCTCTGCCCCAGACCAGATCACTCTGCAACATGAGTGCAATCTGGACCCACTCTGAATAGACAACGTGGGATTTAATGCTACCTTGGTGCTTTTATGTTGGTGTTATGATTCCTATGGGAGTCACAGGCTGACAGATGACTTGGCCAGGAGCCTGCCAATACAAAGTCAAATTGGTAGCAAAGAGAGGAGCAAGCTTAAACCGCCAAAGGAAATTTTTACTGTGTCTTGGTTCTTTGTCACATTTCTATTTGGTAGTAGCAGAGTTTTAAAGCTGGATTCACTGTAACAACAAACTGCAGCATCAGCATTAATATTGATTTTTCGGCCCTGCTCCCTCTTTCTCTATTAGTCTGATCTTTTTGCAGACCTAATCTGGAGCTTGGCTCCACATATGCTTCACTCGGCACAACAAGAGTACGATAACAGCCATCAGAGGTGAGGGAATGTCTGGAATGGCATCCTGAAAGCAGATAGTCAGACAGATAGCTCAATGTTGTCTCTGCTACCAAAGGATGCGGGACATGGGACTGCCCTGTCAGAGCCAGGATGTGCTGGCCTCGTTTTCAGGTGGCCTCAGAGGTGCTGCTTCTGGTGTTTGCTGTTACTCTCTTCAAACTATGGCTTATCTTTTTTTTTTTTTTTTTTTTTTTTTTTTTTCCCTTTAATGTTTAAACACACCTGCATCTATTATTTCCTACCGGTATTCTTGATCTTTTATCATTAGAGGCCCAATTTATGTATTTGTTTTGAAGCCCAGCCTATGGGTTCTGTCATGTTCTGAAGAACCTGAAAAAGTTAACACATACTATTTAGTAATACCATGCAGCATCTTTAAGTATTTTTTTTTTTTTTTGCAAGGCCTTGGCTTTCTAATGTCCGTAAGAAGTAGCCCCAAGTGTTGTCAGTGAGATCTGTGCCCCTGAAAATAGTGGGAAGTGATAGTCTGCATCCCCTCCAGAATTCCCCATCCCTTCGTGTATGTGTGCACATATACACACCTACGTGTATGCTTGGTTTGTGTAGCAGCCAAACTGTTACATGATTTCATTGCAGCTCTTGAAAATGACTGCCTTTCCTGCTTTCTGCATTGCCAAAAAATCTAGTTGTTTTTGTCATTTAAGGAAAGATTATATGTAGGTATACCTAATGTAGATACTGCACATAGGAGTGTATGTCAAGAAAAGGAGGGGGGGATGAAATACAGCTGTGTGGAGGTCAGAGAGTTGCTTTTTGTGTTGGTAAGGGCTGCTGTAGGACTGATACATTAAAAAGAAAAAGAAAAAAAATGCACAAAACAAACCTCTGCAGTTTAAAGACCCTCTGAGCTTTGCTTGCATCTCATCTCCAGGTCTGGGTGAGAAGAGGCTCAGAGATTTGTTGTTTCTTAACTTCTTTTAAGAGGGTTTCCTTTAAAAATCTGTTTATGGTTGGGGAGGACATGCCTGAAAAAACATTTGCACATAAAACAGCTGTTAAGTGAATCTCCACACACTGAGATCAAGAGAACGTGAAGAAATATGTACTTCCAAGGACCTCTCTGCCAACTTGGAGCCTCCTTCAGAAAATAAATACAATCTCCCTACAAGCCTCTGGTAACTTAGTTACTGAAAAATAAATTGAGCTACTTAGACCCTTGAACCATCTTTTTATTTTTTTCCTCCCTCCTGCTAAGTCTGAAGCAAATGCATAAAATTGTGTTGGAATGATGCATGCCGAAGCCAAATAGATTGATTTTAATGTTTCTTTGGTATGTTCTCAGCTAGTCAAGCGCGGGCAGCGGTGGAGCCGTCCGTGTGTGAACTAATCGCTTCCAGTAGTGCAGCCATCCTTCCAGCAGTAAATTAAAATGCCGCAGAGCTCTCTTTAGACTTCCCTCAATGCCACTTGTGAAACAAAGCATCATCTGGGGGGACTCTCAGAGGTGTAGGATGGCGTTATTGAGGTCTTTTCTTTGTTTCTAGTTTAATTCCTATTTTCTTCTTTTGCATAGTACTGCGTGCAGTAGGGGAGGGCTCACTGTGGAGGCACAGCTCTGTGTCCTCTGTTTTCATTTGTTTTGTTTTGGGGATCCAGTGGGTGCCAGCGTGCATTTTCTCAGGGTGGCTGCAAAGCCCTAGTCCCCTGCTGCAAAACTGTGTCTCTTTAAAACCCATCGCCACCGCAGCTAGGGAAGGTTGGTGGTGTGCTACAGATGTTTTTACAGTTTGTTTCCAAACAGCTGCTTTTCCCTTCTTTCGTCTGTTTTTCTTTTATTTATCAAACCCCTCAGGACGGCTCACGGCTTGCAGCCCTGGCAGTGGCTTCCTCCGTGAAAGCCCTTGCACGGGGCCCTGGGACAGAGCTGGAGGCAGCACCTGCTACCCCAGTGGGGCTTCAGCTCAGCAGGTTGCAGCCCTCATGCCCTGGGAAGGAGAGGGACAAACACTCTTCCATGGCAGTGGGAGCTTCAGAAGCACACAATTTCAGTAGTCTTTATCCCGCTTCTGGTGCTTAAACGGATTAAGATACCTGCATCCATCATCCTGGGGGAGAGTGCACTTGCTAGCTGCCCTGGCACATCCCTGGGTGCTTCCTGGTGTATGGAGATTTGTCTAGTATCGATAGTTAAATGTTTAGATCCCAGGTAATAGGAAGCAGGAAGAATGAAAGCAAGCCATAGAGCCCTATTTGGCCAGCAGTCAAAAGTCTGATGGCAGTTGTGACTCGAGCCTTGGCTCATGAGCAGGATTTTTTCCCATTCATACACTCCTTCAGCAGACAGATTTCTGTGGATGGTTTAAGGGAAAAGGGGAAGAAAAGTCGAGAGATGAATCTTTTCTCCACCCGCTCTTTAACCAAGTTGTTTGTTCCTTAACTTGTTCACAAAATCAAAAGTGAATATGGTCCATCTGCTGCTTTTCATTTTATTTTTCTGTGATAGTTCCTTGGTTTTGGAGGAGCACGGGCAGGCGTTTGCTGCAGGGGGCTGCTGGCTCCTTGCCCCCCTGCTTGGTTGTGTCCTACAAGGCCAATAAACCTGGGTTTGCCTTTTTTCTAAACAAGGCTTCCAATTTTCTAACTCCAGGTTTCAAAGACCGCCTGGATCGAAGGGCACTAGAGGAGTTTATTGAGGGTTGGGTCTGGCTTTGTTAGCTCAGAGGGGCTGTCAGCTGTTTCGTCATCACATTGTCAAGTCTAGGAAAATAATTATTGGTGACAAGTTAGCAACTCCAAAAAATAAGGTTAATTTTTCAGCACAGATTCTTGGTGGATAAGGAAACAAGATTAAATGAGCTTGCATTTTGTGCAGCTCTTTCATAGAAGGACTCCACTTGATGCCCCTCACGCTGAGTTCAATTAACCACAGTCTTGCAAAACCAAGCACAAGACGCTGCAATTTTCTTTTAATAAATTGCTATCATGGTCTGGCTTTTTGCAGAGCCTGTGGAGCAGCACTGGGCATGGAAAGAAGAAGCACTGAGAGATTTCTTGGAGACCCTTAGCAGAGCCTGTGGTTGAGGTCTCTGCTCCCAAGGGTCCTATCTTGTCCAGAGAAATGCACATGTTTGGTTGCTATCAAAAAACTGCATTGAAGATGCTTTTGAGCTTGGGGGGAAATGTGCCCAGCAGAGGTTCAGATCCTAACAAACCTCTTTCTTGTGTGGAGATGGAGCAGGACCTGGGGTTTTGTTGCTGTGTTAGTTTGTCCTTGTGCAGCTGTGAAACCAGAGGGCTGCAGGGGTTGATGCTGGGAAGGTTGAGGTGGAAATGAGACCTTGTCCCTGTGGCTGTGGACTCAGAGCACTCATGAAAAAGAGAAGGATGTGCATCCCCTGCAGGGATGTCTCTGCACCCTTCTTCCACAGAGGAGTGTTTTTGTCCAGGTTCCTTTTGCAGTTGGATCAGAAATGGAACATTTCCTTTCCCATATGTTGTGCAGCCTATTGCTTTACTAGTGGTTGAGAATCCCTGGGTTTTACATTGGGTAGTGTTGAATTCCCACTCAAGTCCTCTTTTGGTTTAGTTCTTGAATGTGGAGAATATAAGCAGGCCATAATAACCAGAGGTGTGTCTGGTTGGAGCTGCAAGGGTTGAAATGTCAACTTTTTTCTTTCCAGATAAAGAAAGAAAAGTAATGCTGACCTTTTCATATGTCCCAGAAGTGGAGGAAGTCAGGAAGTGTCTTTCTCTCTGATGACACACATTGGTTATCTGCAATTGCTGTGGGTCATGTTTGAGATCCTTAGCTAATATTTATGGCATACTGTGTTGTAGAGTAGAGGGGAAAAGGGTTCAGGAAATCTGATGCTTTTAGATCTTTTCTGTACTCCTGGAAGATCTGAGCAGTTCTCTGGAGCCTTGCACAAAGCAGTCTGGAGCTGAGCAAGATATTTAGAAACCATTAGCTTTGACATGACAGAGGTATCACAGAAGGTTTATGTAGTCTTGACAAGCTCTCAGGTTTAATTTTTCTTCACTTCCACATTTTGCTCTTGTTGGGATTTGATATGCTTCCCTTCTGTTGGGATTCTGCTCTACAGCAAGTTTTTCCTGTAATTTATTCAGCATTATTGCATTTGCAACATTAGCAATTGTGATACAAAAGCCACTATATGGCTAGAAAGGTATATTCAGTTCTCATATTTGCAAAGGTGTTCTTCAGAACAAAACCACTTTTGTGGGTTGGTTATGCAGTTAGAATCAGGATTTTTTGACATCCTAATATGAGACACCACCTATTCCTGATAAATAACTGGTCTGATTTTTTTTTTTTTCCATTCATGCAGATCTACCAGTTTTGCACAGCTGCTCGCTTAAAAAGGGAGATACTCTTCCTCTTTAAAACCTACTTGCTTCAGATTTATCTTTGAATTCCACAAAAGCTCAGGCTGATGCTTAAATCTGAGTACTTGGAGGATACTCCTTAAAGTTCAGGGGGAATTTGTGTGACAAATACTGTTTTTCAGGAGTGAGGCATTCATGGGTTGACAAAGCAAAAGTCTGAATATATATTCAACTGAATGAAAGCTTTGTTTTCTTCCATTTACCTTGAGAAGAGTAACCATGTCTTTTCCTGAGAACAAACTTCTTCAAACCCTCCTTCTACAAACCCTCCTCTCACAGAGTTGTTAGTGACCTAGGTGGGAGATTTGCACTGAGATTTTTTTCATCCATGATAGTTGCATTTCGTGACTGTAGAAAAAACACTGTACATAAATGCACTCTTTAAAAAGATGATGGGAAAACAATTAATTTTACTTCTGCTTGGGATTATTTTTTGCCCAGTTTTTGACCAAAAAGGGCTTAGTTTCAGAATGCTAAATGTGAAAATCTGTACTGCATGACTTCATTTATTAACAACAGAAAAACTGTCCCATATGTTTTACTGGCAGAGAAAACATTTTTACATAATAGAATTAGAGCAGAAAATATTATTCCCTCTTGGAAGCATTATAGTGTATTAAATATGACTTGGAAGCTAGGTTTCCAAATAATTTGATTCCAAAAGCTCATTAAAATTTGATGTATGCTCTAGTATCTTTGATTTACATTGGTTGTACGCATTCTAATTAGCTAGGGAAACATCAATTGACAGCTGTAAAGTTATGAATGTGCAAATTACCACTCCTGGGTCTTAAAGCAATTCTCAGGGAATACCTGTACTTTTATGAGGCTTACTGCTGGAGGTGTAGAAGTTTTTTCATCTGAATATGTGAAGAAAGTATATACATGAAAGACCTTTTATTCCCTTAAGAGCTAAGTCAGCTGTCTCAGTTGTTACTTCCATCCTAGTGCAAACATTAACACTTATGAACATGCTGTTTTGTTTGTGTTATGGTGACATCTGGAAGCCTTGATCTGAATTGGTCTTCTCATAGTGCAAGGTACTCTACACAGGAATCAGTTTACCATCAAAGCCAAACTAGATGCAGAAAGGAGCCTGCCTGACCAGGTGTTAAATACTTCTTTACCTGTCAATGACCAAGGCTGATACTGGCCCTCCACCTCACTGGGCAAAAAGCAAGTTGCAATCAAGACACTTGCACTGTTGGAAAAATGAATGTCTTTTATAGTAAAGCAGGAGAGTTGAACCACTACCACTACCTGATCCTCCTTTGCAGTCCTGCATGCAGGTTTAAGATGGGCAGCAGCAATACATGTTTTGCTGTGGTGTTCCACTAGTGTCCTCTCTCTTCAACCTGGTGAGAAGGTAGCTGAATACCTGTGTCTATTCATCAGCCTTTTTGCAGGGGTTGGCAGGAAGGGCTCCACCTGAGATGGTTTCCTCATGTTGACATTTCTTCTTGAACCTGGACTGGGAACAGGTGCTTCCCTTTCTGTCCCTGTTCCCCCTTGTGAATGGTTGCAAACATCTCAAGTGGAGTTTGTTCAATCAGGGCAAGCCTCAAGGAGGCAGTGCCAGTAAGGAGAAATCTTTGTGACAAATGCTGGAAATGCCCCCATTTCAGAAGCAAACTTGCATCACAGCGAATTTACTATTGTTAAGA
Organism: Heteronetta atricapilla; assembly: GCA_011075105.1. Classification (NCBI taxonomy): domain Eukaryota; kingdom Metazoa; phylum Chordata; class Aves; order Anseriformes; family Anatidae; genus Heteronetta; species Heteronetta atricapilla. The sequence continues at coordinate 69,242,099 of CM021732.1, read as the reverse complement.
AAAGGAAGAATTTTCTTGCAACTCTGGACGTATGAACTAAATCTTACATTCACTCTTAGCTTCTTTAAAAAAAAGAGCTTTATAACATAGGATATTAGTAGAGGCAGGGAGAGGGAAGAACTCTCTTCTTCACAGAGGTGCCTTCGGGCAGTGACTGGAGATCAGAAAAATATTTAAAGACCATCGTAATCACATTTTAACAATACTAGAAGAAACCGAAGGCAAAAATCATGGTGTTTCCTTTATAACAGTTTTTTGTTGTTGTTTTATTGCTTGTTGTTTTTTGGCATTTGGAGTGTTCTTTTTTTATCATCATGAATGTCTGGTCAGAGAGCTTTTTATACATACGTTCATTATGCAGGGCAAGTTTGAGTAACTTTTTTTAGCCTCTGTCTTTGTGTTGCATTTTTTGTGATGTTCACATGTGCTTTAATGAATGTTCAAGCTGGTGTCTTGACTTGGACCACAAGTCAGTTAGGATTTGGTTTAAGATATTTGACGTGGAACATGAACAGATGAGGACTAATGAATTCCTGTGTCAGCTGGGATCACAGGACCTCCTTGAAAAGGCTTCAGGCATTCTTAAAAATCCCACCCATAAATAATTCTGCAAAATGTCTCTTCCCTCCATACATAACAGAAATCTAGAAAGTGGAGGGATGTGTCATGAAGCTGTTCCAGGCTCCCAGGGAGAGCGACAAGCTTGCAGGCAGATGGGTGCTCTTTTTCTATTCTTTTGCACCACCCAATGCTTACCCTAAAGCCAAATGAGACTGCATGTAGAGTGAGTTCAGGAGAATCTGGAACAGAGCCTGCCTGGCTTGATATGAGGTTGGTCTGGGCTCCTGCAGCCGTCTTTGGCATTGGTAAGGCTTGTGAGCAGCACCACTAGTTGGGAGACGCCCCAATGTTTGTAATGAAACCCTTGCTGAGGCTGGGATTGGGATTTTTGGCCACCAGTGGAAAAGCTTCCATTCATTTTGTTGGCTTATGGGATAGGTCCTGTATTTTGCAGCTGTTCCTTAATCATGCTGGCACTGAAGAACGGTCTGTTTGTTCTTACTGTCTTCCCATTACTACCCTTGTTTATGGACTGGTAGCAAATGCATTCATCGGTTAGCTGCCTTGCTGTGCCCACGCTGTCTTCATAACCAGATATTTCCGCAACAGAAAAGGGGATTAGTCACAGGAGGAAGCAGGTGTGTCAGATGTATAGGAAAGAGCATGATTAAACAGCCGTATTTTCTGCTTAGGCTTCTCCAGTGAAGTGATGGAGTCATCCTCAGCACAGCATCCCCTGTGGTTTAGCTGTTGAACTCAGGAAAATGACTAGCCCCCAGGCTAACACCTGATGGGCTACCAGCTGCATATTTTTCTTTTTAATTTTCCCGAGAAACACTTTTTTTTTTTTTTCCTGAGTTTTGCCATGGGATCTGGCCACTCATTTTTCCTTTGCCTTGACCATAAGTAAGCTCATGTTTTAGAGGCAGTTTTTCTCATAGGTTGGGCTGCCAACACTTGCAGAGGTAAAGTGAGTACTTTGACTAAGGTTGCAACTTAGCATCTTGCTTACTTTTGAATATATCAAAATGACCAGAAATCTGCGTTTTTCAAACCTGGATTGCAATTGCTATGGGAGAGTTTGCTTTTGTTTAACCAAACGAAAGCATTGATTTGGTTTGCTTAACCCCTAACAAGTTTTATTTCTGGTTTATCATGTGTTGCTAGACCTAAGATGAGCTCTTTGTCATTGGGCTTTGGTATTTTGAAACCTGACAGAGAGATAGTTGTGAGAAGTGACACTGTGAAGTTGGATTTTGCCTGGTTGGCTCTGAATGCTTCTTAAGGGACACAAATCCAGGTGAAGGGAAAATTGTTTCCCCTCTGTCAATGTTTTAGGAGTAAATTTCACCTTCAGAAGCACCTGTACAATTGCCCCCATGGCAAAGGGGGAAAGAATTCGGTCTTTGATGCTGTGGTCTACTATGATTAAATACTGAGTGAGAGTAGAAATGGATTTTGCCAAGTCATGTGTTGCCTACATATTTATTTTTCTAAAATATTCTCTAATAGTTGTGAGAAATGGCTGAAAAAGTCAAGAATGGAGACAGTTGATTGTTATGCTGCTGTTACAATTTAGAGTAAAACATCTCATGTATTTTGGAAGAGACATTATTTAAGCATAAGGACTTTGTGTCTCACTCCCCTTCTGCGGTTCCTCTGCACATCACCTGCAGCAATGAAGAAACAAAGCTTACTGATAACCATATCTTTGGATTTGTTTCCAAAATACAGACAGAATTCAAGGAGGCACCTTGCTCGGGAAACCATCTTCTCCATGGCAGATACCACAACCAAGTTACAGAATGGCAATATGTTGCTAAAAATAATCCCTATGTGTTTTGACAGCAGCTTCAGTAAACCTCTATCTAGTTGGAGGATTATCTTAATCTGGGTCAAGACATACTAAGAATATGCAGGAGGCGAAAGCATTTGGGGTGGCATTGTTTACTTCAAGCAGTTAAAGAGAGGTCATGGGCAAATTCCAATTACAGAGAAGAGTCAGTTTATCCAAACTGGGCAAGTACAGATACTGCTTTAAGGGTATACATTGAGTCATCTGATATGAACAGACATTTGCTAGCAGGGTAGCTCTTCCGTCTGGTGGTCATCATGGGAGCACCCTGTCATGCACCTGGGGAAAGAAAATGGTGGTAGAAACCATAGTTTCTAGTAGAAATGGTGGTAGAAATATTAGTAGGGAAGTAGTACATGGGGATGGAAGTTAAGTTAGGAGGTGATGGTGCTGCTCAGAGGAATCATGGGAAGGTGGTGGGCTCAGTAACATGCCTATTGATTCTGTTTAATTTCCAAGGTTTGGAGGTTATATCGTGAGGACTTGGCCAAAATTTTAGGTTATTGACAAATGAAGGATGATTAGAAAGAGCATTAGAAGACACAAACCATCTGAGGAGGTTTGAACATGAGTGGCATTTCAAATGTCAGTGCAAACTGAGTGATTTTGTTCACAAGCAGAGTGGTGAGGCATAGCTGGTCAGAAAGTGGGATTGATGCCATTCAAAGATGTTTCCAAAGTAATTTTATTTTTGTTCTGTCAGGGGCAGAATTACTTCGGTCTTCTCTGTCAGTAAACTTTTATTTGAGAAGGAGACTACATCCAACTGGTGAAAGGGCCAGCAGCATCCTCCAAGTAATTGTGCCCACTACAAAAGATTTTTGTGTGTCAAAGGAGCCCAACCTTATTCATCGGATGGCTGAGGGGCTTCTTTAATTGGTCTGCAAGTATGATTTCAGTAATAGACATGGAGTGCAAAGATGTTAGGCTTGGCTAATTACAGCCTTTCTGAGTAGCAATTAACGTCAGAAATGTAGTTATGCCTGAAAGAAATGCTGAAGCCTTCTTTGCCTCCTATTAAAAAGCACAAATGGAAGATTCCTGTAAACTAATGAAAACAATCCAGCAATGCTTTGGGAAACATTTTGATAGAACCTGTTTGTCACTGGTGTGACCTGATCATTGCCTATTGGGTGACGGTTGTAAAGAGGGCTGAATGCAGCTGTAGGTTTGCTCTTGCTGAAAACAAAGGAGATAATACTGTGTGTATGAGGCTCATTAATACCCCTGGCAGCTGTAAGAATTTCCAAGGCTATAAAAGGAGCTTATCTCCTGAGGAAGAGAGCCCCCTCCCCTCCTGTTCCCCCCTTAAAATTAGACAGATTAACTTCCAAAGAAATGGAGAGTTATTCCACCCCAAACCAATGCTGCTAATCTCTGGAGGGCTGAAAGGCCTCTTGTCTGTGATTGGAATCATATGATAAAGCCTTGCTTGCTTTCTGTTTTATTGTGCCAAAAAGTTTGTCTTGCTTTTTGATCTAGCTGAAAGCTAAAGCGGCTTTTAGTGTGTGTGTCGTATTGAGCGTTTTGAAACAGAGTTTTGGGTCTTGTCTCTCTGGGCTTCTGGAGTGGTGTCTCCGTGTAGTCCACGTGGTGCTTTCCTCAGGCATTGGCCCTCCCTTCTCCTTAATGGTGGTTAGTAGCATCTCCGAGGGGGCTTTTCCACCGATGTGGTGAGATTTTTCAGACACAGGGCAAAATGCTGGCAGTGGGCCTTTTTAGCCCCAGTCAAATAATGCAGAGGTGAACAGCCCTGCCACGCAGGCTCCTGCCGTGCTTCCAGTCTTTCCAATGAGCCAGAGTCTCAGTCAGCTGTACTGTGAGACCAATTTAAGAGGCTGTTTTGTTGTGTGTAAAATGCAGCACTGGGCTGAGAAGATTGCATCCTTGTCAGTAGAGGCTGGGAAAGATGAGGCCTTGCCAGCAAGCTCCATGAGAAAAATCTTCCACAGGGAGAGTAGTAGGATTGCCACTAGATAGGGTATGATGGCTGAAATGAATTCTGAAACCAAGGGAAGAGGCACAAGATGTCACATCCCAATATAAAATACTAACTTAATCAGGCATGGGTTCCTTCTACTTCTGCAAAGAGGTGGACTGAACAGGAGGTAAAACTGCTGTTTTAATCCGCAGATTATATTTTGAAAGCTGCAGAGAAAAAAATGTTGCAAAGCATCAAAGTCATGTCTGCCCTCCTGCATCCTTGACCCAAGATGGGGCTGGCCACAACATCCACTTTGCTGTCCTTCACTGCTGTAGTCTGGCGTGACCTTTTTAAAAATACTGTGGCAAACGCTGAATTGGAGTAGCAGCATCCAATCAAGAGATATGATGGGTAATCTCTGCCCTGCCCCTCCCTATAATCCACTAATCCTTGCCTAATGAGCCGAGTTTATTTCTGAAGAGGTCTAGCTTTGGCATAGGCACTAGTGAAGGCTATATATATATATATATATATATATATATATTGAAAAAAAAAGACTAATTTTCCACTTTATTAAATGCTCAAGAGTCTTTTTCATCAAAAATCTCTTACTGTTTTTTTCCAAAGAGCAAGCAGTCTTTCCTCCTCCCACCCAAAAAAAGTCCCAAGGAAAAAAGTCTTTCCAATGTTCAATACATCAGGGTTGTAAAAATGCAACTAGCCCTCAGTGCGTGCGTAAAGTTTATGCTCCCTAAGACTGAATCCTCATTCTTCCGCAGAGCTGAAGTGCATAGGCTTTGCTTGGAAGGGGAAAGATGGCATTTCAAAAAGAAGAGGATTTCTTCCACACCACGTTTTCAGTGCCAATGCTGATGTTGAGATGTCCTCTGCATTGATGTAAGTGGGGGTAGCTGTTGTGGGAATCTGTTTGGATTCTGGCTGGTGGGTTTTCAGCAGAGTCTGTGTGTGCTACCACTAGGCTGATGCTGGGGGAATCTTAGGGATATTGTGTGGGCTACCAAGCCCCCCCCCCCCCCCGATGGTTATTCCCTGGGTGCAGGAGATCGATACCACTCCCACTTTGTTTATTGCTGGCTGAGACTGGGCGTCCTGGGAAAAACTTGTACCTGAAAGCCCTGAAGGGAGGAGGAAAAAAGGAATTACAGGGCATGTGGTTAGTTGAGCACTCTGTAATTTGGGAACACCAAGGCAGGCTCCCAGGCTCTCTTCTGATAAGATGAAACACTCTAAACTGTGTCAAAAAATGAGTCTTCCAAAAACATCCCAGTTCAGATCACAGCTCAAACCCTGGCTCCATTTTGACCTTATGTAAATCATGTAATCTCCCCTAAGAAACCTAAGGAGACACTTATGTGGAACCACTTTGAACCTGTGGTTCTTGGCTCATCCCTTTTCTGTCTTTCCTGTTAAACTCCTGGAAGCCATTCTTGTTTGCCTTCGGGTTGGGAAACTGGCTATTCCATTTCTCAGAACAATGGAGGAAGATTCATTCATTCACCCAAAGTAGTTTTATCTTGTTTCTGTTGCAATAATGTTTTTGCATTTTTCATTTTCAGTCTGCTTAACTGGCTTAAAGTCTGAGTGAGTGATGATTCAAAGTCTGCTTAGGTAATGTCATGTTAGCAAATGGAATGCAACATTTTTGGGTATTGGTAGGGATGATTGGTATTGTTTTTCTGAAACCTGGGAAAACGTGATGCAGGGGAACCTGCACACCCCACCGAATGTCTTGAAACTCCACTCCATACCAGGAGAGGAATGGGAGAGAGCAGAGCATTTGGATGAAACAAAACCACAATGGAAAACATTTAGTACATAGTCTGTACTATGCCACACACACCTATTTATTTCAGTGTTTTATAGCATTTGGTTTTTGTTTGTTTGTTTTAATCTTTACAGGCTTGCATTAACGGGTCAGAAATAATAGTAGCCAGTTTCACTTACACTGAGTTTTGCATCCTCCACTGCTTCTGCGGAGGTCAACATGGATATTACTTTGGCTGTTGTGGAGGAAGCTGTCACTGAGGGCTTCTCTCTATTTTTTCTTTCAGTGATGGTCGTAAAAACTTCATGTTTGTTGAAACATCTGTGGCATTTTATGCCCTATTATTTTCCTGCTTTGGAAGCAGGAAGGGAGAAATGTATATTTTCCTTTACAACAAACAAGCCTTTGTCAGTTGCTGACTCACTTGACCTTGTTGTGCTGAACTGCTACAAGTGAGTTAATTGTAAATGTCCCTCACGATATGTGGTTCAGGCCTCCTGTTTTTTTGGACAATGAAATCATATACTGATATACAGGTATGAGAGAAGCTTTGTGTCCATTCAGCACAGATAAGATTGTTATCTGGGCTGTGATTAGCTTGCATAGAAGACTGTATTTAACTGTTTCCCTATGATAAATTTACACTGTTAAGACTTTCAGATGCTAATTTTTTTTTTTTTTTTTTTTTTTTTTTTTGCATTCCACAGGTTCCTTTTTTTTCTCATAGCTTATCTCTGTTTTAAGTGATTCAAAATAGATGGCATTTTAATTGTGCAGATGCATCAGATACTCTGGAATGAAACCAGATCTTTTCCAGCTAGGGTCATGCTGAAATTTTCATGTAATGAGAATGACTATGAATCAATTACATGATACTTTATTATGATGAAAGAAAACAAACGTGGCATCAACAGTGGGTTCAACAGTCTTTGTTTCAAAAAGGAACTTGCAGAACCATTTAAGGCAAAACAAAATCCCAGAGAAGATCATCAAAGAGCTCAAATGAGAGCATAAAGTATTGTACAAAGAAAAATGCCACAAAGTCTTCAATGTCTTAGATATGTATGCGAAAAATTTCAGGCTGAGCCTTCCCACACTATGGGAGGTCATCAAGTAAAGCAGAGTTAGCGCTATTTATCTCCAGTCAAAGTGACACATGACTTCATTTGGGTTTTAGTCTCATTACTGCTGTAGTGTGAAGTGTCAGGTTAAAAAGACTACACGCTTTTCACCCATAGGGATTGCTCTGTTTTAATGGGTCAAGTCAGCAGTATGGCTCAAAGCATTGCCTACAATTAATATGTAATACATTTAAAACTAAAGTCCTTGAAAACAGAAAATTAACCCTGTGGATGTCTGTGAATGGGACTTTTTGATGTTCACCTCGATTTAAGGAATACAGTATGCCACAGCTGCTGGCAATGGAGAACTGAAACAAAATCAGAAGAACATATTTTTCTCAGATCCTATTGTTCTCTGCAGAGTGGTCCTGGTGGTCATTGCTCTTGTATCCTTGAAAATTGCCAGGGTGAATTATGTTACACAAACATGTCAGTCTTGGACAAGTCTTGGGGCAAATGTCCAATCTAGGTCAAGCAAGAAAGTATTGCCCTTTATTTTGCCCAATACTTTCTCATTTCTGATGTTACTTTCCACATTTCTCATATTGCATACCAAAACTCTTTTGGGAAAAATCAACTTATTCAGAAGAGATTTTTCTACACCATATTCTTGAAATTTTTGTGGAGAAAGTTAGCAAACAGGATGCTCTCATATTGCCCACATGTTCAAAAAAATTGTTACGTCTGTTTAAAAAAAAAAAAAGACAAAAACAAGAAAAAACATTGATGAGGCTTTCCAATGTACCACACAGTATGTCTGGTGACTTGTGACTTTCTAACTGTAGTGGTGGGTGTCTAAAATAAATAACTAAGAAGAAATGAGTATGTTGTTGTATCTTGTCAGGAGTGTTACTTTTGTGGTGTTTCATTATGCCTTGTCATGTATTAATAATGCAGAAAAGGCTAGCTAAGAAAGCTTAATACACTGTCTTTTTTGGAGTGGCATGAGGACAATTTACCTTAGTCATAATTTTAAAGGAATGCAATAGTCTATGTTGTATAAAATCTAAGAGGAACAAATTTTTATGGTGGCAGCATTGTTTGTTCAAACCTTTTTGTAACCTAGAGTAACTGGCAAATTTATTTCAGAAAGGCATAGATAACATCAGCGTTGAGTTCTGTGGCTGTATAAAACAGTGGGATGATGAGTTAAATTAGTGTATATTGATTTGTGGCTTTTAAAATACGATTTAATAAAAGGAAGCATAATTAAATGAATGTCTTAAAATTTAAGATCAATGTTCTGCTAGATGTATGATCTGTCAAGGTCCTCTCATGGCTCTTGTCACTCATATGTTGAGTGCCAAAGAAATTATTCTGATCAGCAAGGCCTAATGGAAGGATGTTTCTAAAACAGGATTATGAATCTCATAAATCTTCATTTCTGAGACCTTTTCAGTGTCTTGAAGCTGAAGCCAGCATGTCACAATCTGTTACTCTGAATTAAATGCAACAAATAGCTCGGTTGAGGTTCTGGTTTTGAATTTTTTTGTTTTTGTTTTGAATTGAACATTTGTTCTTAGGAAACCAGAAGGCTAAGAAACATGTTGATATTTCCCCCTCACCGCCGGCACTAGAGTTGTCTATTTTTATTTACTTTGAGAGACAGGGAGAATTGGACAATTGGCTGAACCACAGTAACCAGCGTCATCCGCTTCTCATTAATTCTGATGCTTCCTTAAACTTCTGAAATCTTGAGTCTGTAAAGAAAGCGTACAGTCATTTCTTTTGAAAACCACACAGAATCTGGCAAAAATTCCAATGCTTTCAAACAATGACAGGATATATACAGTCGTCTTTGATGCATACATTGGGAAAGGCTTTGCCCCTTGCTCCATCCCCACCCGTCTCCTCTATGCAGTTTAAATTGGGCTGTCAGAAGTGGTTTCAGTGTATAACCCTTGGCAGGCAGAAATAGATTGGCATCCCCATAAGCAGTAATTTGGCTGGCAGTCCTCTCTCCCTCCCCCCCCCCCCCCAAAAAAAAAAAAAAAATGCTGGTGGTCCTGATTTTCACATCCCAGCTTATCTAGCTGTGCTGTGAGATGAAGCTCTTTATAGGAGATTAGCTGTCCTGAGGAGAAGTGGAAGAGCAGCTCTAGAACTAGGAAAAGAATGCACAGCATGGATGCTATTTTTCTTTGTGGTTAGGTGCAGGCAGAAAAGGATGAAAATGTGGCTCAGAAATCAAATGCAGACAACTGCTGTTCTCCTCAGAGGACTGTGCAGAAAATGTGTATGTGCAGGAGACACTGCTGACCACTCACCACATCCCACTCACCACCCATTAGAGATTTTCAGAACCCAGGAGAAAGCCAATGGCAAGAGATTTTTATTTTTCCTGAGGAGCAATTCATTGTATCTCTTTGAAGGCTTTGCAGCTGGTGAATTGGTTTATATCTGAAGTTGAGGCTCCATCTGGACTGGGGGGTGGAAGAATAGGAAAAGGTTCAATAGACAAAGAATGGGGAATTTATGCTGGGCATTCACAAGCTCTTCCTGGGGATTTAAACTATTTGTAGACATAAGGTCAGTTGAATCCATGGTTTATGGAAGGGGCTTTGTCTTCTCTGTTTTCACTCCACCCCCAGCTCTTTGAGCAGAGTAGCATGAAGTTTTCAAAGTACTGTACTGAATATTCTTAGTCTTAAAAGGCTTTGTTTCAAAGCATAGTTGGCTACCTCTAGTCAGGTGGCTTAATCCTCCTCAACTCCAACACATCATATGTAGTTTTAAGCGAGTTAGAAGCTGTCAGTCAGTGTTTGAGCTCTTTCCCCTAGGAACTGGGCCAGCACTCCAAACCTGTGTCCCAAAGTGCCAGGGGATTCCCAGAGTCAGCAGAGTCTTCCATCACACCTCTCTCCTGTGTAAGAGAGGCCAAATTCCCATTTTCACTATCAAAAGCTTTTCACAGCTCCACTGATTCTATTTGGTGTGCTTCACAACTGGCTTATAAATAACTTCAAAACTTTTTTAACTTTTTTTTCCTTTTTTTTTTTTCATCCTTGCCCAATTCTTCAGAACTACATCTAATGTGCAGAAGTTCATGCTTCCAAATCTCTTGTGTCTTTGATGAGGCTCCTTGCTCAGTAACTTAAAGCAGGACCTTGTCACTGCTCTTCTGGTGCTGCAAGTGAATGTGCTGGGGATGACAAGGGAACCTGCTTCCCTCTCTAACTTCTCGGGATGCTAGGAAGACACACAGCATATTCTCCACTCAGAATCTCACCGGAGTCTGTGAGAATGCAGTATACAAGTGATCTGATGTGTGAAATGAAAAGTATGTAATTTTATGTGAATTTAATTTTTAAGAATTGTCTTAATCTCTTATTTGAGGAGGTAAGGGAAGTGAATGAAGTATACGTGCCACGGAGACTCTTCTTCCTTCCTGGTGGAGACAAGTGTTGATTTCCTGGAGTTAGTATAGCACTGGATGTATCAGCTAGATGCAAAGCCATTTCCCTCCCTCGATAATACTTGCTGGTATAGCAGACCGAAGAGCTTTATGATGTGGATGCAAAAACAACACACAAGAAGAAAGTGTGTTTAAAATTTGCACGGTACATCTGTGTAGACATACTAACCTACCAGTCTCTCATCACCAAAATGAGCATTAGCTGTTATACCTCATCTGAGTGTTGCTGTTTTGCTGAGTGTCTGAGCATGAGGGATGATATGCTTGAAAAGAAACAGCTCAGTTGAGAGTGAATGAACTGCATGCATGAAGGCCCACTGAACTAAGTACTCAAGAGCAAGAGTATGAATGTCTGCTTACACAGGCAAATGCTGCAGGAGAAGGTGGTCAGTGGCAAAGCAGGGCTTTTTCTGAGAAGTGTTGAAGGTGTGTTGGTTATGCATCATCAGAAGTTTTCCTCAGTGATGCTAGTAATGGCGATGTTTGCAAGGGACCCGCAGGTACTCTTGGTGTTTCCCAAAATTCAACCAAGTGCTGACTCATCTGGGCCTTGGGTAGCAGGCAAAGCTCAAGTTCTGGGAGTCTTATGAGAGGGAAGGTGGTCACTTGTCTAAACAGCATTTACCCCTTTGAACCATGGCAGAGATTCAGCCAACTAGGCAGGAGAAAGTTACGTAGTGGTGCAGTTTATCTGTGGTTATACAATTGTGTATGGTGATTAAACGAGGGGAGGTGTTTATTCCTTTACTGATGCACCTACACAGGTCCTTGATGGTACAATCTGCTTCTGAGCTCTGCATGTCCCTCTCCTGGTTATGAAACACAGATATGTCTACAGCAAAAACTGGGAAAGAGTCTGCATCCAGATAATTTTACAGTTACAATTGTAATATAGGTAAAGTTTAGCAAGCACATACATGTATAGTGAATAAACATTTTTAAGAGGCTAAATAGATTATGCAGTATTTGTTCAGGAGAATGTGATTTTTATTTTCTGTCTCTCTGAGTGTCTACTACTATACCTTGTGATCTGAATGCTCTTTCCTGCAAGTGCAAAAATTTGTTACAGTTTTCTACTATCTATAGGAATGCAAAATAAAATCTAAACAAATGAAAACTTTCTATTGCCCACATAGATCAAAAAGCAGATGTCAGTCTTTAGTTGATGTTGGTAAGCAGCCAAATAAAGGTCAGCCAATTTTATTGGGAAACAAGGAAAATCAAGTCGAGTATTTTCCAGCATGAAATTGCCTTTCTTGTCCAACATGCTACTGGTATTAAAAATATAGATTTGCTACAGATTCCAGCAAAATATTTAGTTTTTTAAAGCAAAAAACATGGTGAGGAAATCTGCAAAATAATTTACATTCTGGTTTCCCAAGGTCTTTCCACAGCATTTTTTTAATACCAAAAGCAAATAGACTTCTGTTTGTTTTTATGTCAGGAACAAATAGCTGCAATTGGTAAAATATCTTAGAGAGAGCTTCCTTTGTGGAAGTGGGTTTTCATGGGACTCTTAATGTTCTGATAAATGTATACTTACTTCAGGTTCATAGAGGGTGTGGTTGTTAAATCAGTTAATAAATTAATTTCTCCTGCAGTGCTTTTGGTTGAGGGACTCTTGTTAAGAGCAGAGATATGTGCAAGACCTTCAGTGTTTCAGTGTGTCAAAAGTACTGTGCTATCACTGTACAGCCCAATGCTCTTAGGCTTCTTAGAACAGGGATCAATGCTGCTCTGGGGGAATTGTGGTGGGTTTCTGTTTCTTCCCCCGTCTTGGTCTGATCTCACTGTGGGGTTGGGACTTTTCTTGGTGGAGGTGGCGGCCCCAGGAAGCACCCAGAACTACAGCTGGGGTTGCAGATGGGAGTGGGTGAGCACTTGGGACTAAATTTTGTTTCACATTGCAAAACACAGTTCTGCTTAGAATAGAAATATTTCTCAGGAGCAAGCTGATTTAACTGAAAAAAAGAAAAATGAGTTAAGTATCTTCAGAATTAGTTGAGGTGAAATTAATCTGTTTCTTTTCATCTACTAATTTCTGTTTTCTCACAATTTGAGTTTTTGTGTACTGTTAAGCATAAAATGGTTGCTTCAGCAAAACTTTTTTTTTTTTTTTCAGAATTTTTGTTTCACTAGTTCAACTTTGTTATACTCTGATCTCAGTCTGACGCTAAATAGCATCCCCTCAGACGTGTTTGATTTTGGCAAAAGGCATCTCCATTTCTAGCCCTGTGGTAGTCCCGGGCTTTTGGGGATCACTAGATGTGTTCCTGTGAGCACTGGCTTTTAATGCTGAGGCAAAGCTACTGAAAGAGATTTAGATGCTGTGAAAAGCAGGGTGATTGCAATACCTCAATGAATTATGAATTCAAGGCCTTGTTGCCTTACTTAATGCTCTAAAATAGAAAGTGGATGGCAATTGCAACTGATGAGCACTTTTGCACACTTTGAACACCTGAGTGTCTCAACACTGGAAAATGTTATCCATGGAAGAGGCGTTTGGCTTCTTAAGCAGGGCATTGCCAAATCTAGTGTATATTTACTTGCAAGGTGTCTGAGCCATGATGGTGTGTTTGTAAACCTTGTAAGTAATTTCTAAAGGAAGTAAAACAGGAAAATGTCACCGCTCATTCAGTAGTGTTCTTGTTAAAGCTTTGTTTTCTAACAATATGGAAACCAATCAAGACCATTAACTTTGTTGGCAAAGGCAGCTGCGTGGGAAGTGATCCTTAGAGGCAGTATCTTGGTTAATGCCCATAAGCTTGAGCTTGTAACGTGCGTCACTGAATGCCTTGAACAAGGCACACAGTGAGTGGTAAGGAGTAATGTTTGCTGTATTCTGAATACGACATGTATTTGCCCCAGAGGCTTTTGACTCAGTCTATATTGGTTATTTAAGTGTGTGCAGCCTTTCAAAAACAGTCAGTTTGAAGAAGAAAACTTAACATTAAGGCTGTGTGTACAAGAAACACGAACCTTGAGGATGAGGAAGGGTATAGTGAAAATGCAACATAATCAAAATAAAAGGCCCCTGAAAAATCCTTCTAACATTTTATTTATTTATGGATAGACTAGTTCATAAACTTTTTCTTTTCTCTGCCCCATCCATTCTGAAAACAATGACTGTTAAAATCCATTACAACAGGGGAGCAGGGGCAAAACCTAGTTTCTTTTGGAGATGCCTTGAATGCTTTATCAAGGAAAATGTTGGAGTAGGCTTTCCAAGGTGCCCAGAGACAAGGGAGCATGGACTTTGGCAGCAGCTGAGATGTGAATGGTGTTTGCATGGTCTGTACCCTCTTCTGGCAACAGCCAGATAGGCAGTGCTGGCAGCTGGGACATACTGCAGGGGCTCGGACACTTTGTGTTGAACAAGGAAAACAAGAAGCTTGTTTCATTCACAGAGCATTCAGACTGTCAGATGGCCCGTGGAAAGGTGGTTTCTTTGGAAGGTGCTATTTCCCATTTTGAGCATGGTTGGAGACAGGGAAGGCTGTAGGGGAGGAAGCTCTGGTGGCAGAATTTAGATTTGGAGGCAACTTCAGAGGCTTTCCACTGCACTGTCTTCTGTGTGCAGAGGACTATTGGCTTGCTTGTTTATTTATTTTTTAATGATCAGACTATTTCTGATACCCATCTAAAGAGCTTGATGTTTACACTTGGAAATCCCCCACTACCCAAGCAGAATTTATTTATGACACACCAAGACAAATCACACTTACGACTGTAGTAAATCACAGGTAATAATAGACCTGCCTCAGATGGGTCAGGCTGCCCGTATCAGCCCATTGCCCATACCCAGTGTCTTTTTTTCGGGTAAGATGCAACTTGTGTAGGTCCTCTGGCAAATGATGCATTGAATGCAGGATAACTATTCCTGCTGCTGTTGCTGCATCAGGTTGCAGCTCTTGTCACCCCAAGCAGCTGTGAAGGAGCAGCAGCAAGATGTGGCAAAGGAAAAAAAAAAAATCCTGAATTTGGACCAGGAATGTGAGGTTAAAACAGATGCACAGGAAGACTTGTATCAATTTCACAGTTGTTGAGCATTAGTTCATATATATATATATATATATATATATATATTTATAATGAAAGCTAGTCTTTGTTGAACACAGATATGTCTTCCCACTAAAAGTATCTGAGTTTTTTGTGTTCCCTAATTGAAAAAGTAATCCAAGATATGAAGATCATAATTATTAGAAAAGTATTTCTAATGGAAATACTTGTTAGGAAACCTATTGTTTTTACCAGTGGTTTTTTACATGCCCTGCCTTACCTCAATGCTTACAGTAGTCGCTGAGAGTTCTCTTTCACCCAGACTCTGGCTCAGCCTGAAGCAAGGTTGCTCAAGCTTTTGATTTTTTCCACATGGCGAAGGCAGAAACTTTGTCTCTGTCCCATAGAAAAGGTTTTCTAACTCTGGATGGAAAGATCTTCTAACACTGAATGGATGCTACCCCCGATAAGTTTTGCCATCTATCTGAAGTATTTTCCAGCTCAGATTTTTCTCTGATGAAAACATATCATCAAGTGATTCTTTCCATGCATTTGGCTAACAGGAAGAGAAATAATGCTGCTAGAAACTCTTGAGGATCTTGAAATACAAAGGTGTTATTAGATGGGCTTTTAAAGTTATTATTATTTATGCCTTTCGATGAAAAGTGTGGGTCAGAAGGAGTCTGAGAGGTTGTATATATCAACACCACACTTATACATCACCTATGTGAAAGTCTATATTGTGGTGACAAGGCTTTAAAGAATGCCTGAAAGAATTCTCTTAGGTTCCCCGGGTGAGTGTGTAAAGCAGGTATTCACAGGTCTTCAGAAAACAAACAGAAAAGTCCACCAAAAAAACCTCCTCAGAGTTGGCCTATTTCCTGTAATTTTCTAAATAGCGTCAAGTAGCCAAAATCTGTGGTCTAGACTGGTTTGTTCTGCTGATTTTTTTTTTCTTTTTTTCTTTTTCTTGGGGATTTACAAGCCACAGAGAGCTGGAATGGATCAGAACAAATATTTGCTCATGCACCTACTGATTAGAACTTTCAAAGTCCTCAATCTTGTTACAACACAAATGTGAATATTAGCATTCACACAGTTAGGTAAATACGAGGGGTTTCCTCTCCATGCCAGCCCCTCTGCCTCAATTTCAGTTTAATGGAGACAACACTTTAAATGTGGTGTGTTTTTCTTCTGGCATCCTGCACTGTTTTCTGCCTGGTAATTCTCTGAGACACTGTTATTTTACCAGAGTGCATTTTTTAAAAGCCTTTTTATCCCCTTCCCTTAATATCAAGCATATTATTGCTCATCTTGGAGTGCTTCATCACTGCTGTTTCTGAGTTGGAGATTTCTCCAAGTATGATAGCAGCTGCAGCTAATAACATAAAGTACACAACACTGAAGTTCCCGTACTTCTATTTCAATTGGAGGAAGCTCTTTCCTAGGACATGCAATGTCATTGTTGGGCTCTCTTCTGCATGCAAATGTTACCCAAAGCATTAGCCTTGCTGTCCGTATGGGACGACTGCAGTAAAAGCATTCATTCTCGCAGGCAAGAACACCACTTTTTTAAGGTTGGTTTAGTGGTCAGGGGTAAAAATTATTTTATGCACATGCATTGAAAATGTTTTTACTTGTCACATTACCCTACTGTCTATATGTTCATGAAGAGAGTGTGTTGAAAAGCTAGCCTGATCCAAACTTTCTGATGGTTGATGATTTTCTTGCTGAAACCCAACCAAAAGTCAACCAGGTACAGCAGCTGTCTCCCTTGAGTCCTTCTTACACTCAGAGCTATAGCATTGCCATGTTGCAGTAACTTGGAAAAAAAAAAAAAAAAAAAAAAAAAAAAAGATGTTAAAAGACTTCTAAAAAAAAGCTGATTTTTTTGTAACCAATGTGCTTGCCACTGAGTCATAAACCAAATTCTGTGTCTGGGCAATTCAGCTGTTGACAACATTAAAAATACTTAAAGCACGACAAAGGAAAAGACAGATTTCAAGACCAGAATTTGAAATTGGTTTTGGATTCTTATTTAAATCTCTCTCTCTATATATGTTTATCTTTACTTAAAATTGTAGGGGTTTTGATGTTTTCGTCCAAGGATGGCATGTGACCAGTCAAGGCAAGAGAGGAGGGCATTACTAAGAGAGAAGCAGCGGAAAAATAAAATCAGTGATGACAAGGCTGCATTGGGTGGGGCAGAAAACTGCTCGAATAGTCAAACAGCCGGGACAAGAATTGCAAAGAGTAGATGTAGAAGCCAAATGTCTGAAAATTAATTTGTGGGCAAGCAGCTCTGCTGGGAATTTTAACACATTCCCTTTTGTTCAACTGCTGCTTTCAGGACTCTGATCACTTAAGGAAAATGGTCAAGATAGGCTAAAAGTCAGAAATACCTACTTACTGGGTTGCATTTTAAATCAGTGAGGTTTAATTTCCTCAATTAATTGTTAACCTGTGCACTTCAATTCAATTATGTGCTGTTACTTTAAGACCAGTTGTATGTAACTTTGATTTTAAATGCCTAGATCGTAAGGGTTGCTTTGTGTATCTGGTGAAATTGAGAGGGGGAAAAAAAGGAAAAATATATAAAGAGAAAGAACTTGGCAGAGGCTGTCGCTTTTCCTGCTGGATGTTTTTCAGGTGAACTACCCAGCTATGCTACTGTGTTAAAGTCAGGCCAACTGTGTGGAACTAAGGATTATTCCACAAATCCCATTTTAGTAGTTCTTTTAATGGTGGTTTTTGTCAAGTCTTACTTTTTCCTATCATTTCCCACCCTGACTGGGTTTCTCCCAGCTTCCCCAAAGCATTGTATCTCCTGAGTTTTTGATGCACTGGGAGCTGTGGCCAGGAGCAGAAGCTGTGTGCCCCATGGGTCCTTGCCTGACATGGGGCTGTAGCCTCCAATCTCTTTATCAGATGGACAGAAGCATTCCAAGTATGCTTCTGGTCACTGGGGGATATGGGGATGTGAAAAATAATGGAAAAGGAAGGCTTCAAGAAAAGAGGCTATGGAAACTGGGGCTTTTTGTCCTTTTTCTTTTTTTTTCATTAAAAAAAAAAAAAGTTTTTAACTTTATTCTATTTTTTTAAGAGATGAAATTCTCTACCCCTACACAGGTTGTTAAAGTAATGTGATACCTTTTTTTTTTAAAAAAAAAAAAAAAAAAAGTGGGTGTAGCAAGGGTGCTCTGGTACTTGTGTGTGGTCTGATGTCTTCTGAGCTCCTACAGGTGGCGCAGGGGTTGTTCTGGTTGTCATGGTGGTGCAAGACCCCAATGGTGGTTCAGAGCCTCCAGTCCTAGTCAAGCGTTGGAGGTATTTCCTCCAAATTGGTGTGCCAACCCAACATGCAACAAATGAAAGTAGTGAGGGGGTTTACTCCCAAACCATGCTATTCCTCAGACAAATATACATGACCAAGAGGAATGACCTTCAAATGTCTTCAAACTCATCACACCTTCTCTGTCCTCAGTCTTCAGACCTGTAGCATCTTGTCCCCTTGACTCTCCCAGAGGGCTGTTTTGTGATCCTGTTGAACACTGAGAGCTTTTGGTATCTCTGTACAGTGGTTTTACTTGTTCTTAACCCTGCCATCATTTCTGCCCTCACTGGGTGAAGTATTTCCTTGTATCACTTTTCTCTTTTTGATAACAATTCTGTTGTCCTTCAGTTCTTTTTTTCTTATTGCCATTTTTTCACCAAGCACTCTGCCAACTCCCTAAAGCCCTTGCTCTTATGTGGTGCGCGGAGACGCTTGCTTTGGCCAGACACTGCATCATGCCCTGTGTAAAATACTAAACACTAAATCATAATGCTCAGTGACACAACTTACAGTGTCCATGGGAGTCACAAGTCATGTCAGTGATGCTCCAGTCACAGCTTGGTTGTGTAGGCTTTGGAAGAGCATTGCAAATTTTGAAGCACAGATGACTTTTTTATATGTATCAGTGTTCAAAGGACTTTTATTGAGTGATGGATTAAACATTTTCAATAATTTATAAAATCTTAAATGCTGCATGCACGATTTTTACAGGGAGTGATTGTGTAGTGTCAGGAGATATCTTTTTCAGCTGGGCTATTACATGGAAAACTGCCTGTGATGCAAAGAGATGCATACTTGACAAAATGAATGTAGCTTGCAAATATTTTTATGTTGTCCAGTTTCCTGCTTGCTGCTGGTTGATTTTCAGTCTTACTGATCAATACTAAAGCTGTTTGAAGGGAGAGGGAAATGGGAGAGGGAAATGTAATTAAGTTAAAAATGTTTTCCACTTTGCACAACTTCAGTTTTGAAATTTAGCTCAAGCGCACAAGTGAGTTGGTTGGGACTGCCTTAAATTCCTACTGAAGGGCAGATAATTTACAGAGAGGATGCAAGATAAGCCAGGCAGCTGCTACACTGTTTAAAAATCCCTGAAAACATTTCAGGATCCGGTCGATGCACCCTGGGCAGCTGCACAACTGCAGGGAGCTGCCACGTGAGTGGCAATTCCAGCAGCAAACGTAGCATGACCTATGTCAAGCCTGGAAGACAGGAAAAGCAGCCACGGGTGCAAACAAACAGCCAAGGGAGAGAAGAGGAGCAGGGCAGGGGTATCCTCGCCCCTCTGTGTGTGGCAGCAGAGCACTGTTGGTCGCCTGTGGCTGCCACTGGCTGCTCTGGTGGCACTGGCTGCTCCCACAAATGCTGCCTCTGCCTGTACGAAGCCTGGCTGTGAAGTATGCGTGGGGTTTGGAAAGCATAATGTTATTTTAATCATAAATTATTTGGAAACTTGATACAGAAATAGCTGCGGATCACTTATTCCAGAGGGGTGTTTTGTGCAGTCAGGGTCTTTATCAGCTTCTCAGTGGGAACTGCATTAATATTGCCACAAAAATGCAAACAGTAGTGCCTTTGATAAAGCAATTTGGCATCGCTTAAGCAGAAAGATGTTTTATTTTCCTAAGATACAACACTGTTTTCAGTACAGGGACCTGCCATATGTGCCAGAATATGGAAAGAAAATACCACTTTCATTAATGTTTGCATTCAGAAGCTGAGGGGAGGAGATGTAGGAGGAGGCTGCCTCTGTGAAGAGGGGGACAGCACAGGAAGCCCAAAAGTTAATGCCGTGGATGAGATGCCCATGGTCTGCAGCCAGCCTCCCACACTTAGCCCCATGAAGCACCCATGGATGTTTCCCCTCCTCACCCTCACACATGCTGGTGCAAGCTGGTCCCCAGTCCTGCCTGTTGCAGAGGGAACACCTTGTTGGCCATACAGTCGGCATCTTGTTGGAGAGTGTGGAAATACCCTTTAGTACTCTCTGGTGTCCCATGGGTATTTTATGTTCAGTTAGTGCATTATTTTGATTTTTAGATGGCTCTCTGGTTCAGGAATCCTGAAAGGAAGCTGTTGTGCAACTGTTTTAATCTGATTTTACAAGTCGGTTCCAGCTTGATTCCCAGCACAAAGAGACAAAGAGGAGCTCAGTTGTATTTTTCATCCAAAAGCAGAAGGCTCTCCTTCTTTAAAGCTCTGCTGCAAAATGCTATGTTTAGAGAGTGATTTGCTATTGTTTAAACTTAATCTCCATAATTACATTGGGGTTGGATTAATGACGGGTTGTTTTTCCGAATCATTCTCTACTGGCACTCACAGTTCTGGAGTATAAAGCCAGGTTTTCATCGGATGTAAACTGGCATTGCTCCGCTGAAGTTAGTGGAGTAATTCCACTTTATATTGTGGCAGCCCAGATGTGATATTACAGCTGTTTCTAAGAAAGCACCTTTTGGAGTTTGTTGGCCTTGAATTTTTATTATTATTTTTAAGCTATCTAGGCATTAACTTCCAACTGTGCTATATTTGTGGTAGCGTAGCTAGCCCTTGTCTTTAGACCACCTCAGCTGTAGTCAGAGGGGTAAACAGCAGGTGCAATACCAAATTCAACCCTATGTATCTTGGCTTCTTTCTGTTTAAAAGCTGTTTTTATTGTGAAGAGTGTAAGCAGTTGCAAATGGGAAAGGCTCACTATTTAAGTCCAGTGAGCTTCGACATGCCTTTGTCTATCAGGACAGAGCTTGGTCTGTTCATGGTGCCTGAGATGCAGTACTGCAGGTCCAGGAGAGATGTTTGGGAGGCAGAAAGGAGGAAGAAAAAGACCCAGGGAGACCTGACACGTCTCAGGGTGGCAATAGAAACAGTGGAGAAAGTGCTTGACATAGGGGATGGTGCTGCCACCATGATCGCAGCTATGGAGAGAAGCAGTCTTTTCTGAGACCCTGAGGGGTTGTTCAGGGTTGCTGATCATGGAAGGCACTTGAAGATGCTAGGCTGACAGCAAGATGATCCCCACCTTGCTTTCAGACCTTTTATTTTAATGTCTGATCTCATCTTTCAGATCTTCTATTTGAAAGAATTTTCTTGCTTGCTGTTTGTAAAATGGTGTGCTAATAGATCTTAGTTTGGAGAAGGAAGAGACTTTGCTTTCTTTGGGGTCCTTACTGGAAAGAAGTGGTCAGTGCTATCCCTAAGGGGGTAGTGGATATGGAGTGTCTTTGCAGTGGTAAGATCACAGGACTGTTGAGCCTGATGGTCATCTGACAGTGGTGTGCACTACAGTTAAGTGTAAACAAGAAGCAACAGCAATACTTTCCCTGGTGTATCCTCGCTGCTTCCAGGAGCCAGCTGTTCTGCTTGCTGGCCTACAGATGCAACATCTGCAGGTGCACTCAGTGTACAATTCAATGCTTGTTCCCTGTAACAAGCAGAAAGAAGGTGTGAAGCTTTATAGATTTCTCTTCTTCCCATTATAAGAAGTTGAATGGGTGCTTTGTACTCTTTGGGGTGTACTCTTTGCTCTTTTTTACACAGTATTTAGGAAATACTTTATTTTTTAGTAGTAAAAGTCAGTTTTAATCTGTAAGAGTTGCACTGTTTCCACAGTTGGGCTAACTGGGAGACTTGGTGTCTTTTTTTATATTGACCTGGTAGATTCAGAAAATCCAGACAAGCCGTCAGGTCTATCCTAAACATCTCTTCAGAGTTTTTTTTTTTTTTTTTTTTTTTTAAAAAAAAAAAAAAAAAGGCTTGCTGCAGGTTCCAATCTTGTAGATCCTGGTGGCTGATGGTCTAGATAACCACACTTTTTGACACAGGAGTCAAACTGTAAGACCCAAATGGAGACCAGGTCTTACACTGAAATGTACCTCATCTTGCATGTACAAAACTTGCATGCCAGAAATCTTCTATTTTGCCCTGTCCCACTATGTGTCAGTTACTCAGTTACTTACAAAAGTACTGCTAACTTCTACATTAATCCTGCCCTATACTTTGATTCTTACTCCTTTTGCTGTTTTTATTTATTTATTATTTTTAGGGGCTTTCTCATTTCATTAGGGAGGGGGTCATGAAGGCTGAGAAGAAATTACTAGTAATGTCTTGTATATGTACTCAAATGTAATTTCTGAACACTTGCAGAAAACCCACTTTCCATAAGCAGGTGATGAATGCTGGTTGCTTTTGCTGGAGTGTAGCTTTGATGGTCCTACAAAGCCAAGTCTGAAGCCCTGAAAGCTCCTACATGCAAGGAGAGTTCATTTCAATGACTGTCATCAGGATTAGATTCCCTTGGTCCAAGTTGTATGTGACACTCTCAAATGGAAGTAGGATGGTATAGTTACCAAAATAGATAAAATGTGTTAATTTCTTAATTTTGTTTTATTATTATCCTTGTGCAGTGCTTTTAAAGTAGCAAGTACTTTAAGCAGTATGTTATTTTTAAATTAAGGACATCTTGTGCTGAAATTGGCCATTGCAAAACTAGTTTAGAATTAGAATACACCAAATTCAAAACCACAGTAACCCTAATTTTGACATTCTTGTCTTTTTAACTGCTCAACAATAGTGTTGTGTTTGTATAGTATTTAAAAATAATTGTAAAGGGGAATATAAAGAGCTACTGGCATGGTTCTCTGTTAACTGTGTGTGCTCATCCATTCTTCTCAGAGAGAGTTGTAATGAAAACTTGGGGGCAACTCCTGGAGCCCATAGCTTGGACCCTACTTTGCTTGTAACATGCAAACCTGGATCTGTAGCCTCCAAGAAGCTACTTCAACTAATGGGTAATAATGCTCAGAATGAGGGTGACCCTGAGGATGAATTTTAGAGGGTTACAGTTTGTGTCAGTACCCTACCATACCTATTTTAGCCTGGCTTGTTCCTGATGTGCTGGTGTTCAATCGGCCGTGAGCTGTCTGATTTTCTCTGCAAGGTGTTTGTGAAGCTGGGACTTGCACATGTCCATCCTCAGGCAGAAATCAGCTTTGGATTGACCATGTCACTGGTCAGACCAATCTGAACAAATTCCTGTGGGAGAGGTTAAAAAAAAAAACAAAACAAAACAAACAAAAAAAAACAGCTTGAGAAATTGAGAAATTATTTCTCCTTTTTGCTGTTGCCTTGCATCTTGTCCCACTGTGTGTCAGTTACTCAGTTACTTACAAAAGTACTGCTAACTTTTTTAGGGGCTTTCTCATTTCATTAGGGAGGGGGTCATGAAGGCTGAGAAGAAATTACTAGTAATGTCCTTTTTGCTGTTGCCTTGCATCTTGGCATGCACCATATGCATTTTGAATAATAGATCATCTGATGTGATGTAACGTGATAGCAATACAAACTGGGTAATCCTGGGAAGCAGCAGCTTGGATCTTGCCTTTCCAATTTTTACTGTATTCCAATTTTTACTTTCCAAATTTTACTGTTCTAAAACTTGACTTCTTTGTTAAAAATGAACTGTTTCCAGGGGGTAAAAAGCCCCCAGAGAAGAACTGTTGGCATTTTATATTTTTAAACTGTCTTGCTGAATGAAAACAGTTGATTATTAACTTGATGGGGTGACAATGAGTATATAGAACTTAAATATCTCACCACTCCCACGAAGAAAAAAACCCACCCTCCATTGTATCATGGGAAGATACATAGCCAGAAAAACTTTCCAACTCATTAAACTTTTATACTTGCTTCATACAAGCTTAATGTAGGCTTTTATTTTCCACCCTGTGATGATGCAGGGACACTGAACATAGCTGAGAAGGACACCATCCACTTACAGCCTTTCTGAATGTGCATTTCTTGTAAAACAAGAAGCAAAATTACTTAATCTGAAGGATTAAAAAAAGGTTTCCTTGTCTGTATGTTTCACTTTGTTTACTCTCCCAGCCCTGATAACAAAATCAGTTTGAATATTTCCCCCATAAACAGTGTGGTCAGCTTCTGTGATTGTCTGGGGTGTTCGCACAAGGACAGGGAGAAAGGAAGAAAGTTTTAAAAAACAGGAAAATACTATTGTAAACATATCGCACAAGTTGCAAACTGGGAAAGGGTACTCAGAGTCAAAAGCTGTACCTGCATCTACTTTTGATGCTCAGTGGTGGGTGTTTGGGTGATTTTTTTCCCTTTTGGCTGTGTTTGACTTTTTAGTAGAGGGGTAGTGCTATTTCCCTTTTAAACTGTGAATTTTGTAGCGTAGGTCCACAAGTGACTGCAGAAGGTGGCTGTTCTCCTCACACCAAGCTCTATGTCCCCACTGCAGGCCAGGTGGAATGGCTCTGCACTGCCATGCTCTGCCTCGGAAGGAGGTGTGGGGGCATTCCCATTGCTATTTCTCTCTTGTGTCATTGAGGTTTTTCTGCACCCTGCCTGTCTTCCTGGCTTGATTCTTGCCTGGGGTCTGCTTCTCATCCCAGTGGTGGCCTTCCCCTTGTACGTCTTTACCACACACAGTGGGGCTGCTGCCTGTTGTCCTCAGCCTTGAGCCTGGGGGACAGCAGTCTTTCTGCAGTGCATCTTACCCTCGTCCCGCTGGCAAGGCAGGAGGGGATGAGGGTTTCAGCAGGTTGTTGCACCCACAGGCAAGGATGTTACAAGTTCTAAATTGAGACTTGTTGCTTCATCCCCTCCGTCTCTCCAAAGCGGCTGATGCAGACGTTCCCTCACCATTAATTACATCCTCTTGCCTTGTAGCAGCAAGCTACAAGGCCAGACTGGGCACGTCACTCTGCTGCAGATGGCTGAATGCAGCCTGTGAGTGATTGGACCCTTGCAAGTTTCTGAAAATACATAGCCACTCTGTTTTGGGAGACATGTTGTGCTTTGGGGCAACTTGGGCCCTGGGCAGCTCAGGTCCCTTTCTGGCCAGCATCCACACGAGCCTCACCAACCAGCCCAGCATTTTTGGGGTTGTTCTTGGTTAAAAGCAGGAACTAGTACTTCAGAGGGTCACCCATAACTGGTGGCTAACTATTTAATTGCTTGGTGGCATTGCATCACTTATCTTGGAGCAATCTGTGATGGAGATACTGGGCATTACCACCTCCTTTCTGGAAGTCTCAGGGTGTCATCACCCACAGCTTTCAGTCATTTGACATCTAAACTGCTCAGTTAATAATGCAAGTCTGCCAATATTGGCAGCAGCATCTGACTTCGACAGCAGTTTTGTTTGCCCTGTGGCAGCTTTTAAGGCAGCATCTCAAGGCGCGGTGTCCCACAAAATGCTCCACGGCAGTCATGTGGAGGTGAAAGGATTTCCAGGCGAGCTTCAAAGAGAAGGATGTGACTAAGTGTCTCACAGGGAGCCAGGATTGCATCCAACCAGATGAGGCAGCCCACACGAAAGGGCTGCCAAAGGAAAGGGAGAGGAGACAGATGAAACCGGGACTGGGGAATGAAGAGGAACAGGCAGTAGGTAGAGAGGAAAATCTCCATGGGCTGTTTCCAGCAGCCAGAAGAGGTTTCTGCTCTCCAGGGAGGTCACCTGTGGGTAAAGCAGTGAAAGTCAGGCTTGTTGGCCATCATTCCTGGCTCTGCCACAGGCTTGTCTGTGGACAAGTCACTCTCCTTGTTACTCAGTATCGCATCTGCAAAACAGGGACTGTGGCTTGCTTCACAGGCTGTTGTGACGGTAGTCTGGTGGATGCTCTTGCAGTTTGATGTATCAGTGAGAAGCAGGGGAAGAAAGGCAACAAAAAAAAAGTGAGCACAAAGACTGAAGTGAAAAGGAATTTGCACTTCCGTCACTGCCTCCTCTGAATTTAATCATCTCTCTAATGATAATATAATGGTGACTGATCCCTCACTGACGTATGCTGCTTCAGTTGCACGGGTGGGAACAGTTTTTGGTTTTAGTTTTCCTTCTCTCTAGGGCTTTAAAGATGTAATTAGGTATGTTTATATAACATGTTAATGTTTTAAGCAATTACTAATAGAAAATTAGAAGAAATAATGAACAATAAATTCAAATCAGACTATAACTAGATGTAGTAAAGTACTACAAGAATGGGATGAGAAGTAAAGTTTGCAAAGGGAGCCTGAAACAGAGAAAACACAAATCCTCAGGCCTGAAGAAGGAAGGCTTTTTGTTTGCACCTGTCTGAAAATCCATACCTGACAGCTTACCCGGGGAGGGTTGAGGCCAGATTGAAGGACTACAGAAAGCAGAAGAGGTCACTTCTTCTCAGCTCTCAGGCTCAAATAAGCTCCTGCAAAGGAAGGGAAGCGCACAGCATTTGGTTAGATTTAACTCTTGAGATAAATGCCATGTTAATCTTACTCTGATCACAAGGAAGTTGACAGCCAAAGCACAAACCTAGGAGCCAGAAAGCAGCTGCTTTTAGGACCATTAGGGAACCACTTGACCTTGTGCTAACATTAATTCTGTTTTTGCCTTTATGTTTTGCCTTAAAATAAAAGGAAGTTAATCATCTCCTCTGTTGAAGAGAGGTGTGAGGCTTATGGAAATGCCATAAAAAACATGGAGATCCATAGGTGGAAAATGGTAGGGGAGGTCCCAGCTTCAGAGTTGTGAGATGTTCTAAAAAGGAGCAACATGCATGGTTATATTTCACCTGTCAAAGCTGACTTTTCTCTAAAAATAAAAATTAAAAAAATTGAAATCTCAGATGCATAGGCTAGAGAAGATGAACATCCATCTTTTTAAAGTACTGTAGGCTTTAGCTGCAAAAGCTTTTATGGCACTTGCCAAGTCTGTGTTTGGAGAATAAATATGATTTCTGTTTTCTTGAAGAAACGGGTGGCAGCACGAGCAGACCTTTTGTTGTTAACTTTTAGTCATGGTTCCTTTTTTTCTTGTCTTCCCTCTCCTCATCTGCAGTTGAGTATGACAAGGAATTCACGCCTCACCAGCGGCACCACAAGGAGTTCAAGTTCAATTTGTCTCAGATTCCTGAGGGCGAGGCTGTCACAGCTGCTGAGTTTCGGATCTACAAGGACTGCGTGGTGGAGAGCTTTAAAAACCAAACCTTCCTTATCAGCATCTACCAAGTGCTGCAGGAACATCCGAACAGGTAGGCTAGAGGTTGTTGCTATGTGCTGTCCCCAGGAGGGCTGACCATAGGTGTTCATGCTGGGAGGAATGCTTGATGGTAACCAGTCTGGTATACGTGAACAGGACATGTTACTGCATGGTCCTTCCTTGTGGGAAAAGGGCATGGCAGAGCTCTAAATGAGGCTCAGCCACAGAAAGTTCCTGGTATGATCTTTTTGATGTCTTGGCATACATCTAGAGTCTGATGCAAGGCAACGGAATTTTAAAACAAAGATGATGTATGCTTGCATTGCTCTTGCATACTGAAGTCCATGTACCTCCTTTCAACCTGACACTACCAGCATAAAATCATAGCATATTTGCAATTGATTGTGATTATTGCAGCCTTAATCTGCTGTCCACTAGACTGACGCTAAGGTAAATAAAGCAGAATAAAGTTCAGCACGCTGACAAAATCACTCCCGGACTTTCAGTGGCCATGAAGTAGGTGAAAGAGAGAGGCTCTGAGGGTACAAACTGACAGACAAATAAACCCAAAGTGTAAACTTGTTTGATTCTTTTCAAAATAATAATGTTTCTGATGAGGGAGGGAACATGCAAGGCTGGGGAACGCATGCTCAATTAAATGTCAGAGTAGCACTGTGGTACAAAAGTGTTTCCTTGCTTCTGATGAAGCATGTCAGAATGTCAAGATTTCAACTGTTACTTTGCTGCTGAATAATAATAATAATAATAAAGGAAATCAGAAACAACACTGTTTTAAAAAGCTCCATCTCTTTTCCGTGAAGATTTGCTAAATGTTTTCCTTTCTGGCCCATCTTTCTCCAGCCTGGAGGGAAACCCTGGTACCATTTGTAGAATCTACCTTTGATGAAGAGTTCATCAAACAGCTACCAGTTGTTCTGTGGGGACTCTAGCCTTTGGGAAGATGGAGAGAAATACTGCATATATAGTTGTTAGTAAAAAACGTGTTTTACACTAGTGTTGTTCCCTTTGCCCTTTGAGTTGCAGGTTGGCTGGCGTGTCTTCTGGGGTAATATTACCTCAGTGCCCACTTAAACAACTGAAGAAAGTCAGACGGTCATGCAGATTCTGTCGATATTAGCTGTATTGTTCATTTACGGTATGGTCTCATAGAATGAAAAATTGTGAGTGTTGGTCCATTTTGGATTTCACAAATACAGACCCATCTCTAGAGCTGGACAAAAATCTCAACCAAGCATCTATGGAAGTGGTAGATATGCAGTTTTTCGATGGTCGACAAAGCAGGGCACAGAGCATGTCAAATTTGAGTTGGGACTGGAAATAGTGAGGCAGCTTACTCTAGGTCCAGACCACCAGCAGTTCACCATCCCTCCTGCCATGGGCTCTGCATGAACTGCTGACCCAGAGATGAGTGTCTGTAGTTCATTACTAACCTCTGACTCATCCAGTCCTCCAGTCCCTCCAGACAACCTTTTTGTTTCTTTTTCTTTTTCTTTTTATTTATTTATTTATTTGTTTGTTTTTGCTGGTGGGAAGGAGGGAGATATTTGGCTAAAGGAACTCACGCTTCGGATGAGGCTGCAGGATGTGTCACACCGTCTGCACAGAGAGGGGGCAAAACACAGCTCATTGATTTTTGCAGCTGTAAAAAGGAGACGTCCCTTTTCACACTTTGTAGTTTTGGCCCAAAGGACTATTTCATGTATATACAGAATATAAAAGCACATATGAAAGCATGCATTTGTGTATAAATACGTACGCATGTAGGTATTCTTTGTATGTATCTATATATAAGAGTATATATATTAATATGTATTGTCTTCTCTAGTAATTATTCTCTCTGTATTAAAAATATACAGCTGTTAAAAGACAATTAAGATCTTAGAAGCTGCTTACCACCCCTCAGCCTTCCTTCCAGTGTAAGTTCTGACTCTGCTGGATGTTGTTGCTGCTGTAGATTCAAACATACAGCCATGCAAATACTAAAACATTGTATTTAGTTGTTCTCTAATATCTCTTAATGGAGGAAAAAAATATATTGATTTTTTTTTTCCTCATATTCTTATGGATGCCTTTAAGCAGCTGTATTCTTTGAGTAGTTTTTATTTTTGTCATCAGTTCACTTGTTTTTACTTTTGTCTCAGTGGATTAATTTGGAGTATAATATTTTCTTTTCCTGTTGAAAATGGTAGAAGGTTAAAATCCAAAATAGCACTACTTTTGGAAGAAACTTGTTAAACATTTGTAAGGCTTCTGCTGCACTTTAGCAGACATCTAATGAGCCAGAAAAAAACAGCTGCCTTTGACTTAAAAAAAAAAAAGTCGTGTCACACTTACTTTAGACTAATGGCTTGAATAACAGCCTGATATTTCCTGACATTTGACAGCATTTTATTGCATAAAGAAGTGTCTGTACTAATCTCATAGTCTAGCTCATGAGCTAGCAGGAAGACATAAGGAATTGAAATAGCACTTTCTTCATCTTGTTCTGTTGGGAAATACACCTTGTGGTCAGGAAAATTCATTTCTGAAGGTCACAGAAGATGTTTGTTCAGTCAACAATGGCAATCACTATGTTAATCTTGGCTTTTACAGGGTTAACAGTTGTCTGCAACAGTTATTTGAAGCTAATAAAATATTTTCAGGTGCAAATAATTCTTACAGGAATTATTTGAGTAGGGGTTTTAACCAGCCAAGAGAAAGGCAGTGTGCACCTCTGAGGAAAAAATATATAAATTAAAAATACCCTGCCCACTCCTCTCAAAGAAATGAATTTGGGAGTGCAGGAGATAAGTAAAAAGGAAGATTTGATAAACACAAATCATCACCTTAAACTCACAGCATGGAAGTATCCCTGTGCTCTGATGAAGTATAATGAAGTGGCTTAATTCAGTATTACTTGAGAAAAAAAAGTGATCATCAGGGGAGCAAGAGTGTCAGTGTGTGATTCCAATAAAAGCATGGGTTCTGCTTAGCAGAATCACACAGCATTACTGGTAATTCCTTAAGTCACAGTACAGACGAAACAAAACCTGGGACTTAAATTTCTACTTTCTACTCGGTTATCAAACCTATTTTTGCCATCCATAGCATAGATGAGACTAAAAACAAGGATAAAAACAAATATAGGGCCATTTGAGACTGGCTCCTAGGTAGGGGCGTACACACTGGATGATCAGAGATCAATGCTTATTGAAACAGCAGAAAACTTTCAGGGAGCCACTCAGCACTCTCTGTGTTAAAGGCAATGAGAAATATGGAAGCGATACTCGTGGAGTCTCCAGGCAATGAAATACATATTGAGGACAGTGTGGTTTAAGAACATTCTCTCTTCAGAAAGAAAACATTTTTAATACTGACTCACTTGTGTCAGTAATATTTTCATCTTTCCATTCCTTCCACCCTTTCGTAAGGTTAAAAAAAATAGTGCCTAGAAACTAAGCTTTTGTTTTATAACCAAACCACGGCTAGTGGCCATGTTCTGTCATAACACAAACTGTTGGAGATGCCAGTGGGATGCAGTGAAGAGATTAATGAAACCTTCAGGAAAGGCCAGCGTGGGTTTCTGACAGCATGGAGCAGAGATGTGTGAAGCAGCACTGGGGTGGCTTCTGGTTTGCTCTGGGTGGGATGGATCTGGGCATTCAAATGGGCTGTGGTGGCTGATGGTGGAAGCCAGAATGGGTGATGATGTGTCCGCTAAGTGCTGCTGCCTGTCAGAGACCAGGCTGTCTGAAGGCTGGTGTAGATTTTTTTTTAATTTTTTTTTTTTTTTTTTTTTCTTTATCGGTATGTGTCAGAATCAGGGAGGTCAGCCAAAGCACCAGTTTAGGAGCACAAAGTGGTGCTAGCTTTTCGGTGCTTGTCCCACCTTGGGCATGGCTGTGGGGACATTGTGTTTGGGCAGGAGGGAGCTGTGCTCTCCTCCCTGTGGTGATACAGGTGCACAGCTATGCATAGGCTTGTTTCTGAGGTGCAACATCAGTTTTGGGGGAGACCAGCCAAGCCCTCTGTGACTTCTGATGCCTTTCGGGTGTGGATTGCCATGTAAGTGAAAACTTTGCAAGAGAAAGGAGGAAATGAGTTTGTCTCTGGAAACAGATCATTAATTTCTTTCTCAAAGCTTCCTTGCTCTCACCCAGTGAGGTGTCAGGTCAGGAGAGAGGAGAGAAGGCAGTTTGTGGCTGATCAAAGATGTTAGTCCTTGGTTTGGATCATCTGTGTGTTTTCAAGTGTAAATATCCTGTTAATGCAGACCTCAAAACACTCCCACACAGTCCAAACAACTGATCTATGAAAAACACAGTGGCCTGTGCTAGTGATCAAAGGAAGATACAGTACCTTAATGGTCAAAGTTTATTAAACACTTTCATTTGCAACTGGAATGAAAAGTGAGGACTGGAGAAAGATTCCTCCTGTGTGATAAGACACATGTGGGCATCATTGTGCCCTCCCGAGCCACCGTCCAGGGACTGGGCTCATCTGCTGAGCACAGCTGCTCAAGAGTTAAGGCTGTCATCTTTTTTTTTAGCTGCCAGTTACAGTGGTAATAAAGTCTTCCTCTTTGCAACAGGATATTTATACAAATACGATCTGAGCTTCTAATCTAAAGGGCAAATTGATTTGCCGGCAGTGTTTATAGCTTAGAAAATAAATATCTGTCCTCAACTGGATTTTGGACTGGGTTGTGTAACACAAATGACAAAGCTAGCATCAATCTGTTTCAAGTTAGGGTCAGGTTTGTATATAGTGTGCATATATTTGTATATGACAGAGCTGTTTCCATGATGCTATAGAGAAGTGTCTGTCAGCATTTCAGTTCAACTCCCACCAAGCGTATGTGATTTGTTGTGTTTTAGGGTGGTTGTTTTTAATAGTTTAAAAGTCAAAGTTATTCTGGATGAGACTTACCGGTTCCATAACCAGCTGGCTTTTTCTACCAAAACTAAAGAATGCTATATAAATAACTGCCTTCTTTCTTCTCTTAAAGATAAATACTTCCCATTTACACTCTCCCCCATCTTCATGGCTCAAACTGCATTTAAATGTTGAGGTGTACTACTTTTAATTATCACTACAACTAGAATGTCTTTTGGTGTCCTTATATCCTAATAAAGGAAATGAGAAATATGTATCCTATCCTGAATTTGGACATTTTTTTTCTTTTTTTTACTGTTCATGTTGGTGAAATATTCATTCCCTAGAGCTGTGAAGCTCACGACCTTGAGCTGGGTGTGGGGAGACACCTTTGCAGTCAAATATCAGTGTTGGCTTTGCTGGGGTTTATCACAGACATGTAGGCTGAGCTTCCCCCAGTCTTGGTGTGGGGGAACCACATCCTCCATCTCTAGGCTCTCACCTTCCACTCTGCCAGATGTAGCCTTAAAACAGGACAGCTTTTTCAACACAGGGGAGTTTTTATCAGACAGAGCACTGGTGGTGTGAGCAGTGTGAAGCCAATCTTACCTACCACTCCATTCTGGTGTGTCCCTGTGCTCCATTCTATGATTTTTCCTGCAAATTAGTTCACAGTTGCTGGTCTACTATTCCATCTTGTAAGTAGCTTCATTTGCAGGTTGACAGTGCCTAGTATTATTTCTTTCCTTATTTCTAATGAATTCTTATAGGATGTGCACATGTTTTCCTGGCCCAGAGATGGTATAGCGCCTTCAAGACAGTTAAAATGAGTTTTTCTTCTTCTCCCTAAATGATAGAGACTATCTTCGCTTTCCATGGCAACTCTTTGCAGGTGCTGGCATTCCTTTGCCTGAAGCTCTGTGTATGAACGGGTGCTAATGGATGAGATTTTCCACGGTGCTTTTAACTCTCTGCATTAATGGTCATTTAGACATGCTCAGTTGTTAAGGTTTTATATAGTATCTGTTGACAGTACTTTATTCTATATAAGCTCAATTTACCATATGTACTACAAGCAATAAACAGTAAAAAAATCACAGTAGGACTTACATCTCTTGAAAGGTGGTGGATCTAAAGTTTTTAAAAGGCTGTGATGATTTCAAGGTTTTATCTACAAGGAGCTTCATTCCACTCAGTAAGGCTGCATCTGTTGTGAGTACAGTTATTTGTCATTCGTTGATAAGAGCAAATAATCTTGGTAGTTTGCTATGCACAGAATAATTTTTATACAAGGTCAGTATCTGTACAAGCGAAAGACTCTGATCCAGTGTACTCAGAAGAGTATTTAGAAAGTGTGTTAATTAAAATGTAAATCCCACACACTTGTGTTCAAAATTCCCTTTTGAGAAACTGCTGTTAGGCAGTCTAGACTATTATGTCAACTTGTCTTTGAAGAAAAGTAAACAAAAAGGTTCAGTTGAGGAAAGTTTTAGAGACTTAGAGTAATTAATGCTTTGGTAAATGGCTGTTGATGCGTAACAATCCTTTAAACACCTGGGTAATTGAGAGCTTTGAAGTTGGGCCAAAAACGTTGTTCTGAGCTCTGTAATTAAAATAAGAGACCTTTAACTTGGTCATTTTGAAGGTGAGAGTTCTGTTTATTCTCACTGTCTCCCTGTAAGACTTCTGCCCGATCAGGGAAAAAAGGCCAGGGAGGGTGGGAAAGTAAAAAACCTAGCTCAACATATGCTTCTTTAAATTCAGCTTTTTATAGCTTTGGTGTTTCTCCTGTAGCAAAGTTCCATGTTGTAATGTGTACCCAGAACAGAGAAATTATTTTAATGCAAACGTTTCACTAAGTATAGCAACTGAGATTAACCACTTGACCTGGTTACTAATTTGACTAAATTCTAATCTCATTATTATTCAATTAAAGTGAATTAACACCCAGAAACATTTTGTTGAAAGGTTTACACAGAGGTTTCAGTTAACAAAATATTTATCTTTGGGGGGGGGGGCAGGGGGGTGCAGGGGGCAACAGGAGTTAAATGCAAGCTGTTTCTCCTATAAATGCCTGGAGTACATGATTTGGATGCCGGTGTTAAGAATAGTAGTTGTATTTGATTTTTATTTCTGACGAATCATATTGCTCTCTGGGGACACTGGATCTAAATACTGCTTTCTGAATCACACAGGCCACATTTCTCCGGTAAATTGTGTACTTCTTTCTGTTTATTGCAGCCACTTGTGATTGCCCTGTTGACCTTAGCTTCCCAGTCCTCCTCCAGAGTCTTCTGAAGGCCACGAAAAGATTTCCATTTCTTTCTTGGGATTTGAGACCATACTGGCCCTGATCCAGAGCAGACAGCTCCTGGTTTGAGTTAGGAATCCCTAATTTGAATCTTCTCACTTGATGTCTGCTCTTGTCTCAGGAGGGATTTTTAGCTCACTGCCTCAGGTTCTCCCACACACTTGCTTTCCTTTAATAATACATGTTATGCCTGCAACACCTTTATTATGGAAATCATTAATTAAACTCATCCAGGTTAGGCATGCTGAAAATAAAGGTGAGATGATCGAGCATTGTAGTAACAGTGTGAAATAACAATAGTTGGTATGTAATATTGTATACAAGTGAGGGCAAACTGTCTCCTCTAGGTTAAGCTGCTGGCATCAGATTATCTTTTTTATTATTATTTTATTATTATTATTTATTTTTTATCCAGCAACACCTTTTGGCTTGCAGGAGCTCCCTGCTCATCTGCTGTGTGCGCTCCAGCTTTTGCAATGGGTAAGGTCATAGAGTCTGGACCTGGTAAGCAAAGATGGAGGACAAAAATGGTCCCTGTCAAAATCAGCCTGCAGTCCAGCATCAGGAGTGGTAGTAAGGCTATGCAGCAGCTTTAGCTTTCATGTTTCCCATCTTTATTTTGCAGTCTAATGGGATAAGAGTGTAATAGATTTTTTTTTTTTTTTTTTTTTTTTTTTTTTTTTTTTTCCATGATCTTCAGAAAGCAGAACTGAAGGGAGAAAAAAATAATAATAAAAAAAAGGTCAAGCAAATTAAGTTAGGTGGCTGCATTTGCTCTTGAACGTAACGGGGCAAGACCAGAAGTATGGGATTCACATCTCTGATTCCTGTTGCTGCATTTGTTGACAGCTGTGTTGCCACAAATGGTAGTAGTAGTAGCAGGTTGTCCCCTCTGTGAGCCATCCCTACAGGAAGGTGCCAGTAGTTTCCCAGGTATTTCTAAAAGCAGAGGGATGATAGCTCAGGAATAACAGGACTGATTCATGGAGTGCATAGTGGTCTCAGGTACTTTCTACTCCTTTTTCTCTGCAGACTTTGTTGTTTTTTTTTTTTTTTTCCAGAGTCTGGTCCTTGTGTGTCCATGTGTCCCCCACCATCACAGCAAGGCCTTCACCCTTCCCCATCTGGTTGGATGTAATATCCCTTCCACCTAGCCTGGGAGACCTCTCAGTCTCTGTTAAAGCATCAGACACCGTACACCTTGTTGTCAGGAGCAGCATGGACATCTCTCTGCCATGCAGCTCTAGGGAAGGGCAGTGTGATGGTTTCACCATGCTAGGCAGCTGAACACCACAACTGCTCTCTCACTCCCCCTCCTCAGATGAGGAGGGGAAGAAGTAAAGGAAAGAACAACTCATGGGTTGAGATAAGGATAATTTAATTAAAGGGAAAAAATAATTATTAAGGAAATATTATTATTAATTAATTCAACTAAAGGGTAAAAAGGGAAAGAGGAAGAGGGAGGGGGAAAGGGAATAAAAAAATAAAACAAGTAAAGGCTATGTGGAAGTGCAGAGGAAATAAATTACTTTTTGCTTCCCACAAATGAGCTATGCTTGACCACGTTCTTGAAGCAGGGCCTCAATGCATGTAGCTGATGTTTGGGAGGAGGACAGACATTTTTGCAACAAGAGCCCGCCCCTCTCCTTCCTTCTTCCCCCTTTTATTGCTGAGTGTGACATCATATGGTATGGAATATCCCTTTGGTTGGTTTAGGTCAGCTGCCCTGGTGATGTTTCTTTCTCACTTTTTTTGCCCACCCCCTAGGAGGGTTAGAGAAAGTCCTGATGCTGTGCCAGCACTTCTCAGCAGCAGACACAACACCGGTGTGATACCACTGCTGTTTTAGCTACAAGTGCAGAGCGCAGCACTGTATGGGCTGCTGCAGGGAAAGTTAACATCCCAGCCAGACCCAGTACAGGCAGTCTCTAAGTAAATTCATTTTTTTCCTTAATTTGGTCTTTGGAAATAGGTGAATTCTTATTTATTTATTTTAATCTTCATGCTGAAAACAAAACTAGTAACAAATGCTACTAGTTACTAGACAATGTTGTGTAGCGGGGCAAGTTTTAGGTAACAAACATTAACTGAAAACAGACTTTAAGTATTAGGACATGTTACCTATGAACGTTACAGATGCGACCTACAGTACCGGTGAGGTGAATCTGCATCGTTGCCTTTATCCACTCAAACAAGTCAGAAGCCAGTTAAATAGAGGAGCTGCATGAAAATTAATTGTGTATGAACATTTCTTTTTTCAATCAGTTAACTGGATTGGAAAGCTCAATTGTCACTTTTTCTGTTTTACAAAAGCACTTAAATCTGATCAGAGCCGGTGTGAGATACTGGGATAAGGTGGAGCGTTCCCATTTGGTAGCACTGTACCTTGGTCAGAGAGTTTCCTCATTTTATTTGTGGAGGACACTGAGATGGGGGAGACCCACTTGAAGACAAGTCTGTTATTTAAATAAACGTATAGTGATGAAGGTCCAATCTGTGGAAAAAAAGTGTGATCTGATAGAAAGTTACATTTGGGCACGACAAATCAGTGATGTAAATACACCTCAGGAAGTGATTGGGTATGTTGCAGTGCAGTGGCACAAATCGAGGTGTTATAGTGAATCACAAGGTGATCATGAGTTAACAGTGAGTTTTGTGAAAAAGCCAAAATGCTATTTTGAGATGTATGAGTAGAGGTACAGTCTCAGAAACACATTAAGATTCTTTCCATTGTATTCAGTATTAGTGAGATCTTGATCAAATCTGGGTCTATAGAATAGCAGTGAGAATAGTTAAAGTCTAGAAAATATGGCTTGCAAGGAAAGACTGAAGACTCAGTGTTGTTTTAAGAAGGGAAGGCTGTTGTGTCATTTTAGTTAGATATTGTAGGTAATTATTTTTTATTTTTATTTTTTTTTTAAAAAAAAAAACACCTTCAAGTGAAATACATTTGACTTCCTGAGAAGACAGTGGAGTTCCAAAGACAGGAAAACCTGGAGATCAGGTCAGGCAAACATCTCTCAGGAGTGATGTGGATGTAGCTGATCCTGCCTGGAGCTCAGAGGCAAGGGACTAGGTCCTTGTGTTCCTTTCTGGCTTTACAGATCTGTGATGGCCAAGTGCCTTCACAGAGTGCAAGGCAATGGGTATTAACAACTGAGCCTCCTCTTTAAATTTGTGCAGAGATGACTAATTCTGTGTGCTTGAGTGTTCATATAGAGTTTGCTCTCACAGAGTTCCCAGCAGCTCTGCAGCCAGACCTGTTTGGTTTGGGCAGACGCAATGCTGAAGTTGCTCCAGTGTGGAGGCTTCAGTGGGACATTGTCTGAAGCAGACAAGTGCAAGGGAACATATGGCACCTAGAGAAGGGAAACTGGGCATGGGAAACCAAAAATAAATCAATGTGAGGGGGTAGATCAGAACAGCTTCTAGGAAAAACACTTTTCAGATATAGACCATGTCAAGCACTGGAGAGGACCAACCTGTAAATCTTAGTCAGAGGTGGGGATGATCTAGTAGTTCATTTCTCTCTTAACCCAGAGAGGGGAAAAGTTTCAGCTGCAGGTGCTGTTTGCAGTCTCCTATAAGCAATGCCTCAGCTTAGATACCTGCCTGGGAAAGCCCAAATCTTTCAAGCTTAAGGTTTCCAAAACATGTAGCAGCTGGCTATCCCCAGCCACTTGCTGCTGTTTGAGGTGAAGGTCAGAGTTTTTCCTGAACCCTGTTACTGCTGGAGGAGCGATGGCAAAGACTCCTGTGGGAAAGGCTGCTGAGTCAACCACAAAGCGTGCGGCTACCAGCGAGGCAGAGGAAAGCCTCCATGCTGTAAAAATAGCTACACCAGGAGCCCTAATATACTTAAGTGCTTATTTTTCCATGTGTGATCTCATGTAAACCAAGCTGCTGGGCAGTATGACATAGCAGTTGGCCAAAAATAAAATGTAACTCAATCAAAACTTCTTTTTTTTTTTTTTTTTCTGAAGTTAACCTTTGAGGGGTTGAAGAGACAGGGAGACAGGTATCGTGTTTTTCATTTCCATTAAGTTATTGTCAGGAAAAAAAAAATCAACAGAGAGAAGGTGAAGTTGGGACTGATGCCTGTTATCCACTTTGTGATGCTGGTCATAGGTTAAGGATAGGAAATGTAGCATCTGTTTGCATGTGAAAGTTATGCATATAATACAGTGAGAAAATGTAAACAGGATTTCTGTGGGTGCTTCTGCAGTTGATTTAATTGAACTGAATTTTAGTGCCTATTTAATCCTGCAGAAAAGGCTGAAGCTGAAATCCACGACGGAGACCCAGTACCAACATCCTTGGAACAACACTTTCTAATCCATGTTGCAAAACCTGAGCAAAATGTCTTTAGGGACCGTATGTCTTTAGGGTTCATTTTGCTTCACTGTTTGATGTTTGGCCTGTTACTTGTTTTTGTTTGTTTACTTGTTTGTTTTGTTTGTTTGTTTTTTATTGTTATCAATTGTGGTAGATCTGTCTTGTGAAAGTTAGAGTGAAACCACAAAAACCCTTTGACAGAAGTCATTGAATGCTGGGAAATGCTGGTAGTTTGACAACTGTCATGCCAGGGCTAGAATTACTCTCTTCAGGAAGAAGAGTGACTTATGAATTTCTTGCTGATAGAGAAACACCAAGACC
The DNA here is from genome assembly GCA_011075105.1 of Heteronetta atricapilla. Taxonomy (NCBI): domain Eukaryota; kingdom Metazoa; phylum Chordata; class Aves; order Anseriformes; family Anatidae; genus Heteronetta; species Heteronetta atricapilla. The sequence goes on along the minus strand of CM021732.1, from coordinate 69,203,291 downwards.
TAAGGACTGAGATTCCCTTCCTCCAGCCTAGAAAACAGTGGAAAAACCTTTGCGATCATGAATTTCACATGCAGAAGCACATGCATGTTGTAGATAAACTCTGGTTACAAACAGGCAGATTTTGGGGATTGTTAGCCAGGGGAGAAAACCCCAGATATCACTGTCTTGTCATTGCTTTTCTCTTCTGCAGAGCCTCTGACCTGTTTCTTCTGGACACACGAGCAGTGTGGGCCTCAGAGGAGGGATGGCTGGAGTTTGATGTCACTGCCACCAGTAACATGTGGGTGATGAACCCTCAGCACAACATGGGGCTCCAGCTGAGTGTGGTGACCCAGGATGGTAGGTCATGGGCCAGTTAACATGAGTCATCTCGCAAGCCTCCTGGATGCTGTTTGGAAGTGGTGCTACCAGCATCCAGTTTTAATGTGGGTGGATGTAATGATGGCACTTCACAAAGCACAGAAAATTTGAAAGGTGGAAAAGAAAAGGAGAGAATGTAAGACAGTATGAAGTTGAGTGATGCAGGATAAGCAGTAGGGAAGGAGATCTAAGTGAGCAGATGGCAACTAAAGACAACAATGACATTTTACTTCAGTGGAAACTGGCCTTCAACCTTATATTTTCTTCTTATCACTCCATCCTGGATTTTGGTACAACTGTGGGGTCAAATGAGACCAGAAGGACTGTCAACTGCTCTCCCTGAGGAAAATGCAGTGCCAGCCTCCACCTCCCCAAATGTGCTGAGAGCTTATCTGTGTACTCCTGGCCAAAGCACCTCTCTTTGCCCTTTGCTTTCCCCAAAGGTCTCTTAGCCCCATCTCTGCTCCTTGTATATAAACAGCTGCTGAGACAGTCACTGGCAGCTGCTTAAACAGTTCTGAAACATCCAGGCATTGTGTTTTATATATCTATCTCTATACCTGTTTAATGCCTAAAATGGAGTAGAGATTGCATAGGGGGGTACCAAAGAGCCAGATGCCATGGTGGAGCTTCTTGTCCACAGTGGGATGGGGTACTGTTGTAAAAATGTCTACAGGTCATGGTGGCAGGAGGGGAGGGTTTAATGATAAAAGAGAAACAGCACAATCAAGAAGAGAGGAAATCCTGTTTATTGGGATGCTGCAGCACTGGAAAGAGCAATCCAACTGTGTAGTTCCTCTAACAATCACTTTTCTGTTTGATTTGAAGGTTTCAGTGTAAATCCTAGAGAAGCAGGCCTTATAGGGAGAGATGGCCCCTATGACAAGCAGCCTTTCATGGTGGCCTTCTTCAAAGTGAGTGAAGTCCATGTCCGGACCACTAGGTCAGCAATGAGCAGGCGCAGGCAGCAGAGTCGAAACCGCTCCACCCAGGCTCAAGATGTTTCCAGGGTGTCGACTGTCACAGGTAATCATGAAACCCACTCTGTCTGGGAGCTGGGGCCTCCTCTTGTTATGTTCCTGTTTGTGTTGATGTGCAAAAGCAAGAAGGGGGATATGAGGTGGGGTGCCCCTCTTTGGGGGCACAGGTTGTATCTGTGGTGGGATGGGAGTGTGAGTCTCATGTAAGTAAACATACAGGAGTTTTAAAACCCAGGGTGAAATACAGACCCCCATGTGAAGTCACAGCCATTGAATTCGATATTTGCCTAGAAACATGCCATGTGAAATGCTATATTTAAAAGATACCATTTCAGTGTACACTGGGATCTATCATATTGCTCATATATGTTTCCAGCAGGGTCATCATTTGGTTTTCTTTGGAAAAACCCTTTTAGAACAGCATGAGATTTTTTTTTCTTTGTGGGAACAGTAGTGTAAACGGTGAAATTCATTTCCAGGCATGCAAGCAGTCTTGCCTGTTTGCTGTAGAAAGATTACATGTTGCTGTGTTGTACAGGCTTGTGAGTGCTGCTACGTGCTGGTGGGACAACTCTGAAATTATGATGAAAATTGAGAAAGTCTTGCCTTGTGCATTTTGACCACTTTGCAGCTGCTCTGCCCTATGTCACGGTGCTGCAGGCCTTCATTCATTGAGTACCTTCTTTACTCTCAAACATTTCGGCCAAATCCTAGTTACTTGATTAATTTGCTTATGCTGCCCCCTTCTTTTCCAATAGGATCCCTGCTTTTCCTGCATCTAGGCATGACTAAACCCCCAGGAAGAGAGGTGGATTTTGTTAGTCTTGTTGTTAGTTTCATAGCGGGAAAATGAGCCAGCCTCGCCAAAGCTTCATCAGTGTGAACCTGTTGGCTGCATCCTGCTCTGGCATGCTCAGTCAGCAGGCAGGCTGCACCCACAGTGGTCATGCACATCCTGCTGGGTCATGGGTAGAGCTGGCAGCAGGGCTGCACTGGAGGCTTTTTTCTCTGAGTCTGGCAGTAGAGCTGGGGAGCATGGGCAGGGAGGCGACATGGGGAGCTGGCGTCCACATGGTCTAGTGAATGAGCAACCTCCCTGCCCAGAGCTGTAGGTACTGTTATTCATGTAGGAGCTGGTAGCAGAGTCAGGATGGGCTCCAGCTTCCCCTCCTTAGCTCTGCAGGCTTCATAGCACTGAAACCGAGATTTGACTACAATTAAATCAGGAGATGTGTTTCAAAGCTCCAGAGGGAGCAGATACATTGGGCAAAAAGGGCCATTTTTATATTGCTGGTTTCTTGACTACAACAGGCATGAGATTATAAGATTATATAAAAAAAGGGGGGCGGGGAGGGGAATAGCTGGCTGTTGTGTGATCATAAGTGTTTTTTTTTCTCTCTTCTTACTCAAAGACAACTTTAATTTAAAACTTGGAATTTGGCAGTTCGGTAGTCAACAATGTAGAGTAGAGCCTCTATGGATTGAAGGCAGGGAAAAGGAGAGGAATTTAAAGTTAAGATGTATGTTTGTTTGGTTTCTGTGTTTAGAAAAGAGAGAATGCATCAGCTTATTTCCTTTCAAAGTGTTACTCTCTCAGAGTCTAATCTCCTTAAGAAGTGGTTGATTTAATAGCCATTTTGATATAAAGGCACTGATAACCCCGCAGGGACAGCTCTATGGACCAGTGTGGGGTTTTAACATTGAAAAGATTGCAGGGATTTTTTTCTTTATTAGTTGGGTGGATTCCTACATACATGCCCCACTTGTGCACAGCAGGACTGGGGAAGCTTTTGCCACAGGGCAATATAGGACATGAACCCTGACAGCCACATTGCTCCTGGGGGCACCCAGACACACTGGGACCTGAGGTGGGTGCAAGACCACATACCAACCCCACCTGCTCAACTCCCCACCTGCATATCTTCCTCTTTCACTGTATCTTGCATCTCATCAGATCTTTGGAGCGTACTCTACCAGCTGGGAGATTGGTGCTACCAGTCAGGGCTTGAGGGCAGTTTCTTTCATGGTGAGCCAGGCAGCTGGTTGGTGCTGGTGTTTTTTTGTGGATTGAACCGTCCCTCCTCTATGTGAGTCCCTTTCCCAAATGATGCTGTGATTTAGGTTGGGGTACTGTGTTTAAAAAAGCCTTATTTACTCTCAAAATATGGAAAGCATTTCAAGTCCCACCGAACATTTGAAGCATGCTGCTGGACTGACACTGGATCCGGTGAGCCAGAGGGTTTTGTTAATGCACGCTACTGCCTGCAGGACTGGGACCCTGCTGTGTCTCCTGTGATGTGCAGTTCTTGTCCTGAAGTCAGTACCAAGTGCTCAGAGGCTAAGGTTATGGCTGTGGCATAAGAATGCAAATAGTCTAAACTTTTTCGCCAAGAATGCTCATTTCCCTGAATTGTAAACATGTAATTATAACTGGCTTATATAAAGCAGAACTGAGTAACCCCCATGGTTATGAACTGCTTTGACACAGAGTCCTGCGTCAATGCATTCCTGGAGCCAAGCTCTGGTCTTCTGCAGAAGGAGGATGAGCTGGAAGAAAAGGAAGTATTTTTGGCTGTTAAGGCAGAAAATCACACATCATCTCAGGCCCAGGACACAGAGGCACGATGTGGGTGGGAGGAGAGTGCAGGTGTTTTTCGACAGTTGCCTCCAGGGTCTGGAGGTCATTGCCATGCCACGTCTGCAGTGGGCTCAGCCCATGCTCTGGACTGACCCTGTTGTTAACCTGAAGACCTGGGGAGTCTTCAACCCAACAGATGGTGAACCCTGAGCATCAGTGTTAGTGCTGTGCGGTCAGCTCCTCCATAGGTTACCTGAAAGCTGGTTTGTGTGTCTGGCCATCTCCTTGCCCAGCAGAAATAACCATCCTCTTCTGCAAGTCACCTTTCAGGCACACCCCACTCCATGCCTCATCCTTACTGAGAGGTTGTGATGTAAACATCCAACTTCTGGCTGCTCATGCTGCTCTGAGCAAGACTCACTTGCAGCGAGATCTTCACCAATCACCAGCAGCATGAAGTTTAACAACATCTGCTCCTGGGAAGGGCAACCCTGGCTATATGTACAGACTGGGGGATGAGAGGCTAGAGAGCAGCCCCCTGGAAATTGATCTGGGGGTTCTGGTCGATGACAAGTTGAGTATGATCCAGCAGTGTGCCCTGGCAGCTAAAAGGGCCAGCCGTGTCCTGGGGTGCATCAAGCACAGCATGGCTAGCTGGTCAAGGGAAGGAATTGTCCCGCTCTGCTCTGGTGTGACCTCACCTCGAGTACTGTTGGGCACCACAGTATAAGAACAATTAAATTATTAGGGAGAGTCCAAAGAAGGGCTACAGCGATTGTGAAGGGTCTAGAGGGGAAGACGTAGGAGGAGCGGCCGAGATCCCTTGGTTTGCTCAGCCCAGGGCAGAGCAGGCTGAGGAGAGGCCTCGTGGTGGCCTGCAGCTCCCTCAGGAGGGGAGTGGAGGGGCAGGCGCTGAGCTCTGCTCTCTGGGGACAGCGACAGGACCTGAGGGAATGGCATGGAGCCGTGACAGGGGAGGGTCAGGCTGGGTGTTAGGAAAAGGTGACCGAGAGGGTGGTTGGGCACTGGGACAGGCTTCCAAGGGAAGTGGTGACAGCACCAAGCCTGCTGGTGTTCAAGAAGTGTTGGACAGCACTCTCAGACACATGGTTTGATTTTTGTGTGGTCCTGTGTGGAGACAGGAGTTGGTCTCTATGAGTCCCTTCTAACTTGGGATATTCTATGGTTCTGTGATTCACACAGCACTCCCTTCTTTTCAGTCCTGGAGGCCCCAGGATAAGATGAGATGCCCCATGAGAAGCAGAGGGGCCCTCAAGGTGACACTTCCATGCAGCGCTGTGTATGCTACTGCACTCCAGTACTGGCAGGCTACCCTGCGTGTGTGGGAGCTCGATACCTCAAAGGGCAGTGCGTGCATACACTGAAGGCAAGTAAGGCCAATAATTCCAAATGCTCTTACAGTGGCAAGGATCTTGTTAATAAACATCATTATCTCACATAAAATCTATTTAGTAGAGGTCTCAGATGCGGTGCAGCCAGCATTCCCATGTGCCATAATGTGCGTGTCCTCTCCAGCCCCAAATCTGCCCTTCTTCCCACCCAGGCAGGCCACTTTCATGTGAAGTGGGCTGCTGTTAACTGTGTGATCAGTTTACACCAGTTTTATCCGGACAAATCACCAAAGTCAAACACCAAGAAGAAGGGGCTGGCCTCAGAGACCTCTGTCAGAGCTATTTGGGACGACAGAAGCAATTAATTACCCTGTGGAATTTGGTAAACCGGCACCTTGGGAGCAGCGAGGGTATTCTCAGGCAGATCAACCTCAGTAAATATTTATATCTTCTTTGCCAGCACTTAACGTGGGAGAGGTTATAAGAAATCTGAGGTTGGTGTGTAACTATCTGTAGGAGGAAGATCATTAGGGTCAGACTATGCTCTCTCCCCTTTCAGCAATGCAAATGCCAGCATCCAGCCTTAAGAGAAACATCTGTGCTGGCAGAAAGGCAGGCTTATGTCACGGTGCATCCTTGGTGAGGGCAGACAGCCTTTGGAGCAGACACCCATGGAGAGGAGCCGCCCTAGCTCTGCTGCTGGAACTGCCCTGCCCTGGGGCTTATTTTTAAGTGCAGAACAAGGGGTGTTCTTTTATTTATTTATTTATTGTAGCCTGTTGCAAGTGCCAAGCTGGTATTCCCAAATATACCAAAGAGACAATTTGCTAAACCCACAGTGGGCCTGTAGGAAGTCCCAAAGCAGCCCCATGAACTCACAGAGATAGTGGATGTCTCTGGGAAACATCTTGCACTGAGGATGACAATTTGGGCCATTGAGCACACTGGACTGGAGCAGCTGACACTGCTTTCCAGGGTCAAGACAATGTGTTGTGAAGGCTACCTTCAGTAAATCAGTGTGCTTGAGCTCTCAGCCAAAACCCCATTTTTTATAGGGTCATAATTGGGGGTACATGGCTCTAGGGCATGTGTCAAGCCCCAAACCATAAGAAATGGATCATTGTGTATTGCTGCATTTTTCCCCTATCTGTAAAAGTACTGCTAAGAGGTTTTTAAAGCTTTGTAGCATCCCTGAAGCTGGGTGAAAGGCAGTTCCCCATGAATACAGACAACGTTGCTTGCAAGGATTTGCCAGCTGTAACATAAACTGGAGCACAAATCTGCAAAACCCTGGACTGACAGACCTTGGGTCCTATGCATTCACCATGGAAGAGCCCCCCATTGTCAAGGTGGTCAGCGGAAGGGAAGTGCAACATTGCAGTACTTTGTCTGGGAATCACTGACTGGAGCTTGACAGATGGATGTGGCACCATGAAGCCGAAAGATTTTGAAAGAAATCCTCAAGTATTTGCAGGACGCAGTAAGAAAACATGTAACAAGTGGGAGAGAAGGGGTAAGGGTTATATGTGGAGGAGTGCAAATCCCAGGAAAAGGGATGTTCACTATGTTGACATTTAGGTAGGTGAGCTCTGTGTTTGGGCAAGTGAGAAGGCAGGACTGTCTGTGTCCACCTGGGATAGAGAGTAGCTGGCATGAAGTGCACGGTATGAATTAGGTGACATTGAGGATTTTTAGGGGCAATTTCACGCAGAGTGAGAGGACACACTCATAGTATGTTCTGCTCGGTATAATTTGTTAAGCAATTTTTTTCCCCTCTGTCTTCTGGAACTTCTGATTGTTTGTGGCCTTCCTTCCCACTCCTGTTGTTTCTGCTTCCCTCACCTTCACCCCTTTCCTGTAGTTAATTGGGGTAAATTGTAGCTGTATTTGGGACATATCATAGCTCTGTGTACTTTGTTGTGAATAGATAAATGCCATCTAACCAGCCACCATAACTCCCTGTCAAATACAGATGTTCTTTCCCTAGCAAACAGCATATTTCCCATAGAACAATGAAGTCATGTTTTCAGGGACTAAAATTAAAGCCTTTGACCACCAAAAATATCCTCTGCTCATTTTATTTCTCATTATGAGAAATAACATCATTTAGAAACATATGATCATTTAGAAACGTCTCACACTAGAAATTTCAGGGACTGAAAAGCTTCATTTGGAAAAAAACCAAACAACCCACACCTTGGTTTCTGCTGGGTACGTCTGATTTGCAAGTGGAAAGCTTGAACAGAAAGACCTTCCTCCGTCCTTGCTACCAGACACTGCTGAAATAGTGTGTGTTTATGTAGCAGCAGCCTGTTAGCCAGCTTTGCTCACCTGGTTCGTGATTGAAGCAAAGCTATTGAAGGCCTGAAATGCAATCCTGAAAGTTTAAAACCCAAACTGCTTCTAAAAACAGCCCTCTAATCTTTGGTGGTTTAGAGCCTAGGTTTGTTTTGAGGTGTACGTTTTTTTTCAGACCTCAGTGTTAACTGTACCCAGCTGTAACACTGGGCTGCCCTTAATGTCAGTTGGATGTGCTTTTAGTATTATAGTTTTTCTTCTGAATAAATATTTGCATTTGTAGTTCCCAAACTTGGGGGGTGAAGGGGGAGAGAAGAAGAAGAAAAAGAAAGGCTTATTCAGAGCCAAGGAAAAAGTCACTAAAAATATTTTTCTATCCCAGCTGCCACACTTGTGGAAAGCTGCGCTGGGACCATGCCCTTTCATGCAGCGTTAGGCGCGTCAGGGGGCTGCTTGGCTGGGGCAAGTCATCAGCATCCGTGTGTGGCATCCGCCTACATTGCGGCAGCACGTCTGGTGAAGCGCTGGGTGGAAACACTGGGAGGCCGGGTCCAGCTCCAGGCTCTGCCTGCGGGACAAGCACAATGGTGTCACCGCGTGCACAGAGAGCTGGGCTCCCACCATGCTTGCCACCAGCTCTTTTGCTTCCCATCACGGCTGTTGCTTTTTCTTTGCCCTCCCACATGCTCTTGGATGTGAGGGTTGCCTTTCACCACGGGGGAGATGCTCAGCCACCGCCTGTCCAGGCTGGATCTGGGCAGCCATTGGGGAGTGAAAGGCCCCTCTGTCATGGCTCAAGTCCTCCCTTCACCGTAGTCCCAGGTGTTCGCGTGCAAAGCCGCCTCTTTCCAAATATAGATGGGAAATTCCACTCACTGTTCAAAAGCTGCATTTTGTAGGGCTGTCGGAGCAGCTTCTGCACGGTCAAAACATCACTGTGGTAAGGGCTTGGTACACCGTGCTTCTCTGTATACAGTGTTGGCATTAGGAAGAAAGTTAACGGTGAGAGCTTGTCAAATCCTGTGTCAACTGCAGATAAATGTGTTGCCAGAGAGGTTTGGTGGGCTCTGGGAAGGAGTTCTACAGAGTGTGGATGATACAGGTCTGAGAGCTGCGGAGCTATGTGGAGCCACAATTGGGGTAGGCTTGGGGGAAGGCACAGACTGAGACAGGACATCAGAGGACATCAGAGCTGTGCAAGGATATCTTCTAACGGGTACAGGGTGGCGAGGAGCCTCCCTGGGACTGCATTGCTCTCAGAAACTTTGTGCATTTTGTGTGTATCCCCTGGGGCAGTGCACATCAGAAACATGAGCACGCAGCAAGGACGTGGCATGTGCCGGGCTGAAGGAGCAGAGGTTTATTTTTAAGAAATGATTTCAGGGGAGGTGTTTTCTGAGCACTGCTTGTCAGGTTTTTAAGGGAGACTGAAGGAGTTGTAATTGAGTAACTGTTGCTTTGGTGCCGCCATTCCTGCAGGCATCTTAAAAATTTCAGGCCTGCTTTGGATGTCCCTCAACAGCCTTCTTCTCTGGGCTGCTGACGGGAGCATGCTGTTTCTCGCTGCTGAGCCCGCATTGTGCACATCTGCCCAGCTGTGTGCTCCAGACTGTTTTACCTCCTAAATTCCTGTTTTGTTCTTTTTTATTTTAACAGATTACAACAGCAGTGACTTAAAAACAGCGTGCAGGAAGCATGAACTTTATGTGAGCTTCCAAGACTTGGGATGGCAGGTGTGTGATGTTTCTCTCTGGGTAAACCAGACATTTTGTTATGAAATGTTATCTAAACAGTGTCATGGTAATTCCACTCGAGGCTGCCATTATGCTTTAAAATGTCCCTTGTGCCTCCCCATTAAAACCAGTCATAGTGAAGGGCAAATAAATATTGATAGCTGTGATATTTGATAGAATCCAGAGGAAGTTTGATACTTTACAAGATTCAAATACATGGTCGTTCTCTGTCACTTATGGGAGTCACGGCAAGGGCTCCTATCTGTGCGCTTCTAATGATAAAGAAAAATGGTTTAAGTACCAGTTTTAATGAAATCAAGTTTTTCTAGAGATCAGCTTTGTTTTAACCTGTGCCCCCAAGGGAGCTAGCACTGACTGCTGTAGTTAGACCAAAGATTGGTTTTAGTTGCAATACTGCAGGGCTAGAGGGGTCCTTAGGACCAGTTATTTGGGGCCGAGCTAGTGTCATTAATTGTCACATTTCACTGATTTTTTTTTTTTTTTTTTTAATTCGGCACTTTTTTTGTGTGTAGTTTAGCAAAGTCTCACCTCCCCACGCCCTTTGCAGTGCTTCCCATATACCACATTAAACCACAAATGTATTTACATAGCCAGGACTTGCTTCTGTATTAAGAGAGTGACTGTTTTATGAAAAGCAGCTCTTACACAGGAGCAAATTATGGGTGAGCAAATGCTGTAAAACGAAGGGGTAGTTTAGATACACCCAGGAATCCTCACATCAGCAATCACGCAGCAGACTTAGCAAAGCTGTGGTAACATTTGCTGGTTGCCTAGTTACTCCTATAGCAAAATTCATGCTACCACAGGTACGTAGTGTCAGGTAAAGAAGAAATACTCTAAGACTCTTAAGAAGAGCACAAGCAAGTGCTTCCTCCTGTGGGGTGACTGCAGAGCCTGATACTGAGGGAAGAAAAATGTTTCTTGTTAACTGGTGATGGTGCTTTAAAAACCACCTTTCTGCACTATTAACACACAAGCCATTTCTTTTTTTTTATTTGTTTTGTTTATTTTTGGCTCTTTTGTAGCAGCAGGAGAAAAATCTGTAGATTTTTTTGTGTTATCCCTATGGGAAAGCGTCCCCTCCTTTCACAGCATTCTGCTCATTTCCAAGGGGTCCCCTGCCACCTGCAGCTCGGGCAGGCTGTCCTTCCCCTCGTGTGGGAGTGTGGCAACAGTGAAGTTAGACAGATGAAACTTCCTACAGTGACCCTAGGAAAGGTAGTTCAGCCAGCAGGCCGAACCTGCAGGAAATGTTGGAACATGAAGGCATCCAAACCACAATCCTCACAAGACACCACAGCAGCAGTTTTAGAAATAAAACTGTTTTAGTTTGTGTCAATTAAGCTGTGCATAGCAATGCACCATTCTTTGGACATTAAAATCAGTGTGTCCATGGAAAAGTCACAGCTTACTAAATAAATAAATAAATAAATCTTTCAGTGAAAACACATTTTCACCCTCAAGACAAAGTTAGTGGAAAATTTTCAGCTGCTCTTAATTGCATCCAGTTGTCTGTAGAAGCTGGCAACTTTTTAATTTCAATCAAGTTCTGTTTGTTTCCTAAAAAGGACTGGATAATCGCTCCAAAGGGCTATGCAGCCAACTACTGTGATGGGGAGTGTTCATTTCCACTCAATGCACATATGAATGCAACCAATCATGCCATCGTACAGACTCTGGTAAGTCTTCAGAAAGATCCGTCCCAAAGTCATAAGTGAATTTCTCAAAGAGTTACCATTGCATCAATTGTGTTTTTTTTTTTTTTTTTGACAACAGGTTCATCTTATGAATCCCGATTACGTTCCCAAACCATGCTGTGCACCTACCAAACTAAATGCCATATCAGTTCTTTATTTTGATGATAATTCTAATGTAATCTTGAAGAAATACAGGAATATGGTAGTAAGAGCTTGTGGATGTCACTGACAAAGTCTTCACATGGACTCTGTGATTCTACCATGAACTTCCATACTACCTTCTGTACTTCAATGAACTACCTGACCTTGGGAAAAAAAAAAAAAAAAAGGTTGACAAAATAGCTTTCCAAACACCGTTTATGTGCCTTGTGCAAGAAAAGGGCTTGGGGAACCGCACACTGTGGCGTGAGCAAATTGCTGGAATTCTTAAAACCCAACCCGACGCTGCAGCAGCCACTCAGCTTTGCAGAGCCAGGGCTCGCAAAGCAGCAATATGCCTGCACACATGCTTTACTTGGCTGGGATGGTCTTAATCTCACATAGCAGCTTGGCCTTATCAGTTGCTTGGATGTGTGCTGCAGTTTTACCAGACGGATACCCAAAAGCAGTGAGTCTTTCTGGGGCGGAGGGAAAAAGACGCTAAAGAAAGAATTGTTAGTACACCAGACTTAGAGCATACATCATGTACAAAATAATATGAAATGCCTAAGGCTAGTAATTGCCTTTTGTCTAGAAGGACCTATTACTACACCTATACTGTTAGTTTCCAAATTGTGCCAAAGCAAACATTTTGAGTCCCTTGGTCTCCAAGCAGTTTAAATCTGATGCTGCAAGCGTGAGATGGCTTGGCTGCCCCCTGTGTTAGAAATATTAGCATGAAGTTGGACACTGACTGGTCTTTTCAGTTCAGTATTTGACTGGGCAGTCTAGGTTTATACACTTGTTCTTATGCAACTTCCTTCCACTCCCCCACATGGAGCTGCCTCATCTACTACCACTTACTCAGGAAGGAAGTCAGGACACTTCTCTAGCTGTAATTCAGATATAAAAGTTTAGGGGCCATTCATTCTCTAGCTGGACAATTTATTTACAGGAAGAAAGAATGTCAGTAATTTACTTAAGTATTTGGCCAACCGTTCCCCTTCAACTCACGCAACTAACAAACTGGTATAAAGGATACAATCACATGGTAGCCACAGTTTGTCTAGCAGAAGCTAATAGCAAATTGTTTTGATCAATATTAAACGCATATTAAATGCACTTACCTCTGATTCTTGCATTTAAAAGGCTTCTTGTAAATACAAGCTATAATTTATTGCACTTGTCACTGTATATTCATTGTGCTGTATCATTTATAGAAAGACTGCTTTTTTAAAAAGTTTTTATTTAGAAAAATCTCAGTGTAAACAATTGTACCACTTTGATTTTATACAAGAAACTCATGACATTGTGCTTCACTAGAAAGTTGTTAAAAACATGGTAATAAAGGCTTCCTTTAAGGCAGAAGAATATACATTGATCTAATACATCTGCCAGTACAACACTTAGCTTTCATTGTGGATTTTCTTACATGTTTTTAGATTGAACAGAACCAAAGGTTCTTGACGGACAGTAAAGTGAAGTACTAGGAGCATTTCAGTGATTTAAAAGTTGGTTGCTGTTTTCCTTTTTTTTTTAAAAAAAAAAAAAAGGAAAAAAAACCCTACTCCATATGATGGACAAAAATTGGCATTTTGACAGATTAGTCAAATTAGCCTGTAGCCATACTCATTCCATGAGTTTCTATGCACACAGGAGGGCAGAATTCCATCCTTAGTTTCCAGCTGTCACCGTGTTATGACAGTATCTGCAATGTACATCCTTTGGCTTTCAGTTACATCGAACATGGAGCATCTTATGCACCAAAGAATAGATCCGTATTATAATCCAAGGCAACAGAGAGTGCATGGGCCTAACATTCAAACTTATCAACACTTACAGCTTGGAAAAAGGTTAAGGCTTAATAAGAGTGGAGAACTATTTTAGACGACTGCAGAACAGCTGAGTGGAAAAATTAAACATTGTACTACTTGATATTCTATAAGTGCTCTGAATTAGGAGCAGGTCAGCACAACGTCTGAATTCAGGTTAGGGTAGGAAACGCATGTCATCAGCGCTGAGGTCTAACTGATCATTTAGTATTAATGGTGTAGCTATAACAGCACCTATTCACTTTGGCTCATAGTTACTCCTCTGGAGCTGGACAGAAGCAGCCTACAAAAAAATCCACCTGACGTACACTATGGCATCAGTAATGTTCAGGCACATGTTACAGTACCATTACTTTCATTATGGCTAGACCTCCCATGCTGAGAGGATTAACAGGAAACAACCAGCTCATGGTGGCCTGGTATCTTCCAAAAGTGTGTGTGTTTTCAATCTCCCATGACACTGTTTCTTACCCAGCAGCTATATTAAGATAAACAGGTTATAAGTGCAATTGTAGAAGCAGAAGTTAACACAGGTGCCATTTTTACCTTTCTAGCAATGGTGTGCAGTTTGTAAGGATTACTTTTTAACCAAATCTAACCCAAAGACAAACATATTCTACTGGTGTCCTTAATTTGGTTTTCTTAATGTATTTTAGTCTCAAAGGAAACCATTTACACTTCCTTGCGGGAATGCAGAAATCCAGTAATACTACCAATACTGAAAATATTCTCAGTTTGCACAGTAGCTACGTGTTAGTTTTCCTTCACAAGTAGGGTAGCATGTATTTAACACACACACAGCAGGAAGATACCAATGTTTAGTACATTCGATCTCCTGAAAAACAAACAAAAAAATGCCCTCCACCCCCCCATACTATTTAAAAGTTAGCAATTACTCAAATCCCTCAACTACTGTACAAAGACAGCCAGGGATAGAGCATCCAGATTTTTATTACAATTCATCTCTTGCCTGACGCAACACAAAGCTATGCAGCGATTCAAGATCTCTTGTTCCGTTGTGTTCGCTGACTTTCTTTCCACCTCGGAAGAGCAGAAGTGTAGGATAACCACGTACCTTCAAAAAGACACACACACACACAAAAGAAACTTGTCACTAACTTCCAGACTTACTGGTATTTATCTGACTCTGAAAAGCCATCAAACCACTCTAAACCAATAAAACATTTCAATTAAATTTTTTAAAAAAAAGAATTTTCACTGCCAACCTGCAATTTATAAAAATTTTTAAGTGGGAAAATAATGGTCCTCTAGGCTCTTCCAACAGCAACTGGAATGCCAGCTCCAGCCTTTGTCTTCAACTGTCAGGCTACCAGCTCTGAAAGCCATGTTTTTTTCTAGGAACAGAACTATTCAGTGACTACCACAATGGCTTTGGTGGTTTCACAGAGGGATGGTTCTTAAATTAGGGACTCCTTCACCTTCATCCAATAGTGAGAGTGACCAAATCCAAGCAAGCTATCCAGGAAAGAAACTGTGTTACTTGTGCTGATCTCAACTACCTTTTTTCCCTTGGACTAGCTGAGAACCCAGTTTCAGTGTCACTAGGCACCCACAACCCAGCAGCCAGCTAGGTTACATGCTGGAGCCTCTAACATTTGGAACACAACACTATTCAATTCATTTTCAGCTCTTTCACACTTACAGAAAATCTGCTGCAGACGTTACGTTCCACAGTGCAGTCTACTTCTGCTATTTTGACATCAGTCAAACCTGGAAATTGCTCTTTGGCAAGGTTCTCCCAAGTTGGAGCCAAGTTCTTACAGTGACCACACCTAGAAACAAAGAGAGAGAGAGATTTGTTTAGCAGATACACCTTCTCATTTATCTCTACTGTCTTATTGCAATATCTGCAAGTTTAACTAGCTGCCTTTCCTATCCCCAAATGATTTAGGCCTCCAACTCCCTTGCACTCTTATGTCAGTAAATGAGCTAAGAAAACAAAAGTGAGTAATTTCATGTAAGTTCAGCACTGAAGTAGTTTCTGGCCTTCATTTGTCTCTTCTGGAATGGTATTCTAGATGTCAGCACATTAACATTTTACTCTACAGAGGAATACGAAACCAAATAAAGATGAGCACAGAGAATACTTAAATGAATGCTAAGATCACATAGAAATGACTGTGTTTTAGATAAGGTACAGAATGCCTATAGTACAAATTCATTTTTTTAAACAATGACTGAGTTAAGTCTGGCTTTTCAGATAGTATATGCCTGTTAGGTGTAAAGTACATAGCTTAATTACTTCAATGAGATTTTAATTTCCCTGCTGAATTCCCTCCAGTTCCTAATTGCCTCCTTGAGCAACATAGCATCTCCTGATGCTGGAAATTTAATTTTAGTAGAAACATTTCTCAACACAGATTCTCTTTTTTAATGGCTACACTAGTAGTTTAATTTACTTTTCCATTTAAAAGGTATAAACTCCCTGGGAAGACCTTCACTTTCAAGTTTATCCACTACCACTGTACTTACAGGTAGAGCCAAAATGGAGTTGTGTGGTAGTCCGTAAGCTTCACTTAGCAAAAAGAAAAAAATATCAGATCCTACTCTGATTTGCATCACATATAGAATTATCCCAGTGATATCACCAATAACACCAAAAAAGCCTATTTCTACTTCATTTCCTGATGTTCTAGAATAAGTAAATACAGTAATTTGAGAATGTGGTCCACAGAGTACACATAGTGAAACACTAGTGTCAAAAGAGAAAATGATACTGTAAAATGGCAGGCATTATAGTAAAGTATTAATTTTGTTTATATTTTTTAACTTGGCCAAGCCAAGTTCATAACTTGAACTTCTTAAACTGCCTTCAAGAAGAATTCCCAAAGTGCTTTAGACTTTAAGGCTGCATTGCTCATTCTATTCTAACCCAGCTGCACCTTAATTGGGTAATTAGAACAGCCCTGTAATTGCCCTAAGGCTAGATCAGGGCATTTGCAAAAAATAATGAACGATGTCTCTGCTAAAGTTTTCTTAATACAAGCCTGCGTATATTTAAACCACCTTGTTAATGTACAACGGTATAAAAGCATTTCTGACCATGCACAATACTACTAGAACAGGATGACTTTTATGCTTACTACGCAAGTTAACATTAATATTTTTCCAAAACTAACTGAAGAACAGAACTAGCAAGCAACATAATAATGTTTGCTGAGCCCAGCATAAGTTAACCAACTTGGAAGAGAAAAAGGGCATTTATATGCAGTGCACTGTTAAGTGTATACATAAGCATGATATTGAGAGCTAAATCTAGGATACCAGCTACATAAATATACTTAGTATTTTCCTAAATGGTGGCTTTCTAAACAGTGTGGCCAGGGAGAACATACTGGTTAAGAACTTGGTTCTCTGCAATACATCCTGAACCACCATCTCTCAGCCTGCCATTTCTGGGAGCCAGCAACGCCCCATTAGAATCTCACAAAGGTTAAGTTGCCATGCTATTGAGAAAAATTACCTAAAAAGGGAGTATATATCTTTATATCCAACTTTGCTAGAAGATTCTCAGATGATGAACTATATCTGCCAACAAGCAGAAATCAAACTAGCATCTTTCTGCTTGTGCACAGGTATAAACTGAATTTAACAGCCAGTTCTGCTGGTGGTGTAGTACAACAGGCACAGAAATAATCTCAATACCCCACAGTGCACAGAAAGGATAAAAGAATTGAATGAGGAGCAGTGAGCGTGAAGGGGTGTGAGATAAGGGTGGTTTCCTAACACAGTGGTAGCAGATACTTTCCCATATCCAAAAGCAGATCTTTCAGACATAAAAAAAAAAACCACCAACAACATGAAAGTGGCTCTCAAGAAGCAAACCATGCTGCAGTAAAAGGGAAAAAGACTAGAGAAGAACCGCATTACTCAGATTATATAAAAATCAAACTTCCCCTGATACTTGTAGCCTACAGTCAGAAACACATTTGGGCCTCCTGGCACAGTTAAGAAGCAATATTTTGATATTCATGAGTACATTTAAAAATGGGTTGCATTTGCCTGCGTTGTTTTGTAATAGCGGTCTTCTGCCACCACAAACAAAAGATCTTTCTATACTCTTCAAGTCCTGCTCTCACTAAATGGCAAGTGATGAAATCAGATACTGAAATTAAGCTTAATTTTCTTTTATCCCCCTACACTAGGTTTCTTTTACTGGCTAAAAGAGCAGACAATGGATGAGAAAGATGGCAAACAAATTCCCCAAAATTCAGTGAGGCACAAATAAGACCAAGTCTATAAACCAGATAAAGCAAGAAACTTAAAACTTTTTTTTTTTTTTTTTTTTTTTTTTTTTTTTGTCTCAGAAAGGGAACAGTAAGATAAAAGGGTGGGAGGGATATTTGTTCTGTGAGTTGGTAATAGAGGGGTCTTATTCCAGCTTGGGTCCCAGGTTCTGCTGGATATGCCAGTAATGGCAGAGACCAGACAGGACATGATGTTTTTTCCCTAGTTGTTTTCACTCGGTGTCTACAACTACACCATTTGCATCAGTTATTTCAAGAGTAACAGCCCGTTATCCATAGTTCTAGAGTCTGTACCCATTTCCAGGTGCTAAATAACACTTCCAGAAGAGGTTGGTTGTGACAGGAGAGGTGCCAAAAGCCATCACGTTCTCCTTTCTCAACCAACACTGCTGATAGCCTCCCTTCAGCTTACCCTAATCAAGGTATAGAAGCACGTTAAGCCTGTGAAGAAATCTTCACTCTCCTTGTTCCCTGACATTAGCTGGAGTCTGACACAGAAAAGCTTCTCTGTCAGCCTTTCCACAAAGAGGAATCTCAAGAAAGCTAAAAGAGACTGAACATTTTTGCTGTAACTCTTACCAGCATGCACATTCTTCAGTTATTTCACATTTTAGATCCAGACAAATACCATACTACAAAGAACTCAAAAGGCCTAAAACAACTAATGTACAAACAGCTTAGAACAACAATAATCGTGAAAAATAGGTATAAAAATAGGTGTAAACTTCTTACCATGGAGCATAGAATTTAATAAAGGTGATTCCCCTAGCAATGGTTGCATCGAAGTTTTTTTCGGACAGAGAGAGCACTGCAGCCTGCTTAAAAAAAAAAAAAAATCAAAACTTTTTGTATGTACAACATTGGCCAAATGAGCTACCTGAGATGGAAATTCAAACTGGGAAAGATGATGTTATTGATGATATGAACAAGATTAAAAGCAGAATACATTTATCCCTTAGCTGCTTTCCTCTTTTAGAGAGATGCAGAGAAATACGTTATTTCACTATGAATCTCACCTGTATTTGCAGAAGCAAAACATCCCTACTTCCAGGGGATTCTGCCTGTAGCCAAACTGATAGCTGTAGGAAAAAAATCGCCTTCACACACTGTCATTCAAGTGTTTCAAAGGAATAATGCTGAGAGCAGTTGGCATCAAGTCTGCAATGGCCACTGAAGAGCTAGTGTAGGGAGGTATTTACGGCATACTAGGGATGTTTGACAGCTGCTCTCCCTCTGCTCTATATCCCTGCGCTGCACACGCAGAGAAAGCTGTTACCAGAAACACATACTTGCCTGCCAAAGGAACATCACCACACCATACTCACATGGATGCCATGAAGAATTGTTGCTCATAATAACATCAGGAGCAATGGGATGGGAGTGAAGGGAGGATATAGCACATTGCTTAAAGGCAGTCTTACCGACTGCATGACAGCACAGAACCAGAACAAACTTCGTTTCTGTGTGACACTTTTACGGATGGGAGTGATTCAAAATAAATAAATGAGTGAATCTCATGCCTGTAAAGGCTTCAAATTTAAATGAAAGCAAAACAAAAAAAAACAAGAGTGCAGCTAACAGGATTTTCAATTCTACTTTTAACCCAGTAAGAGTTTTATGAAAAGACACCGAAGAGAGACTTGAAATTACAAATTAAAGGTACTGGATAAACTTTTACTGTAAATGACTGTTAGTTCATCAAATTAAGTTATTCCATTAAGTTGAAGTGGTATGACCTCTAAAAAATATTTGTAAACTAGAAATCATACTTAATTATTAATTACCAAATATTAGATTAATAAAAAATGACAGTAAATATGTATTCCTCTATTATGAGCTGTTCCAAAAATCATTTACAATCTAAGACACCGAATCTGCAAAACCCATAAAAAATGTCCTCCCCACGATCCACATAGTAAAACACATTTCAAAGATGTGTAGATTACTATCAGAATAGCATTGTGAAGTATACAACCACAAAATTAAGTGTATTATCTGACAGCTACATTTTAGATTGGTTTTGTAGGAAAATACCCCTTATGCAACCACCTAATCTGGGCATCTGTTGGTCACCCTGCCTTAATATATCTGGATCATTTTAGTGAAGTGTGGCTGAACTGCAGTCTCATGGATGGAAAAGTTCAATTTTTGCAAAAGGACTAGCCTGTACTTGGCCCATATAATTGGAGAATCCACAATGGGACACACATTTGGAGTTAGAACTCATTACTTTGCTGCCTGTGGTGCCAGCTGTGGGTTAGCCCCTTGTTTCAAAACTCATGAAAAGAAAAGCAGAACCAAGGTGTCTGAAGATGAGCAACCAAGAAATAGGGGCATCCACACCTGGGGTGTAAAATTGCGAAGACTAAGCTCAGTTCTACTCCGTATCTACTATTACTTGGCAAAAAAATCCCCCCAACATCTCTTCCTGTTTGCATGAGTGGCGTTGAATCAAGGTGTAAGTGGGAATTTGCATCACATGTGGTTATTCCTCTAAAAATAGAAGACTAATTACTTTCTGCATTGTACTAACACCAGCTTGTTAATGTCTTCCAAATATGAGGCAGATTTTAAAAAGTATGAGTAACCCAAATGGAAAAAGTGAAATGGGAAGGATAATATTCTCTTGTGAGAAGCTGAGTATAAACTGTATTTATGTTAATAATATAGACACTTTTTAATTATATAAGTTCATTCTACATCACAAGGGAGTGTAAGTCACCATCCTTATTTTCTGGAAAGAGTTCTCCACATTAGATAACAAACTATGCTTTAAAATGATCCCTAATCTTTCAACCTTGCCAATTTTACATTCAGCTGCTAGAAAAATGACAGATGAAAAGCAGAAGTGATTAAAAAAGACAGAAAATTACATGACATGAAGTACAGCTGTGCAGAGGTGATTAAGTTATTCCTGACAATTCCTTGGCAACATTCATAACCCCTGTAGCTCCTACAACCAAGATTAGAGTAAGTCTCCAAAAGTTTTATTGCCACAGCACACATTACCCTGATACATCTAGATGAGTCTTCATAATTTTTGCTTGTTTGTTGTTTCTGCAGATAGGCTGAAAGAATGGGACAGTGACTTTTTTAGTGGCTCAGTGCTGTTTGCCATCTCCTTAGATTCAAGTGAGAATCTTGCCAGTGACACTCATCTCCATAGCAACTAAGTATGCTGTCACACAGACAGGTGCCCGTAGTTCAGCACACCAAAACAGACTGCATTTATGCCACTCTGGCTAAACCACTTATTGCAACCATAAAAAAAGGAGGCAGGTATTTTTCACATTCTCCAATTCAGCAGGTTAGTAAAAGTATTACTGAGATTTATGGTCTGATTCCACTCATTATTAGTTTTTTTTAAAAGTAGGAAAATATTTGGTACCATTCACATCTAGAAATTTTCAATCTATCAGAGGGAGAAACACATGGAAGACTTGGACAGGCTGCTGAAACAGTTTGAATAGTTTCTATACAATTGCAGAGTGCAGGAACACCTACCTCAGCCTGGGGTGGTTCTGCAGGTGGCTGTGGGGCTTCTGTGGGTTTACTTGCTGGTGGTTCTTTCCCAGAGCTCTGTAGTTGGGAATCCACGTACTCCTTTAAGGAATCAAAGTCCCTCTTCCCTTTGTACTGGTCACCCTACAATTATCAAATAGTTTGCATAAGTGTACGTATGTAAGTATACTAGCAAATAATTATCAGAAGAACGTAAGATTGCTAACTGTAAACATATTTACAATATGATTAGCTAGCCTTTAAACCTCTCCATGTCATTCTACTCACCCCACGTCTTCAGGATTTGCCACAGATTCTGTTTTACCAGAAGGAAATAAGCTAAAATTTATTTTGGAAAAGGTATTTTAGAAGTTAGCACCTAGAAGTAAATTTCAGAAACTTTCCCACTTTGATCATTCTCTCTCTTTAGCCAGCATTCTTAATGTTTTATTTTTGTGAACCTAAAGCTACTGCAAGGAATAATAAAATACCCATTGCTATCTGGTGGTGTTCTCTGTTACCGTGAGAGCCCTGTCCAATGCAGGGGTCTATATCACAAAGGAATTTTAATTTTAAATAATGCGGGAAGCCTGTACCTGCTTGTTTGTATCCATTTCAGCAGAGTGGGGTCAATGCCAATTCATTCCTCCCAGGGCTGCTGCTACCTCTAACTGACACGGATGTTATAACGCCAGATTTCAGTTATGACAAAGGGGATGACGGTACTACGGACAACAATGCTGGAAGGCTGAAGCAACCCTCCTCCTCCCCCTCCTAACTGAAAAGTACAATAGTGACTGAAGAGATTTCCAGGAATCTCTGTGTCACATTATTGGAAAGTAGTTGGACTTGGTTTTGTGGTTTTTTGCTTTTAAATGTATTGTATCAGGCAATGAAGGAACATGTGAGTCTGATGGCAGTATGTCACCAGGGAATACCAACACTGCCAATGGAGAAAAAATAGTTTGATGTCAACACAAATATATTGTTCATACTAACAGCTGAGATTCATCTTGACCAAATACAACAGCAGTGATCTGGCTTCTTCTTTCACTTGATTCAAATAAGTCAGAGCAACTTAAACTTCAGGAATTACAAAGGGTCCAAAAAAATGATCTTCCTTGTTGAAAAAAAACACAGCTGACTTTTGTACACTGAGATACTAGTTCTTGCAAGGTGTCATGCCTTTTGTAGCTATTGGAAAAATAAAAATAAAAAAGCTGGAAAATAATTCTGGAGTAACAGCAGAACATTTCTTGTTCTTCAGACTCAATGTATTTACAGACCAAAGTATATCTAACTGAAAATGCCTCTAACCTTGGATGTGCCACCTTGTCTAACTTGAGCACTCTCTCAAGTTACATGTGATAAGTAATGCTACTATTTATATACATTTGTTCACTGCTGTTCAAGTACACAGTATTTATAAGTATTTCACTTTCCCATAACTTCAGAATATTATATTTCTTTGAATTGCTACAAGGAAAAATGTCAATTGGGTGCATGAAACAGCTCTAGCTTTTTTCTGTGGATCAAGTATACCTCTTCCAGTATCAGTCTGAACCTCAAACATCTTCTGTGTCACAAGGGGATTTTCAAATATGAAATTGATCTTTTTTTTCCCCCAGGATCTAAGCATAACCCATGGAAAAAATGGTCTGATCTTTTGCTGAGGTTGCAGACTCACCTTTTCACCATTTCTAAACCAGAGGAGTGTGGGGTAGCCACGAACCTGGTTGTCAGAGCAGACCTCATAATGCTGGGTACAGTCAACCTACATTTTGAAAAAAAATATAAAACATTCAGTGTATAAAATAGATACATGTTAAACATCATAGTCTCTCTTATGTTTAAAAGTCTCAGAAAAATAAATGAACCAGCAACACATGGCTTGGCAAAAGCTGATGGGAAATACCATCTTGGGAACAGTTATGTCTCCTTCCATATAGTGGTTTGGTTATAGAATTGGGAGATTGTGTGTATGTTTACTTTTATTTCAGGAAGGATCAAGGATGGAGATATGGATAGAAGAAAGTAGAAACAGTAGCAAGCAACAACAGAAACATAATTAAATATCACAGAGAAGCACTTGGAATTACCTGAATAAATTTGTTGCAAAGACAACACAAAACACTAATGTGAGAGAGCTTTATGTGAAGATTTATTGGCTCATCCATTTTGTAAAAGTAAGACTACTCTTTAAAATCAGAATAATTGTCAACAGCTACCAAGTTAACTGTATTCCAAGAGAAATTCCAAGTGCACAGCAATATTCAATTCTAATTTGTCATAAAACAATCTATAAAGTTACCAGTTCATGATCTTTTTTGAAGCAAAGAAAAAATATAACTTAAGCACTGGAGCCTTTTCTCTAGATTTAGATTTTGAATTTGACATTAATAACACTTTGCCTCATATCACTGAAGATCAGTTCTAAAGATTAAACGCAATCCTGCCAGTAGATATCATTGCTGTTAAGACACTATTTCTCCAGATTACATGAAGGTCATGGTTCAGCCTTCTTAGAAACAGTTGTGTTTCCTGTTTACTTACAGACCTACAATCTCAACCAACATGTGTTTCAATTAGTTTTGTAAGGTATACAGTTACACAAAATCAACAAAGCATGGAGACAAATCTTAGTGGCTTTATTACACAGCAAATATCAGCAACAGGAGCTGTGAACCTGACACACAATTGAATACAACATAAATTTGGATTTTTCATTTTTTTCTCTGGATAACAGAGAATGGTAACTTCAAGAAAATAATTAAGCTAAGCAATGATTGTATCGGGCATTCCAGGTTCTCAAGAAGTAAATCAGCATATATGGACATTTTGTACAAAGAGTGTAAAAGGAGCATTAGCCTCTGATATTTAACTCTTAGAAGGAATCATACTTTATATCTACTGGGTCTCAAAAAGTGTATATAATTCTTCTCTGAAGTTTAACCATGCTGACCTGTTCTGTACATCTACAGCATATCTGAATTAGGGAATTTTCAAAAGGGTTTCACGGAAAAAAACAAAAACAAAAAAAAAAACACACAGAAGTCAAGCTCATCACCCCTAGTAATAGCTGAAAACCTCATGAGGGCAGAGACCAATTTCCAATTTCTTGTCCCTCTGCAGGACTGACACCACTAACTGTTACGCAGTCTTTCAGATCAATGGAACCAATTTGGAAGCTTAAGGATATGGAAGCTGAGCCCAGTCAGTTTTCCACTGCTGGCACATACAGGGAGAATTGCAGCATTAGCCACCTGGACTTAGGTATGGGTCAGCAAATAAAGCCAGTAACTGAAATTGCCAGACCACCTCCATACCTCTGCTTAGATGTCTCTCCACGTACAAGTAACAAGTTCCCATGGTAAATACACCACAGAATCTGGTTATCATCCCTAAGGGAAATAGCAAAGCAGGACAAGGTACAGTTTTTAGGGTGGAAGACCCCCTGAAACCTTTAGAAAGTTCAATGGGGGTAAACAGGAAAAATAATCTTTTCTAAAAAACGTGAAAAATAATTAACCATAAAGAACCCTGTAGGTCTGAAACTTGCTAAGGAATCCAGTGCTGTAGAAAGCAAACTGCAAGTCACTTTCCCATTCAAAATAAACAGTTAAGTCTACCAAGTTCTGACAGAGGGGAAGCCTAAGAAAAGAAATCTCAAAATATTATTCCTTGCTTCTGAAATATTTAGACATTTTCCCAATGCTCTCTGAAAAACAAGGAGCAGTATTTCATGTTTCTAACAAGTCCTTGCTTAAAATGAGGGAGTCCCGTCAATTGTAACAAAACAGAGATCTCTTCAACACAGAGTGAAATATGGAATGTGCAAGAAAAAACTAACCATCTCAAAATTAAAATAGGAACTATGAATATAAAAGGATTTAAGAGCTGACAAAGAAAAAGACTTATCTTTAAATCACAGAACAAATATCATGATACTTGAATGAAACATTCATTTGCATAAAACACATTGTCAGATTATGAAAAGATTACTTCACTTACCTTGCCAATCTTTACACTTTCTGAATGTTCAAAGGCTTGAGCCAGCTGTTCCCAGGTTGGGGCCAAAGCCTTGCAATGACCACACCAAGGAGCAAAGAATTTGATAAAATGATTACCTTTGAAGTCAAAGAAAAAAAAAAAAAAGATGTAACCCATTTGAAATTAATTTGGCTGCCATTAAAGGCTAGGTATTAATCTCAATCTTCAAATTTATCATGGTATTTCCTGGGTTAAAGATAGAAAATACTGTGAATAAAAGGCCAGGGCAAAATATTTCAGCAATTAGGTTTTCGATATTGTACACAGTCCCAAAGTGTTGCCAATTTCCCTGAAAATCCAAACAGCTTCACAACCTCGAGCCAACAAATGAGATATTAAAACTATGGCATTTTTAACCTTACCACTTGCTAGAATGTCTATTACATCAATCACTTCCCTATTACACAGTAGAAAGAACCACCAAGGAGCATGTATTTATAACAGCATAAATCTAAGTAAATATTAGATTTCTACTTACAGATCTCTACGCAAACCCCACTGCATTGAGTCCCTGAGCTACCTAATTAATTTTGTTCAGCTTTCAATGCACCCTCTTTCTGCCCTGCTCTTTGCATTTTCATGTTAACTATTCAGAAAGCGCTGTACAGTTTCCATGAATAGAAATTCTTTGTAGAATTTCATAGTGTTTCACAGAGAGGAGAGTCTCTGTACTATCTCATACTAATGCTGTTATCTTAATTGCAGAGTAGCAGAATATGTAATTTCCTTCAATTAGATTCACTATTAATTTAAGATGCTGCATGCTTTTGCACACATCAAAGCAATGCTCTGTTAATGCAAAATAAAATGAAGTTAATTAAGAAGAGAAAAAAAAATAATTTGAAGGAAAACATAACTATTGTGGGAAAACTCTTTTTAATAGAATTACAATCCTTTGAAGATTACTGTGGAGCTGGTATTACTAGAATTTTCTAGTTTGAGGGCTTGTTCACAGAAGAATTTCAGATGAAAAATACCACAAACACTAGGAAATATAAACTGCAATAATTTACTCTAACTTGTCTATTCTGCATCAGGAATACTTTCATCTTAATTGATTTGCTTTGCTTTGGTCACGTAAAGAGGATACTGAAATTTCTTATGAAGTAACTAAGAACATCTAGTTTTTCCTATTATTTTTTTTAAGTTCACTGCACAAAGCATTCCTTTACACTTGACAATATTTCTAATTAATTAATGGTTAGTTTAGTAAGCTTTAGTATCTATCTCACTTGTGTTATCACATGGGCACAGACATCTGGCCTTAACTCTACTGTCTTCTGGAATACCTGTCTTAAATTTTCTCATGGTGTGCAATGCGTAATTAAACCACAGCCTTTTTACGCAGTGTGTAGTTTCATTCTCTTTCATTAGGTGTTACTGGAAAATAAAGTGGGAAGGAAGTACCTAGAAAACTAACACTTCCGTTGCACACTTCCCACTAGTTATGTCTCTGTCAACAGGTATCTTGTGCTTATGAAAAAACAGTTACCTTCTGCTATGTGCATCTTGAAATTGTCTGCTGAGAGTTCGTGCATTCCCTGCTTAGGTTCAGGGGCTTTGGGTGGTTCCACAACAGCTTCCGGATCCTATTCATGAGAAAAGTTAATTTGTATTTGCTTCATTCTGTAAATGCACAGTATTTGATTCCTGTGTCATGCCCTTCTGTGGTAGTGCTATGAACTCTACACTCTGAAAATTTAAACTCCTAAAGCTATCTTCCCAATTTACCTTGATTTAGGTATCTTAACTTTATTAGGTATTAGGTTCCTTAACATTTTCTAGCAAACTATTACTTGAAAGCAAAATGTGAAATAGTGTACCAAGTAGAAAAGACACAATAAAACAATTACTGGAATAACAGTCTTTCACTGTAGTACAGTCACAGTCCACCGTAATTACTATGGTATTTGAAACATCACCATTTTAATAATGTTTAGATTACTTTACTCCATAGTTTCATGTATCAGCCACATCTGCTGATGTTTCAAAAATACCAGCAGTTTTGGTGCTATTTTCGCTATTTAAAAAACAGGTAGTGAAAAAGCTATTTTCTGCTGCCCTAATGCAGGAAAGAGGACCTAATGGTCCTATGAAGGTAGTAACAACAGAAAAAGTGCAAATACTTTATATGTAAGTTGAAGCAAACTCATTGGCACTTGGCAAAAGTGAAGTAACTTTCTAGATACTAGGTGAGAACTGGGGAAATAATCATTTAAAAACTGCAAAGTAAATTTCTATTTCTTAGTTTAGGATTTAATGCTTAGCTATTAAAAAGCATTTATTTTATTTTAATATAAATGTTCAAACTGTGACCAGCAATGACTGTAGATTTATCTTGATTAGAAACAGCTATTACAAAGTTAATTTTAGGCAAGTTAACAAAGTTAATTTTAGGAAAGGCTTACCTAATATACGCAAGTAGTAAACTCCTAGTTTTCCGTAGTGATGATACTAGCTTAACTTAGTTAACTGATTATTTAAAACCCTTTCTGTAGGATACAACATTATCAGCTAATAACTGAGCTAAAGACGGCACCACACGTTGTTAAAAGGAAATTAAGCCCAATATAAATGCATTTTATCCTGTGTTACAGCTAAATTGCTTTTTTTACTCTAGAGACATTACAGACTACTGGCGTTAATGGAATTTACACAGTGAAATGCATCTTAAAATGTCAAAATGCTAAATATTAAAAATTGCACTATGTACTTCAGTTTTAAATATAGGGCAGGTCATAGGATGGCAGTTTTAATTATTATCCCGATATATGTGGAAACTTTTCCGTACTGTTACCTGCCACCAAGACTTTTATACTCAGGAGCAGATTTCTACATACTGAGGAAAACCTAACCTATAGATATGACAGATCAGCAAGTCTGCAGAAGGAAACATTTCCTTTTCCTATTCCCATTTCACTTACAGATGGTTCCTCATTTAGTTTCTCCAACATCCAGTTTTCCAGTGCCTGGAGGTCTCTAGGGCCTTGGTATTTCAGAGGTTCTTGTCCTGGTTTAAGCAGCTTTAAACTGAAGGATTAAAATGTAGAAAAGAGTGAGATAAAAATTTTTGCACATGAAACATTCTCAGAGCGTTAACATACTTTACTGATTTGCAGCAATTCAGGCTTAACAGCTTTCACGATTATTCACATCAGCATCTGAAATCTCTCTCAGCTAAAAGGAACATGTCCACAACTTAAGACACCTTTTGTACTCCCATGTAAGCTTTTAAAGGGGATTTTAAAAATAGCAAACAGAAATGCCATGTTAAAAATCAACATATCTTAGTATTACTTTGACCCATAAGCAAGAGCAAATTAAATACTGCAGAGTTCAGTTCTGGGGATAATCACTTGTTATGCTTATGGGTCCTATTTCAGTTCACCAAAAAAAGCATTATTTATGTTTTGCTCTCCCTTCTCCATCACCAAGGGAAAAATATCCAAAGCCTACTTTCCTAATAATTTCCTTCTCATGTTTTGTTTCCCAACTACATATTTTCATGTATTATTAAATTGATTAAAAACACACTGAAACAAGCCAATACAAAAGTACTGTATATTGTAATACAAAAGATTCAAGACTTCATGACTATATCATTTAAAAATTGCTGTCAAAACTTTTCCATAAACTACCCAAAGCTTTTACTATTAAAAAATTTAGTTAAAATTGGAAATGCACTTGGGACAATACCAAACTTCTCACCTAGTCTTATCTTTTAAAGCAAATCATAGTAAGTTTCAATCGCTGCTGTCACCCAGATTCAGCTTCCCTTGCCAAGCTGTTATTTTGCACTACATTTACTTTCCCTCTTTAAATTTTTCTTCTCTGCTCATTCCACAGGTTGGGAAAAATGAACACATGAAATATGTTGAAAAAGCCACGTAATGCAAGTGATATTACATATCCATTATATATCCAAAAATGATAATAACATATCCATTAGTTTTTTTCTTACTCCAAGTCTCTGCCATTCATTCTATTTTATAAGGAACAGCACCACAATATAAAATATTCAAATACAGAACAAGACCAGTGTTTGCTTCTGGGGATATTAAAATAATGTTTTAAATTCATTGTTTCTTGATATTTCTAATGGAACTAAGCCACAAATTGCCCTTAAGAACAATTCCTGCTTCAGTGAGGACTTTGCTATTTATAACTCTCAACTTGTAATCAGTGGCACTCATCTGCATCAATGCAAGTGTAGCCATGAGTGTACGTCAAGTTCAGTCCATTGCTGGGGTCAGCAGTAACACTAGAGAAAGTGAGCCAAGAGAAGGAAAAACACAGGCTGAGGAAGGGCTATGGAAGACTACATTCTCCATTTACCCACTAAGATGAGTTACTAGCAAAGCAGTTGAATCAATTTTTTCAAGAAGCTTTAAAGGAGACAAAAATGAAAAACAATCTCCTTGCTCCTTTTTAGCAGGGAAAAAGGGAGTACAGGTATCTGACTCAAAAGCACTAACCAGGGTGACCTCTCATAGATGTTCTAGATCATGTTCTGCCTACCAAAGCCGAGGCAGCAAGACATTTATTGCTTTTAACAGGATAAGCTTAACCACCTTAAACTTCAACTGAATTTCTCCAAGGCCAATATAAGCAAAATTACCCAGAAAAGTCTGTACAACATCACCACTGCTATGCTAAATTCTGCTATTAATTTATAATTTTATGAGGACCCAGTTCCCTCAAAAATTTAACAGATCACCCATACATTAATTAAGAATGGTGCAGTGTACTGATAAACTTGTGACAAATTATTTTTTAAAAGACCATTAACCACTTTTATTTGATTAGATAGACCAGACCGGTTCTATCACGCACATCACAGTTGCATAATCTACTACTGCTTGAGAAAATGTGGACAATTCTGGACTTTCTTTAAACAGCCGGGACATGAAACAGTTTCTTCAACAGAAAAAAAAGAAAAAAGTAGTATACATCACATGATACTTAGCAACATGGTAAAAGGGCTTAAATTGAACATAGATGAGATCCAAAATGCTACAGAGACAAATACCAAAAAATAGAGCCTAGACGTTAACTTCAACAAGTTGGCAGAGGATCATGGGAAACCAAAAAAGAAAGAAACAGGACCAGACCTCCTTTCATACTTACGTAGGATATCCTCGGACACCAAATTCAGAGCACAGTGGAGCATCTGTGGTACAATCCACTTTAACAACATAGACCTGTGGGTTTTCCATGTTGTTGTATTTATCTCCCAAATCATTCCAAGTTGGCTGCAGACGCTGGCAATGTCCACACCTGCGACAGAATGAACAAAACATTTTCAAGTAGCTGCTCTGTTTAGAGGGCAATGATTCAATGGAGAAGTCACACACAGAACAATTGAAGATTCTGATAAATTTAAAAATAGTTAAGTTGGACATCTTCCATACTCAAGCACCATTACAGTAAGTAACAGCAAATACTACTACGCAATGTAGAACAACATTGCAAACACCTTGCAAAAATTGTCAAGACAAAGCCTATTGAGAACCCTCTGAACTTAATGAGGCTATTAAGAAAAGCTCTCTGCATTTTCCAACCATCTAGAAAAAAATCACGTGAGGCTGTCCATCTTTCTTAATTCAACATTTCAAAATACTGTTTTTTAAGCAGCAGGCAAGAAATTCATGGTTCATAATCTCTTTCTAAGTCTCTTTGTGTTCATCACCGGAATTCTAACTCATGAGTCATGAAATACATCAGGCACTAAAATCTCAACAGGGTTTCTCAAAATCCTCCAATGATGTGTTTTGCCCCAGCAGCACACTATAAACTATGTTTGCATATACACGGAAAAGTGGCCTACTGTAGTTGCTGTATCAGCAACTGTCTGGAAGTAGAAAATGGCTATTATTCTTCTTATTAATTTTCTAGTAGTTCTAGCCATTATAGCAGTACCCTACTCATGTAACTAACTATGATGAAAAATGTTAGGGAATGGATTTTCGTATCTCTTTAATAGCTGCTTTTGCCAATCCTTCAAGATATCTAGGAATACATAATTGGATTAACTGAAAACATTTTCAACCTGGCAGTTTGAAAGCTGTTCTTGCCCTTGGCATGACCTAGAAAGTCTACTTTTCAAAGCAACAATTAAAACAGCATTAGGACTCAAGAGTAAATTGCTTCTTAGTCTCTCCAAAGATCCCGTTAAAAAAAATCACATGTACAGGTGGTTTTGAGTCCATTTATAGAAAAACTGCATGGATTCACACCTTTTCACAGGTACCCTGATATCATTAATGCAAAATAAAACCGTCTTTCAATCTTAACAAGGTTGTTGCAGTTGATCAGAAGGGGTAACATATTCCCACTATGTGGAGGAGTATGACCTTCCATCTGATCTCATTCTGAATTGTAATGGTGAAGGAATACAATGCACTACTACTAAAATTAAGTATTCCCTAAATGTTTAACTTCAGACTGAACTCCCTCCACAGTCAACTCATCATGGAGCTTGAAGAGGAGGATTTGGGATTCCCTGGTCCCCTTCCCTAATGGCTGTGGAAATTTTAAACATAATGAGTACTGCCTGGTGATACAGAACTGAGCGTGGAAATCTATGTTAGGAAATTTCAAGAAATAAACCTTCTTTTTTAAGCACAGAACAGAGCTGCCCTATCCATATTTAACGCTGTGATCTGTGCTATGTGCAGTTCCCCACTCCCTTCCTTCTTCAGATTATATGAGCTGAAATTGAAAATAAAGCACAAAAAAGGCTCATATCTGAATCAGTAACTGACTTGTTAGTCATTCTTGGTTTTAATATAAATTCAGTATTACACATAAGGAAGCAGAATGCAAGACAGTCCCTGGAAGATTTTTTCTCGAATTGATAAGGTGTTGCTACAATCAACATAAAATCAAGAAGTTAAAAACAAAGAGAGCAAGACCATGTAACATGTCTCTCTTAGGCCCATGTACCTACACAGTCATTTGTTGCTATCAGTCCCTATTAATCAGTGGGACTGGAGAAACAACTAGTTTTCCCACTGGGGATGGCAGATACCTGGGAGTCAATGAGGAGCCCTGCTATTCCTTCCCTGCATGGGCTAGGGAGGTGCAAGAGTTCATAATCTGCATAGAAACATAAACGAAGATCCAAAAGAGACTGGCAGCGCTATAGGAAAGATGCAGCTTGCTGGAAAAACAAACAAACAAAACAACAACAAAAACTCTTCTTCTTTTATACTACTAACATCAGGAGTTAAGGGCGAAAAGACTTTTTTTTTTGTAAGATTTTGGAGATAGGTTGCTCATTTTAACTCAGAGCAACCACGTACCACAACTGCTTTTGCCTGGAGATTATTTTGCTGCATCAGTATCTCCAGAATACCATGCTGCTTTACCTACCGCAGACAGATCAGTGCTCTGCTTATAGTATCAGTGCTTCTACCCTAGAAGACCTGATGGTGGATTTCCTGGGCTATGAGAAGTTAGTGTGCTGCAGGGACATTTTTGGAGGTCACCAGTACAGCTAGAGTTCTGCAGTTAGCTAGGGCAGCTTCATAGCAAGACACAGTGCAAATCATTACCCAATTAAAAATGGTCTGTATGCCCAAGGATAGGTATAATTGTACAGGCAGCAAAGGACCAGTCCCCTCTGGACAAATGAGCATAGCCAAGATAAAATCCAGTCAACAGAGTTCAATTCTATCACAACAAACTGGCAATCAAGTCTGCTTCAGCTCAGCGGACTTCCAAAGTGTGCTGAGAAGACCTATACTGGTCAAAATAAAGCAATGAACCTACTCATTTGAGACTCCGTCCAACTAAGGAATCAGTGAAACCTCCATTCTCTGTAGGCACGCAATTGGCATGGCTAATTTTTAAGAATATCTAGTGCCACTTGTTTGTGATTCTGTCCCTTGTCAACTGTAGATACAAAGGAGGACAGTCTGACGATGAAAAATCTTAGACATCTGATGGTAAATGACTTGGAGTACTCTTTTTTTATTTTTTGGTGTAGCTCACCGTATTTGAAACAAATGCAGGATGTCATCTGTACTGTTGCTACCAAAAGGGTGTGTGAGGCCTATGGCAAAGTTTGTTTCAAAAATTCTGTATTAAAGAGTTTTGTTCTGTCCAACCCAACTCATTGCTAGTATTCATTATCTAACATCAGCAGCACCTGTAACAATCTGAAAGAAAATTCTAACTGAATTTGCTTGCTAGGCCTCTCTCACAGCTACAGGGAACACTGACAAAATGTGCGCATCAGTGAGAAGCATTAGGAGATTAACACATCAGAATCACCTAGGAATAGGGCAGGAGGTTCTAATATAGACTCCAGGGCTGTCAAACCATCATCTGATCCCAGTGATGACGAAACTACTGGTGTATCTAAGCACCTTTTCTCAAGCACTTGAATGTTCCCTCTTTCCCTCTCTTCCCCTTGGACCTGAAACCTGGACCTGGTGCTGCTGGTCAAGAGAAGTGTGGAGTCCATACTCAGGCCCCTGGAGCTGAAATCCCGGGGATGTTCATGAGGCCTGCTAAAAGCGAGAGTAACAAACACAGAAGCTGCAACAAGTCTGGCAAATTATGCAGCTCCCTCATGTTTGTGTTGGGCAGAGATCCTCAGCCCTCCCAAGGGCACAGAATGGTCCAACTCTGCAAGACCAGAGTGCTCCCTGATGCACTCTGAGGACAGAGCATATGCCAGACTCCGCAACAGCCTACTTGGCAGAGGGTCTCCCATAAACTGTGTGCCAAGACAAAAGTTCATCTGGTTTTACAGATGCCTGTGAAATAGTCAAAGTTTGAGGACACAAAAATATTATCACCTGAGAAGAGACCAGAGCAGGAGCACTGCTGCTCTGCATAGGAATTTCTTTGACCTTATTCTCAGTCAAGGGTCCTTTGCTAGCAAGTTGGGCTTCCTCCACTTTTGTGATCTTTAAAGGTAGACATCTGCTCTTTCAAGCTTTTGCTTAATGTCTCAGTATGGCATTAGTAAGTCGATGGCAATATCAAAAGAAATGAATTAGTTTTTTCAGTTTTAAAAGGAAATTCTTTTTCTAGCGTTCATTTCAAATAGTAGCATGACACAAATATGCCTCAATGGCACCATGTACCAACCGGCTAACTTAGGATTGAAATGTGTCTTTTGCAAAGACATCATTTCACTAACTTTACCTAAATTTAAGAAAACTTGGAGAGGAGAATCAACTACAACAAAACTAATAACTCTACTAGTATCAGTAAGTCAGAAACAGATTTTTTTTTAAATGGCAGGGGAAGAGATGAAGAAAAAACATGAATATGAGCAACTGCTGGAAACGTGCAGAGATAAGGGATACCGTCCTCTTGATGGCTGTAATATCCAACAAAGCCCTGTTGTCAGGGTCTTCTCAACTGTTCTTGTGTGAGGTGTACCAGCCTAGGGCAAAATCCCAGCAGATGCCTCACAGATGTGACAACTCCAGTTCTGATAATGTGCTACAGTGACCTGTGGCTTAAGGGACACCATAACACATTTTCTAGTGCTTTATGCAGCAAAGTTATCCTTGTATTTGCCAGAGCAGAGAGCACGCCTCTTCAAAAAAGTACCTGCAAGGCCAGAGGCACGGGAACAGTAAGTCAGCAATTTCCAAACACTGCTATTACAAAACCCGCCTGCTCTCGCTCTCAGCAGCACCCCCTGAAAGCTGTGCGCTGGGAGGGCCGTGAGGAGCCGAGGTGCTTCGTCCCACTGCAGCGGCCCGGACTGGGCCAGCACAGGGCCATTGCAGATGCAAAACGCGTTGCTCCTCAGCCGGGCCGTTCCGGGCCCTCCGCCGCCGCCGGCCGCCATTTCACGCGTGCCGCCCCCCGGCCCCGGCCCAGCCCCCCGGGGCCTCCCCACCACCTCCTCCACGCCAGCCCGGCCGCCTCCCGCCGCCACGTCAACGGGGGAAGAGGCGGGCGGGAGGGCGCCGCACCGGGCCGGGCCATGCCGAGCCGAGCCGGGCGTTGCAAGGCACGGCACAGCCTCCCGCCCGCTCGCCGCTCGGGATACCCACCACGGGGCGAAGAACATGACGAAGTGCGGGGCGGCGGCGGCACCGTGCCGCAGCATCTCGGCGCTGTAAAGGTGTCGCCCGTGCGGGTCCGGCTCCGGCTCCTTGCCCGGCTCCGGCTCGGCTCGCCCCGGCACGCCGCAGAGGACGGGGCCGAGAGCAGCCCAGGACAGGAGGCGCCACCAGGCCGGGCCAGAGCGCAGCGGAGCCATGGCACCGGCGAGGCTGCAAGCGGCGAAAGCGCCGGGTGGCCGCCGCCACCTCCTTCTTCCCTCCCTCTTTCCCTCCTTCCCTGCCCGCCCCTCGCCAGCCCCCGCCTCTCGCTACCGCCCTCCGGCAGCCCCGGCACGCCGACCCTCGGGCTGGGGACTGGCGTTTCGTTACTTCTACGCTCGGGGATGCCCGCGCCGCGGGTGGTAATGGTGGTGGCCAGCAGTGGTGGGAGATGAGCGGTGTGGGAGAGCTGCGAGGAGATGAGTGGGTGGCTGCACGTCTCGTTAATTGCGGTTTGGGCTTTGCGTTTTAACTGCAGGTCCTGGGATTTAGGGTGGTAAGGGGGGTTAAGTGAATGGCCCACCTTGTTTAAAGAAAAAGGGCATTTTGATAAAGCAGACACGCGGCCAAATAAATTCCTACAAACACACACAAAGGCTGATCTGTGGGCCTCGTGCGGCTCCTTCTGCCATGGCCCATGTGCCTGTGACACAGCAATGCAGGCCCCAAAAAATAAAATTAAAAAGGAAAGCCTGGTCACTTTCCCCAGGAACCTGCATATTGGTGCGTCCAGAGCAGTAGAATTCACTTAATGTCGTGTCTTCCAAGCTCCTCTTTTCTGAATACTTCTCTCTCACACTTCCTCTCCACCTCCCTACCAGCATCTTCCACAGGAAAAATGGCAGGAATGAGCTTGCTTTGCCTTCAGCATGCACCTCGTGCAACACCCGTCTCTTCTTTGCCCAAGGAGCAAACACTGCCGCTGGTCACTTATGCTGCAACCTCCGAACAGCATGTTTGTGAGGGCCGTCAGTAGAGCTCACAAGAATCACTTATTAAAAAGTAAAAAATGAAAACTAAATATAATTTCATTTGAAAAAATTAAATTGCTTTTGAAAGCTATCTCTCTCAAAATCAGGATTTCAAAAAATCTTTACTGTGTATATGTGAAACAATTGCAAAATACTGATACTATATTTATCACCAAGCTAGAAAAAAAGCCAGATTCTCCAGTACATTACTCACCAGTATAAGGGTACAAATTTAGCTTTTGCAACAGTAACCTGTTCTTCAAAGAAGTTTAACTTTTCTTAATTCTGTACTAACCAAATTAATGTCAATGTTTGACTAATCATTATTTCAAAAAGAAAAAATATAAATTTAGATTATTTCCCTTCTCTAGTGTATGAAAAAATAGCAACAAATCCCTTAAAAAAAAAAAAGGCCTAAAAGGGGTTAAGAATGACTCATTTTAAGACCTTGAAGGACAGTGTTCTGATACAACCAGGTGAGTTCTCTAACCACAGAAAGCACCTCCTCTAGTTAAGCAAGCTAGTTTCTTTTTTCTGCACGTATATTTTTGTTCTGTTTTTCTCCATACCTTTTTTTTCCTGTATGTTTCTCTGTACATTTTTTCTATGTTCTCTAGCACATTTAAAAATAGAGTTCTTAATTAAATTAGAATCTTAATCCTATTACCTTAATTAAAAATAGGCTACTGAAAAGTTATTTTTAAATTGTTTTTAATACATTTATAAATCTAAGGTCTCCACTTAAGTGTAATGCGAAACAGAACACATAAAAATAACAGCAATAAGCATTACTTTGAGGTGTAGTAGAAAAAGAAATATAGTTGTTCAAAATTCCCAGGGTGAACATGGACAGAGTACAGCTGAGCTCTCCCTAATCAGAGAGAGGTGCTGCTAGGTCAGAAATGCCAGTAAGAATGAAATTTCCTTTGTAAATACATCTGTTTCTCCATAAAAAGCTAATAAAATTAATACTGATTATGAAAATTTTTCATCTGCCACCTCGCTCCAGCCCCTTGCTCCCTCTGTCTTTGGAATTAATAAGCTTTCTTTTTACTTCTCATCCCCCCAGTTCGATTAACTGTGCTGGGACCGTGGCAGAGCTGGGGAAGAAGAATGGTGGCCATAGCTTTGTAGGAGGCCTGCCAGCAGCTGCCGTCTCCTCAGCTAATGTGGAAGATCACCCACAGAGGTGTCACCCAACCCAAGCTGTACTCATGTCTCATCACGCAAGGGGAAGGTATGTCAGATAAGCATGCAGAAGACCTCACCCAGTCAGCAACCCCCTTGTTCCCTCTCCCTAGCTGCAGTTTTCCACATTGTTATCACCTCCAAGGGCAATGTGCCAACACCTCTTGCTTCTCCAGCCTCTGCCTCCCATGCCACAGATGTTTCTCCAAGGGTAATCCATCAGCAGAGGGTTCCTCACAGGTGGTAACAATACCCAGGAGGTGTTCTTCACAGACATGATCCCACCACAGAGCAGCTGAGCAGGCAGAACCTGGGATGAACAGTCCCAAGGACAAAGAGTCACCAGCAGCTACTGCTTCTGCTCAGGGATGTATCAGCAGTGATGGGTTATACTTGCTGTGTTTGTTCCTCGCTGCTCAGTAGTTCATAGCAGCGGGTCCTGGGTGACAACATACAACTGTGGGAAAAAGTGTCAATGCCTGTCAGGCTGTGGGTCATAGCTGATTCACAACAACTGATCTATACTAATCACTTAATCAAGAGGAAATTGCAAATACACCACAATTAACCTACGCTGCTTATCAGCAAGAGTTGCTTGTCTTAGGATATGGACAGTTACTGCTGATTTTGACTCACAGAGACTCCTACAACCCCTGCATGTGCACCCCAGTCCCTATCTCCTGACCTACTCCATGTGCTTGAACTCATTTCTGGAAGCAGAACTAATCTTGAAACCTTTGCAGGCTGAGTGATACACAGAGGAATAATCCTGATTCAATTCTGATAATCCAGCTCATTCCTGGCTGTTGCTTTGCTCTGCAGAAGTGACACACTACAAACAAGTTATTTCTCTGCGTGTGGTGGTTGGCCAAGGAACATGATTGGTGGTGAGGGAGAACATATATCGCAATAGGCCTGACAGAAGTGTTTGATAGGACCAAGGGAACCAAGGGCTAGGAAGGACCTCAGAGGTTACAGAGGTTGGTCCTTGTTCTGCCAGATAATGGCACCATATAATCCTGTTTATAAATGTTCTCACCTATATTTTAAGAGGAGTGAGATAGCTTTGTCTACACTACTCTGAAAGTTAGTTCCTTGCCTAGGATTATGAACTATAATTGCTAATTTATACCAGGACATTCCTGTGCCTGCATTGCCCTTTAGGTTAAATACTCTTATCCTCTTGCTGATAGTGTTTGGAGGTAGCGATAGCATCCTTTCTCAACTTTTGTTCTGCTAGACTAAACAAGCCAACATCTCCCATTCATTCATGAATACTGTCCCACAAATCTTCTGCACAAGTCAGACTGGCAAATAAACACTAAATCATGCTCTCATCCATTCCCATACAGCTAAGCAGCAAATGTCTTTTAACGCCTGTACATCTTAGATGCCTTATCCCTGATTTTAAATGTATCCCTAAAATATGATTAGCATCTTATCTAAGAGCTTGTGTATTTTGCAGATGTTTCCCCTTCCATTCATGCCACAGACAACTACTTCTGTTTTATAGCCATCACAGGAAAATATGATATTATGTATGCATTCAGTTTATGGTTTGGTTTTGTTTTGTTTCTTAATGTGATTTGCTTGCTGGCAACCAAAACAGTCTACAGCGACTGGCTTGCATGCTAAAGTCTAGAAATAGATGCTCTGCTAACCAGTTTAATCCACTCACCTCTGTGCCATACTTTATGCTATTCTATGTTACTCAATTTAGATTTTTTTTTCCACCTAACATAGAATTCCCTCCCTCCCCCATTTGCAGGTGAGAAAAATGACCCCTTTGAAGTAGTTTTGTTGCTCTATTTTTCTCCACTTCTCATTACTCACTTCTATTTTCTTCAGTTTTGAGGACTTTGCTACAAGCAGTCTTGTTTTCTTAAGAGCTTCCTGTTTCTGCGACATGTTTTACAATAACAACTAAAGTTTTGTCAACAGGGAATACTCATATCTGGAAGCAGTGAGGAAAAACACACAGTTGCCCAAGACCCTCAGGGAAGAAATGCCAGAGGCGTCATCCAGTCCAGTTAAGAATCATTTGTGCAGGAAAAGCTGAGCCTCAGGGTTTACAATCTGCATTGGCCTTGTTTAGCTTTGCTGCCTTCTGCCACTTAGAAATGTTTTAAATAAATCTTTCTATCTTATGAAAAAGTGTATACACACTTCTTTACAACACTCAGCTTTAGATGAAAGAATCATGATGAAAGACACCTTTTAGGAGTCACTCTGCCTTTCATAAAATTGCCCTGTTCTGTTCTATTCCTTCAAATAGAAATGTAGCTCCACATTCGACTTAAGCGTAAAGATTATTTTTCCAACATTTTTCCTCATTTTTTTTTCTCTTTGGGGAAATGTTTTAAAACTATAGGATTATTTCCTTCCCAATCACGTTGGAAGACCACACTGTGGCTCCCTGATTTAGTGCTTCTTCATAGCAATCAGCAGTATTCAGAACCAGAGCACAGGGGTGGACTATATTACAGCACAGCTGATTTCAAGGTATCAGACAACACACAGGAAATCAGAGAAGTTTTCACTACACATTGGATGGCATGAAAGCATACAAAATAAGGAGAAAAGTCCATTTTACTGTACATTACTAAACTGCGCTGTGTCAGTGGAGTGCTGCAATTTGTGTTAGCCTTGATTGCGGCCCCCATGACTCACAGCAAACACGGGTTATTTCAGTGTGTCATTCGTATCTCAGGCATATCACTTAACTTGCCATGTAAATGTAGTTTTCTAATTTACATTCCTCTGTTAACTCTATCTATAATCCATGTGGAAAATAAAAAAATAAAAGCCAGCCTCATCTGCACAACCCCCTTAGGAGACTTCCAAAGCCCAGAATAGAGCATGTTGTATTTTGACAGCTGTCCTTTGAATCCTAAAGCATAATGTCTCAGGGGACATAGCATTATGTAATTTTTGTGACAGCACAATTGTCATTCAGCTAGAAAGAAGGATATTGTGATCTCAATGGAAAAGCGATACTGCCATCTGTAAGCTTATAGCCCTTTTTCTTTGGTAATTTGTACCTCTCATGGAGGGTTGGGAGTGGAAATTACTACAAGCTGTTGAAGAAAATGACATCATTTTGCCACCCACAAAACGTTAGGAGTTTGACAGCCTAGAAAATGGCACAGCAGAAAGGAAAGAGCAATCTCATGGTAAGGGAGTGCTCTCGCTTCTGGAGGAAACGTATTCTCATTGTGATGGCCAACCACCATCTCTGTGGGACTCTGACCACGATGGCCACAAAACCCACTTTCAATAGCTGCTCTCTACACTGGTGCAGGAGAGAAGTACATAACTGCCGGAACCACTACTCTCTCCATGGTCCTCAGATTCTTACAGTTTGGTCAAATGAACCAGAATTTTGCTTTCGGGCAATTTACTCTGAATTGTAAGTCACTATGCGGCAAAATTAATAAACAGGGAAATTCAGTTATGCAATTAGAAGTTGTTAGGAAGAATAGCATAATATAGATTGAAGATTTCATGGATCATAAAGAAAGAATTTCCTGTCTATTAATTTTGCAGCTGCTTTAATGCGTTCCTCCTAATGATGGAATACTGGAGGCTATTTTTTCCATGGTTGAATTCTCTTCCATTACACGGTACACACCCTCTTAAGTAACCTGCAGCTGCTTTTATCTGCCACCACTTATGTTGGCCCATTGTGATATTTGACACATTACAGAGCCCCTGTGGTTTCTCAACATACCTAAATAAACTCAAACTGAAGCACATGAAATGTGGGTTGCAAGCAAAAGCAGAATTTTAAAATGTCCTGAGGTATCCAGAAGGTGAATGAAGATTAGAAGAAAAAAAAAAAAAAAAAAAAAAAAAGCACTTGTGTAGAAAGAGTTACTCATCGTTTCTGGCCAACTCCCCATGCAATATAGCAAGAAAACTGTTTTTAATTATTTTTTAATCAGCACTTTCTCCCTGATCTGCTCTGTACCCTTCTGCTCATAACCAGCATACTCCAAAATACACCCAAAGAAAAGTTGGGCTCTGATGTTGTTCTAAGACAGCTGCAATTTAGGGGATGAATAAGAGCAACTTTTTTTCCCCTTCATTTTCTCTTCTGAACTGTGGCACCACCTCTCTTTAGAAAAGAAGACCCAAAAGCATGGAGGACTATAATTCTAACTGACAGGGTTGCCATTACTTAATGTTTGTTTAATGCTTCCAGTGTGTCACAAAATCTAATTTGGATGTTTTGAAACAGTAATGCACTTTTTTCCCCCTAATGGCTGATGTCAAATGCAGTATTTACGGTTTCATAGAAGCAAAGAGGAGTGTACAGAAATTCGAGAATAAAGCAAACAGACAACCTTTCACATGGTAGCTAGTTGATTAGGATTTAAACAAGAATGCTTTCCTTATGCATTTCTCTAATTTCAAACTTGTCTCTTTGGTCCCTGCAATCTACAGTTTTGCACCTCTGGTGCAAGGAGATTTTTCTTTCTAGCTCTCTCCAAGACAACAGCTTCCTTCTTTATTTTTAGCTCTTTGCCTTACATCTTTATACTCATAGTTATCAGTATTTCCCTTCTTTTGCTACAGAAGTATACTAATTGAGAAATTGGTGTATCAAATTATCATTTTATGGCTCATAAAATTAATTCTCTAGATACCATATGAAAAATGAAAGAACAACAACAAAAACATACTTAATGTTCATAGAGTTTCTTTCTAAAACAGGCAAACACTCAACCTCCTTTCTATTTCATGTACATGACTAAGCCATTCAAAACATTCAGAAATGTAACCTACTGGCCATGTTCACCTTATATTCACAAAAGAAATAGGTTTACAACAGGATTTACTGCATGCCACCAGAGGAACAGCACAACAGCACATCTATAGGAAGAAAGTTTGGAGACAGCTAAGGAAAATCATTAGTAAGAGAGAAAAGAGGAAGAGAAGAGAAGGCCAAAGATGGGACATGGTGGGATACTTCCCTAGAAACATGAGGGAGAGCACTCACGGAAAAAGGCAGCAAAAGAAAGAGGAAACAGGAAATAACAATCTTACAAAACTCAACCAACCAACAACAAAAACAATAAAGAATATTTTTTCAAACAAGATGAAACATGTCACTGAGGAATTCAAAATGAGCAGAGAAACTTGCCATCACTCCTCTGAATGCAGAAAGTCATCTAGGAACTCTTTAGGAATGAGTATAACTGAATTTCTGAACAGACACTAAAAATGAAATAACTGTAAATAACAGTGATTAAATATAAATAATTTGCCTATGATTTGGCCAAATTAGCTTTTTCTAGCTTACCCTGAGCAATTTGTTTAACTCCTGCTTGTTAGAGGAAAACATCAAAGCATCATCCATGTTAAGCTCCATGTTCAAAGTCTATTATAATCACCCTTTTGCAAGACGGAAAGAGGAGCTGTGACAGGATTTGGAGTTTGTTGTGGACACCCATAGCTAGTGTAGTTTCAACAGCTTTTTTGTTATTCTCCTTAAGTGTCAAAATGGTTCTCAAGCAGAGACATCCATTTTAAGAGCAGTGACCATTTCCTTGCCATTTCAGAGTGCTCTTGACTGCATTACTAACCAGAGATTTTGGGGTCATTGTTCTTAATGAAAAATATTCATTTGCTCTTTATGTAGACAGCAGTTATTCTTAATTATTGAAACATGAGTGTGTTTCTAGCATATTTAGTGTGCTAGAGAACTATTGGATATCTATATTTCTGATCTAATCTTGTGGTAAATATGACCAAATCAGTGACTATAGCTTTAGGCATTCAGCCAGGGGGAAATTAATTTTCCATGCTAATATTCTGAATGAAAAACTCAGATACCCCAATTTAACAAAACTAAACACGCTAGTTTTTCTGTGAAGGCTCAGTCCATGTGATAAAAAACAAGCCACCCTTCCTTGACTTCTATATTGACAAAATATATTGACTGTGTCTATGCCTACTACTAAAATGTATTAAATATCTATTTTTTCCCTTGGCATGATCTTAAACACAATTTGATTAAGCTCTGCACCTATGTTACAATTAAAAATAATATAGTTAGCCAGTTATGACTCAGTACATTTTGAATTTACTTTTCATAGCAGCTCAAAG
Organism: Heteronetta atricapilla; assembly: GCA_011075105.1. NCBI lineage: Eukaryota > Metazoa > Chordata > Aves > Anseriformes > Anatidae > Heteronetta > Heteronetta atricapilla. The sequence continues at coordinate 69,160,137 of CM021732.1, read as the reverse complement.
CCACCAACCGCACAAGGCCAGCTACTCTGCAATAGTGGATTTGTCTTATTTCACTCTTCCCAGAGTGATCCTTGGCAATGAATTCTGCCTCAGGAGACATGAGAAATCTTCTGGAAGCAAAGGACAGTCATTCAGCTGGGGACAACTCAGGGCAGATCACCAAGAGGTACAGACACCAGTGTGGCATCCTGCAGGAAGGCAGCAGTCACCTTCATGGAGGTGGAAGCTGCAGCAGTCACCACTGGCTCAGAGAATCATACCACTGACCTTTGAACAGCCTGCTCTGAGCTCAATCTGTTCTCTTCCTCTGTATCATGCAGAAGAAAATGTCTCTGGATCCACCACTCTGACACAGCAAGGTGCCAACAGCAGCCAGGGAACTTGCAGTCAGCATTACATCCCACCACAGATCCTGTGTCTAGCAAGCCTGGATTAACAGAGAAGCATTCACCAGGGACTACTGTCAGCTCTTGAGGTCCTAAGGTTTCTCTTAAAGCTAACCAGTCACCAACAAACACCACTCTGAAGCATCACGCTTTTCCAAATTCTCATGTAAATAAAGCACCTTTTATTGCATGTATTCTGCTACTCACCTTCCTGCTGAAGGCAAAGGGGTGAAATCTTACTCTGTACAATATTCAAAATATATCTTTCCTTACATATTGCTTACTGAACTTGTGTTATTTATGCTGATCCATGATTAGTGTACTCAAAACTGGTAGGTGGCTCAGGATCTGATTTTCTTTCACACGACAGAAACTTTAAACTCCGCAGACAACAGAAACTGAGCCATAATGTCTCACTTTTCATGTCTACAAAACACTACATGGAGTCTGTGATGGCAAACAGCTCATGTCACTAAGTCAATAATACAACGGAGGCAATTAGCAGTCATTGCCACTGCAGAGGATACATCAGCCATAAGGTAGGCATGCATCTCACCCTCTAGAAAAAACAACAACAACAACAAAACAAAGAACCTTGTCTCTCATACCAGCAAAACACCCTGCAAATTGGATGTGCTTTTATTTAAATTACAATATTTTCTTCAAGAAATTTGAAATGCTCTGGAAAGGCTGCTCAACTTTCAAACTGTATCTTGGGGTGTAACATGGCATTCTACAAACATTGGGACAACAATGGAATAAGGGATAATGACAAAAATAACACGAAGGGACAAGCATGTTTTGGATGATGAGGGCAGAAAAAAGATAAAGTTAGGGTTAAGTTACAGCTCTTATTCACTTGCCATTTAGTCAGTGTGACACAATTTGAATATAATGAATCTATTCTGCCTATATTTTATTCCAGTTCTAGTGTACATTTGAAATAACCCAAGCAAAGAACAGAACTGGGTCTCCTGCCTACAGAGTACCCATACTTTAAAATACTGTAAGAACTGATAACATTCACCATCCAGGCTTATATTGCATGGCTTATTTTTGCTTAAAGGATCCAGGCAATGACCTTTCTTTGCTTAGAAATATGTACTGGGTTTTGCAGAACCTTTCAGCAAAAAGCAATCTTAGACTTTGAACTAACTTCATTAAAGTGAAAAAAAAATCAAAACAATCAACGGAACAGCCTTCTTCCTCCATGTGTGAATGAGGTGCATTTGACTGGAGGCTGCCTGAAAAAAAAATTGTTTTGACCATGATATCAGCAGGCTGAAATAACTACCAGAAGAACTAGAAAAAGTTTTGATGGTACCTCAGGGAACACATCAGTCCTGCATGCTTACAGGTCTGGATCCTGTTTGATGTGCAGCAGATCTGCCTTGAGCCAGCAGCACCTGCAATGCAGGCACACAGCTCATGCACAGAGATGTGCTTACTCCTCCATTATCTCCAGATGGATAATGCAATATAGGGCTCTAGATAAGGCTGTATACATGTCACTTCTTTATGGAAGTTATTTTTTAACAGAAGATCCTGCTTTCAGACTGGACCTTTTATTGCCTCCATAATGTGCTGGCATATATATAATGAGTCTCCATCAGGCAGCTGGTTGAAACATCCTATGCCCTTGGTGGACAGGCACTGGCTGCCTGAGTCTCTTCCAGTTGCCATCGGCTGAAGTAACCCACCTGGAGCTCCTGATGATAGCAGGTTTAGAGGGGCACAATAACTGTAAAACCTTTCTGATCATTCATGGCACAGTGTCAAGTCTGTACTTTTACTTCACTAGCCCTAGAAAATAATTCACTACCACTGGAAAATAATTTTTTACATAATTTGCAAAAGTGATTAGTTTTCTAATACTTGCAAATCACTTTGAAAACAAAAAGCAAACAAACAAAACCAATACCATAAGTAGTAAACACTCTACTGAGCACTCTAACTAGCAAATATATGAGCAAGTTCAAGCATATACTTAACTTTAAATTTGCTTTATCCTTCCTCTAAGTTTGTTGTTTCCTGTTTGTTACAACATATTCACTCTTTCTATAATGGGGTTACAGCTGTCACACTACTCTGCTTGGAACTCACTACTTTGCAGGAAAAGATCAAAGGGATTTTAAAAATATAACAATGAGAAATCAAAGCTGAAAAACAAGCTTTTTAATGTCTGTTATTACTATTAATATCTGTCGTCACAATGACATCTGGTTTGGGAGCTCTATTTGCTCATATAGTTCAGGTACCAGAAGAAGGAAGTACAGTTCCTTGATACAACTCCATGAGTCAATATATGTCAATGAATTTATTACACTGAGTCACTCTTTCAATAGCCTTCATTTGCTCAGCCTCTGATGGTTAAAGCAGAATTACCATTTTAGATACTCCAATTTTACAATTGCTACTGTTGGACTACTTTTTAAAAGGACAGAAAGAAAGACTCGTGGAACCACAGCTTGGTGAGCCTCACCTCTGTGTCTGGGAATATCATGGAACAGATCCTCCTGGAAGCCATGTCAAGGTACATGCAAGGCAAGGAGTTATTCCCAGAGAGCCAGCATAGCTTCACCACTGATAAATTGTGCCTGACCAATCTGGTGGCCTTCTGTGATGGAGTGACTGCATCAGTTGACAAGGGAAGACCAACTGAAGTCATCTACCTGGACTTCTGTAAGGCCTTTGACGTGGTCCCACATGACATCCTTATCTCTAAATTGGAGAGAGATAGATTTGAAGGGTGGACCATTCACTGGATAAGGTATTGGCTTGAAGGTCATACCCAGAGAGTGGTGGTCAATGACTCTTTGCCCTGGTGGAGGCCAGTGACAAGCAGTGTCCCTCAGGGGTCCCCCCACCTTGGGACTGGTGCTGTTTAATATCTATATCAATGACATAGACAGTGGGATCGAGTACACCCTCAGCAAGTTTGCAGATGATACCAAGCTGAGCAGTGCAATTGATAAAACGGAAGGGATGCCATCCAAAGAGGCCTGGACAAGCTTGAGAAGTGGGCCCATGTTAACCTAATGTGGTTTAACAAGGCTGAAAGTTCAGTATAAGATGCTGCAACTGGGTTGGGGCAATCCCAGACATAAGCACAGACTGGGAGAAGAACCCAGTGAGAGTAGCCCTGCAGAGAGGGACTTAGGGGTTCTGGTGGACAAAAAGCTCGGCATGAGCAGCATACTTGCAGCCCAAAAGGCCAACTGCATCCTGGGCTAGATAGTGAAAAGACAAGGAGGAATATTTTTAAACTAAAAGAGAGGAGATTTACATTAGATGTCACGAGGAAATTTTTCACTCACAGGGTGAGTGGTAAGGCACTGGAACAGGGTGCCCAGAGAAGTTGTGGATGGTCCATCCTTGGAGGTGTTCAAGGCAAGGTTGGATGGGGCTTTGAGCAACCTGGGAGGTGTCCCTGCCCATGGCAGGGAGGTTGGAACTGAACGGTCTTTAAGGTCCGTTCCAACCCCAACCATTCTTCATATTATAAGTATATGCTTCAAGGGGGGGAAGGGGGAAGATGACGACGACTCATTCTCTCTGTTTATACCCTGGGAAAATGAGATGAAGGATAAGGCTGGTGTGTTGAGTCCCAGGAAAATTCCATCAGATGCTGTACTTTGCAGCAGCCTCCCAGAAGAACACCTGCAGAAAAATCAGTCATGTCTTCTGCCTCACCTGTGGCAACCTTTTTCCAGTCCTCCCTGCTAGACAGCGGAGAAGAGACAAATAGCCCTGCCCTACCTATGGAGGGCATTTTCAAGAGTACTATGTGAATACAGGGTCTTATCTATTCAGAGGTGAGGGAAACATTTGTATTTTGCATCTCTCCTCCTTGTATGCACATGTGCTACTGAAACACAGCAACTTGCTTTAGGCCTGTATCAGAAATGCAACTGTAACAATGGCCTCCCCACCATCTTCTTGGGGCTCATGCTATTTCTTGGAACATTACTTCAACGTAGACAGGTTATTCTTGTGCTGAGTCCTGCACAGTCAGTGGTAATTACACATTTTACTGCTCTAAAACAGTAGCTTTCTGATGTTTGACTGCTTACAGTTTATGAAGACGAGCCTTCCATGAATACGGACAAAGCTCTGTGAGATAAAGCTTAGTTCCAGTTGACTTTTCAGCAGCTCCCAGCCTCCTGAAAATTTCCTCAGAACCAAACTGCCATCCCACACACTGTTTGCTTTTGCTGGGACCTGTCCTGGTGCTGTGTAAGCACCTTACCTGCAACTTTGTGCTCTGGAAAACCTTCAGCATCCTCTGCATCAAGAAAGAAAATTGCTATTTCACAAGTGTATTTCACAATTTATTAATTATTAATAAATTTTGGGAGGATGAAGGCGTCACCCACAGACAGCTCAGTAAGCTGTATTTGTGGAAAAGTTAAGAGATCTGCTAGGTCTCTAGGTCCCTGATCTGCTTAGATGCATCGGGGACGAATTCCACTAAACCCATAGAATTGGATTACATTAGACTAGGTCCCAACTTGACGCGAAGTTATAGGAAGGATTATTTGCCTTTGCCACTTTCAAATGCTATTTTGAAATAACATCAGGTGTTCTTTTTCCACCAGTGTGCTGAGCACATTCAGTACTCACTCCTCAGTCCGTGCTCAGGCTCCTCAGGCTCAGCAACGTCTGCCAGGTGCACTTGCTGAGTGTTAGCAGATCAATGCACTAGGGAGGGGAGAAAAACCACAAGCAGCTGCATCTCTCTATGTGGAAAGGAAGTGAGAAGGCAGTTGCCAGTGTTACACAACTTCTAGAGTCCTTTATTCGGTAGAAAAGCTCCTACTGGCATAGCTACCAGACACACATTTTGGGTGTAGTCTCAACTAATCTGTGGTGAGAAAGAGCTTGGAGAAGGCTGATCTGACTGCTCATAGTCCTCTTTGAGCCAATGTTACTGCTGTACACGAAGGAGCAACCCTTACAGAAGAGTGGTGGGAAGAGCATGAGGCTGAGGGCCCAAGTGGAAGATTCACTGGTGGTATCCACCCAAAAATGAAATACAAGTAGCCAATGCCAGTAACAATAGGAAGAGTCCCTCAAGCTCTTTGAGAAAACTCTGTGTTGCTGGGTGTGTGAATATAGTACAGTAATCTGTGCGAGGATAAAAAGTGCTATCAGCTGCCAAATGCATCCTGAGGGTATAGACAGACAGAGAACATTCTTAGTGATAAATTACAGTCCAATATGTCTGCAAACCCTGGCTGCAGTGGAAACAGCTGACAGTCTTGGCAGCTTACTGCAGACTGTTCCATCCTGAACCATAACTCATGGACTCTTTGCTGCTGTTACTCAGGACCAATTGGCATTTCTTGGCCTTTCCAGGTTAGACAGCTACCAAAGCCTTTAGGAGCTCCAAGAACGCTCCTCCACAGCCAGAGTCACACTGCACCTGAAATGGCCACACGTCTTGGTCTCATTTTAGAAAGACATTTCTGACAACACCTTCTTCTTATCTCATTAAAAGGTGTTTAACTTTCTCACTCCCTAGATTTCTTCTTGAAATCCAACACCATTTGTGTTTCTTATATATATTATCTTACAGATAAGACAAGAAATCTACAACTCCTTAAAGAATTAGAAAATGTCCAGCCTTCAATTTCCTACAGTATCAGATGGCTGGAGAACTGTGTTACAGCATCCTCAAAACTTTGTTAAAAACAGAATCCAAAAGAAAAGCAGAACCGAGTCTTCAGCAAGTTTAACACAACCAGAAAAAGGAGGCTTGAGAAGATATTAGATGGGAAGGACAGAGGCACAATGAAAAGAATATCTATAAATACCCGAAGGGAGGATGCAATGAGGACAGAGCCAGGCTCTTTTCAGTGGTGCCCAGTGCCAGGATGGGAGGCTATGGGCACAGACTGGAGCACAGGAGGCTCCCTCTGAACACCAGGCAGCACTTATATGCTGTGCAGGTGATGGAGCCCTGGCACAGGCTGCCCAGAGAGTTTGTTGTCTCTCCCTCCCTGGAGATATTCAAAAGCCACCAGGACATGGTCTCCGACAGCCTGCTCTGGGTGGCCCTGCTTGAGCAGGGTCTTGGAGCAGATGGCCTCCAGAGCTCCCCTCCAACATTAACCATTCTGGGATTGTGTGAAAATTCAACAGGCAAAGCCCTTCATTAAATACAAGTAGTTTCACACCGAATGCCAAAAAAAAGTTGCAGTACTACTAATGCTTATTTGACCAAAGGATTATAAACACAGAGGCCAAGACTATGTGCTGAAAACCCCAATGACTTAAGGGAAATTAATATTAGTGCTATTTTTAAGCCATGCTGATTCTGGTCTAACACCAGGGACAGGCACTCAAACACCACTTACCATGCTGAAGTAAAAAGCCATGCAGATGTGAGCAGCTCCAGGCCTGCTCCTCCCTCTGCTCCTCCCTCTGCTCCTCCCTTTTCTCTTGTGCTGACCTAGCTGCCACCCAGCAGGCTGGATTAGGGCACTAATCCTGCTGGAAAACAAACAAATTCCTGGTCCTCACTTGGCATTTTGGCAGCCCACAGTGCATCTCCAGCCTCATACCTGCAGCTACCCACTGCCTGCCAGCAGTGTGCAGGGTGGTGCCAGAAGCAAGCATCTCCCTGGTCATTTAGGTGCTCCAAATGTCCTTTTGCAGCCCAACAGGCCTTTAGCCAAGGACAGGGGTACTACAGCAAAGAGATGAGTTTCATTCACAGAACACTGAAAGCATTGATTTCTCATAATAATAGTGGTTCCATTTTGTAAGAAAACAATTTATTTTTAAGTTTATGAATTTCTTATTTTGCCCTGTTATCTAATGTAGCTTTTTCCTTTCCTTCCCTGGCACCACACTGGCTATTGCTTATTTATAGAGCAAGTAAAAATGGGCTAAGCTTTTTTTTTTTTTTTTTTTTTTTTTTTTTTTTTTTTAAAAAAAAAAAAAAAGAGATATGGGAAAGGTGTGGTCTCTTCCTCCTCTTCCTCTAATGCTAACAGTCTAACTTTAGATGTGGTGAGATAAAGTGGGAGTGAGAGTAGAGGAGGCTGAGATGGACTCATGGAGAGATTACAGCATAAATACATATTTATGTATGTATTTACATACATACATACAAATTCTATAATAATCTTGTTGATTCACAGGAAACGATTACTTGGCTATCCTAAACTCAGATATACCTCCAAAATCAGCAACTTTCTCATCTCTTGGTCTAGCAGTTCAGGAGAAAAAAAAATATTGCGTGCCATCTTTGTGCTGTTTTTTGTCCCTCTCCTTTCTATTGTGAAACAAAAATAATGTCAAAGGCTCACTAAATCCTAACTTTAGAATTCAAAATACCAGGAAATTTGACGTTTAAAAAGAAACAGTAATTTTGTGTCCCTCAACAGGGATAAAGTCTTAATCTAGGTGCAATGCTACGTGGAAACCAGCTCTGAAATCTGAAGTGAGAAGCAGCAGCATCAAAAAAATAAAAGTGGAGTTTGAATTTAACACCTGGTGGCTTTTTTGTTTTGTTTTGTTTTGTTTTGTTTTGTTTTGTTTTTGGAGGGGGGAAGCATGTTTCTGTGACACTTGCAAAGAGAATGTTGCAAGAGCTGAAGAGCAACACATTGTACAATAAAAGTTCAAATGAGAGATTTGGCTGAAGTAATGGAAAAAAGAGAATTTAAGGGAAAAAAAAAAAAAAAAAAAAAGGAAGGATCTCAATAAGATCTAGCTGTATAGACCAAGGAGAGAAAAGAATGACAAAAAATAGTCTCTACCAAGCCCGACTGGAAAGATGGTTTCTAACATTGAGCCAGATGATGAAGAAAATTTGGATAAGGGATATAAAGAAACACAGAACAAATTAACATGCTCTATTTTCTCCTTAATCTGAAGGGAGTTTAGCAGTATGAAGGCCAGCTGGAGTAGACAATCCACAATACACCATGTCATGCTGCTTACCACCCCAAATCCAAAAGTTTGCCATATTCTTTTGTTAAATCAAATGTATTGAGTCATATTTCATTACCCATAACAAATTTTGTGTCATTTGAATTCTATCTTAATTGTTTTTTAATTAGCTTCAAAATGCTATTTATCAAGATGTCTGCTTTGTCCAAAAAGCCATGCAAATAATCACTGTACACTTGTAACTGCCAGGAAGGCCATCATAGTTGTGGAATATGAATTTATTTATTTGACTAGTAGCAGGGGGATCTTCTCTCAGAGAGAACCACAATATAGCTGCAAGGTCAAAATTTGACAGCATTTCTGTAACAGAATTTGCCTCAAGTTTTCTTATTTTTTTCTCTCTCAAGCAAGCGAGCCATCAAATTCAAGCAGAGGTGGCTTGATATTAGCAGGTGTTTAATGTTTTACAAGAGTCCCAGATAGCAAACACAAACTGTTGTGAGCAGTTTTCTCATCACCAGTAATGCAGACAGCTCGCTCTCACTCAAAAATAACAGCACTTCATGCAAGAAGAAGAGCTCAACTAATTCAAGGGCATGCCAGCATTCATGAACAAAACACACCTCAGCACCATATTATCCCTGGGTTTTCTATGGTGTGGGCTTGGCACTTGGGAAAAACCTGCTGCATCACTCTGCTGTGTCACCAGCCAGAGGAACCTCTTGGTTATCATGGAGCGTTGCGTTACGATCACTGATGTGTGCCTGCTGCCTCCCACCTCTGCCTCCCCAGCCAGGTGAGTGCCAGCCTGGCTCTTGGTCGCATCCTGCTGTTTGTCTGTGGTAGGCAAACAGCAGCCCTCTGCTTCCAGAGCTTCCAGCTGTGCAGTGTGCTGGTGATAAGTTACTCCCTGAGTCCTTTCTGCCAATTGTTCTTGGCAAATGGACCAGGGAAGACTATTGTTGTTGCTGGCTGTTATCTCTGCCTCTGACTCCACTTGGCAGAGGTGCAAATCCATCTCTCTGGTGTGGAAACAAGCTGCTGGATGCTGGATGAGTCAACTCATTAATAAACAAAGAGTTACAAAGGAAATGTGAATCGGTCTTAGCAAAATAAATGAATAAAAAGTTTATTGGATGCTGTGGTGTTTGTCCTCCCCAGCATGACAGTGTTTTATCTCGGGCCCCAGCCTTCCTATCAAAAAATGGGGAAGTTAATAGTTTATCAAATTTTAATCAGTTTAAACATTGATGTATTACTTACATAGCATGGAAAGTATTTTCTGTGTTGTTACTGGTGAAGGTGGGTTATTTTTAATTATTCCTTTGTATCTTTTTCTCTCTTTCTGCAGCTTCTCAGCTTTGCAGAAAGCACCACTAGTAACCGAAAAACCTATCGTAAATCTATTGCTTACCCTATTTCCATGAAGGAGCCCAAGCCAGCTGTTCTTCAGGAAGCTCAAACTTGAAATATTAAATTCTCATACCTCCACTTTCCTTACAGCTGTACTGGTAAAGCCTCACAACTTAAGTTCCACAAAAACCACCTAGATAGAAAGCTTATTTACAGTGAACTCCTCATAAGAAAGAGCAACAAAGTACTACAAGTTTGGCATAGACAGAAGCCACCTCGTCTTTCAGTACCTTTGCAAGGAAAATTTACTTCAAAGACCCAGAAAGTCTGTCTAATGGTGTTGATCTATTTTCTTTACAGGAAAAAAGGGATTTTTTGAATTTTCCTAGCAGAAGTGCTCTCTCTCCCAAATCATCATAGCATATAATTACCCCTTCTACTACCTTTCATAGCCATGCAAGATCCAAAGTCACCTTACCTCCCACAAGGTATGTCTAACAAACAGCACTATCTTGGATTGTTCCTCTTCTTCTTGCCCAATATTCATGGACAAGTGTAACTCTGGAAACAGGCCACAGATGACTAGCAATATGCGTTCCTCTCATTTAATGTTTTGTGAAATACATCTGTATTTACCCAGAAAAACAGCAAGCTGGAATATGGAGACAAAATAGGGAGACAAAATAGGGAGACTTATTAAAGACAAAAGAATGCAACAGCAGACTTTTGGTTAAACATTGTTTGGTTGTTGTTAATGCATTCCTGGAGGTACCTAACTAATTGTGAATAACATAGCAACTGTTATACATGGTGTGACAGATATTGTTTGATTCAGTAAAATCCATGGAATCCACAAACCTAAAGCTAAGAGTCTTATGAGATGCCTTCTTCTATGTTAGACGGTGTTGTGCAAATGGATAGTACCGAAAAAAATTAGGGAAGGTCATGATGAAATCTCAAAAAAGCCAAGGGAAAGTTTCCTAAATGGAGCCCTTCAAATGAAGCATGGGCAATTTTCACAGAATATTTCACCTAGAAAGAATCAGTCAGTCAACTGCAAACCATAGAGTAGACTAATCTATTGTACATTATTAAAAAAAAATCCTTTAATCAGTTTCAGAATATATATATATTTTTTTTCTTCTCTCAACTCTTGGGTAATAAAGAAATGTGAATAGATATGATTTACTTTCTCTGCATCATTTACCATATTCCTCATTCCTTACTCTCCCAAGGTTTCTCCTTACATACTCCACACTTTCATTTATTTTCACTGTCCTTTTTCTGTCTCAATTCTATCTCTTCTAAGATAAAGCAAACTGTATGTAGCAGCTTATTTGAGTACAAATTATGGTGTTATTTTAAGTATTCTCCTCCATTCTTCTCTTAATACTACCTAATTTCTCATAAATCTTTTTGCCCTTCAGCCAAACACTGAAGAGATGTTTTCTCTCAGTTTCTCTCTTTTTCCCTGAGTTGTTTCAGTAAATTTAAAATCTAGGATACATAAATAGTCAAAATTATTCTCTAAATCACTTCACTCTGAAATCACAGCTCCGTTACCATGCCTTTGTCTGGTCCTTCTCATCCTTTCTAAATGCAACCAAATATTTTTTTGTTGTGTGTTTATTTTGCCACCCCATTGCGTATGCCTTCCTCCAAATCAAATATTAGACAGAGCCAGCCCTAGTGCAAACCTCAGGGAAGTCTGCTTAACCTTACTTAAACTCTATGAAAACAACTTACGTCTACCTTTTCCATTAAAATCTTAGACCTTCTACCATGAAGTAAAACAAAATGACCTTTTCATATTAAAAAAAATGCATATATATATCAGAGCTCAGCTCTGCAATCCCAGGTTTATCCCTGTTGAGGAAAAGCACAGCCCAGGGTAAGGAGGGTGAAGGAGAAATGTTTGAGCTCAGAGGGCATCCTTGTTCTCTAGGGAGTCCAGCACGGGAGAGAAGTGAAAGAGGGGAAATACCAAGAGTGATCACACCCCTCTGGGTACAAATCCTGGGAGGAAGTCCTACCACATGCAAGGAGTCCACATGTCTGGTGCTCCATTTCTTGACTCTACCACTGCCACCCCACACAGTGGCAGAGAAGACTGACCATCGCTGTGAGCCAACATGTCCTACAGGATCTCCTCTCGTCTACGTGAAAAGGTCGTTCCCATTGACAAGGAGCTCTTGAAATGCAAAAAACAAGTCATAAAAAGGAGGAGAAGAAAAAAAAAAAATAAAAAAGAAAAAAAGCTAGAACTCTCCAGTCCTCCCAGGTATAATTACAGAAAATAACAACAAAAATAAGGTGGCTTCTGGCATTTTTGGTGTTCTGAGGTGTTTACTGTTTTGAGTCTCGACTGCGGTAATGTGTAGGACGCATAAACAGTGAAGTTGGCCAACCAGATGGGTCACACAACCTGCTAATTGGAGAAAGTCTGCCCTAGGATCCGGCCACTAGTTGACAACACAACAGCCCCCATAAAGTCAAATTTTATTTCCATTTTTTATTATTTTAAATACTTGTTGAACCGCTCATATAAAAAACCTGAATACGCATTTGGAAGGGCAAAAGAAAATTATTTTCTGAATGTGCATTAGCTTTCATCACATCTCTATTTACAGCATTTAACAGTAAGAAACACAGGGAGAGAATCTATAGCTTTGGTTTTAGCTTTTTCTTTAGTATTATAAATTACACAGACCCTAAGAGCAAGATATACTTGTCACAAAACACAGCCAATCCTGAGATATTCAGGAAACAAACAAATAAATCCACCATCCTTGGAGGCAGAGTAGAGTTAGCCATTGGAAAGAAGTATGATTCAACACCTTTTTTTTTTCTTTTTTTTCTTTTTTTCTTTTTTTTTTTTTCTATTCAATATTACAGATAATAAATTTTGAGGGTTCTTCACTCAATTATTTGTTGTGGAAGAAAAGGTGAATATTCTGGTTTCCACAGATATTAAAATATCCTCAACACACAATAAATTCCATTCTCCTCTAATAACTTTCAAAATTAAAAAAGAAAAAAAAAAGAAAAAAAAAAGAAAGAAAAGAAAAAGAAGATTGCATGTGGTTTCAGAACCATGTATCCCACAATATGCTTATTTTCAAGCAGGTTAACACTTGAGTAATCTGATCTAAATCTACCACTAAGTTCAATTCCTTCTCATCAAAAGCCTTAGCAAAGTAACAAAATAGGTGTTATTTACCCAACACTCTAGGTCTGTTTTTTCCTCTTTCTTCTTTATGATTCTATATTAGAGTGAGGCTCTGATTCTCAGCTTGAGTTTTAGATTTGTGCATGCCTAATTGCATGAGCCCATGCACATGCAGAGAAATTATGTAGGTGAACTACATACTTGTAATTGTTAAAAGTGGTAACTGAACTCATGTTCCACATTGTAAATTATCTGACCTTTCAGTTAAGCATCTGTTACCAGCTTAATGGCCACTGAATGTGTTTTAGCAATAGAAATAGTTTACTACTTTTAACTTCCCTGTAACCTTTACATTGCCTGCTCAGCAAGGAGCTGAAATGAAGCCAAAGGGACAGTACCTGTGAGAAGCAGACCACAAAGTCCTACGGCAAGGTTGAATCCTGTCGTAAGTTGTAACTATGAGGTCATTTGAAAAGAATGAGGTCAAAGCCAGTCATGCTCCACGAATACAGCTCTGGAAACTATTGAGGAGGTATATAGCCTACTCACTGGGGCTGAGTACAGAAAACAAAGCAAAAATAGGTACTACACCTTCATATATCCCTGTTTATGCATCCAGGCCTGGCAGGTGGGAAAAGAAATGGTAAACTAAGTTATCATTTTTTGGTTGATATAAAATTCACTGTACTACCACAGAACTAGTAAGCCTCCTGTGGCATTTAGATAGTCCCACTAGCTGCACTTCACAGGTAGGTCTTTCTGGCCAAGTGTTTTGTTGTAAATGCTGAATCCAGATGAAGATGCTCAGTACAGAGCTAACCAGCAGGACTTCTGCTATCATGCTGCTGGTGCTTACATAGCTATCCCAGAAGGTGGTAGGAACTACTTGGTTATAGACTTTCACACAAGTAACAGAAGAAAAACATCTAGAAAAGCTATATGACTTGCATAGTCCCATTAAATAAGAACCATCTCCCTTCTAAATCAATAAAATATAATTTCCATATATCCCATTTACAACCACTTTATTTAAACTTCATCCAGAAGCAAGAATTAGAACAAGTGCCATTAAGAGCTTCTAGTTTAATAGTATTTAATTTTGATGTGCACTGTGTTGCCATTTTCTTCCTACAGTTTTGCAGATGTAAGTTGAATTTAATAGTGCAGTGTTCCCTGTGGTACCTTGCTAAAATGGATCAAAAGATACAGTTTATTCTGAACTATCTCCCATGTGCTTAATAAATACTTAAAGTGAGTTGTCCAGAGATCAAAAACACCTCTTCCCACAAGCAGCATTTTACTTTCCTATATGCCCATATATTGTCTACTATACAATTCAAATTTACAATTATACATAAAAACCACTCAAAAGCATATTAAATAATGAGTAAGCTGAAAATTACATGATAAAGAATCTGCAAAAGCAATATGTGAAAGCTCGTCAGTATATTTACTTTTCTTTCCCTTACACTGACCAAAAAAATGCAAACAATAAATACAGATGGCAGATGTAACTAGTCATTTCTGACTGTCAGAAAAGAGACCAAGATAATGTCAGTAATAATTGTTTTCGTTGAGAAGCAGGAGAAGTGAAGGTGCTTTTTCACTACTTATTCAATTCAACTTTTTCAATTTACTTTTCTGCTAAATTGCAGTTCAGAGACTGTTACTGGCTTATACTTCACAGGGGTAAATTGGCAAGAAAACAAAACAAAACAAACAAACAAAAACTCTATTATAGTTTCCTATCTTTAAACAAATTTGTTTTGGGGTGCTTTGCTCTCAGGTTCCTGCTTCTTCTACATGTAATTCATGCAGTTGCTGCTGAAAGCCCATTAATAAAGAAACCATGCCTGTCACCCAACAAAGAAGGATGTAAAAGCACTTCATTGTTCCTGCTCTGCAGAAAAACAATTTGCCACCGCCAGACCCCACTCCCAGCTGTGCCAAGTCGGCGGTAATTTATTACCTCTGGATGTCTGATTCCAAGTGAAGGAAACTGGAATGTCATACCTTCATTCATAACACCGTCTCATGGAATTATTTTTTCCGGATTCCTGGGAAGTTGAAATATTTGAGAAGAATATCAGGAACTGTTGTTTTAGCCTGTTTGGTGAGTAGATAATTGCCTTCCAACTCTATTCTTTCAGGAAATGATGTGAGTGTTGCATTGTTCCTAGATGGGGGCAGCAATGTTTTTTAACAAGACACATACATATATATTTTTAAAAGAAACAAAGCACAACAAAAACATGCAGTCTAAGCCACTGTACCAAACCAGACTGTTTGAATCTGGTGCAGATAAGAGGTTGGCCCAGACAACTTGTCCACATTTCACATAACTAAGAGCATTCTTTAGAAGGGATGTAAGCAACACTTTTTATTGAAAAAGAAAAGAAATCTAAAACAAAACCCTTTATGATGTGGAAGTAAAAAGCTCATTATGTTAAGTGATATCAAACATGACCAGAAAAGGCCCTAGGGAGATATTACACTTTTTTATTGGATTCTGTGGGACAAACTAGCCTGGGAACTTGAAAGCACAGGGACCGTGCACGTGGAAATCACATCATATATGAAGAATAATTCCTTACCGTGTGAAAATTATTTGGAAATAGTTTTCAGCTAAAGTTTCTCTTTGTGGCAGCCATTTCAAAGGGAGCACACCAAGGCAATGACCTACAGTAGCACTAATACAATAGCTGCTGGATAACCTCCTTGAAGAGTTATGTGGTCTTAGTCCAGTTCTGTGTTGACAGGGAAAACATAATCAGCGCTGAAACTCATAACAACTCAGGCTAATGCTGAGCATCTTACTTAGTTTTGACTGAGGACAATGGCAAAAATCCAACACAGCTTTTGAGATGAAATTTAATTTTTGATAATAGTAAAACTGGGCCTCAAGATAGTGTGAAGAGGGAACCACTATTTCTTCTTTAGGAGAAAGGGACAACATACTTTTGGCTACTTTGACTTTTCATGCTCTGCTTTGACCATGACACATTTCTCTGGGTCTTGATTCCTCTAAAAACAAACAAACTGAAGAAAGATTTGCATTTTGTGACCCTTTGGTGATAGTGACTGCCACCTCAGTGAAAAATACCAGCTACTGTGATGATGGCAACATGGTACATCATCCATTTCCTTCCCTACTTCAGCATCTGGCCAAGAAACAGAAAGTCAATAATTAAGCAGCCCTATTACATACAGTTCTATCTGTTCATGGATGTCTTAAAGTAAATTGCATTTGCAGCTCCACCCACAAGTCACAGCTGCATGTTTTTGATATACACATTTGCACAACATTTGAAAATACAATATATCTTTTTCCCATCTCATGTCCTCCCCACTACCCCCATATACAAATTTTTAAGGTGAAAAACAGAAGCCTGTGTTTGTGCTCATTTTTCCTGGACATACGGATATGAAAAAAGGCCTTCCACACACAAAATGAACCCAAAGTCATCTGTGCTACACTGTCTCTGTGCACCAGTTTCTACATTCAGAACATCCCAGATGATAAATTTAACACATTTGCCTAATACTATGAGTGCTTGCTCAGGACACAAATGTCAAAGTCCTACTGCCTCTAAGAGCTTCTTGATTACAGGAAACTTTTCCACAAAACTCTGGAAAGTTTGCGTTGCGAAGTATTGGTGGATGTTTATTTTGAATAATTTTTTGAATAATTTAGGCTTTGATAGTTTAAAGGAAAATTCCTCCTTAGAATTCCAGACAAAAATTAAGGGTTTTAAAAACCAGACGGCTAACTAGGTGTACTATGGTAATTCTATTTTATGATTTTTAACGTTGTTGAGAAAATATTTATTTTTCTTAATTACATTTAGAAATCTCTTAGATTAGTACATTGGAGCGATGCGCAGTATTTCCTATTTATATAATTCAGCTTAGAAGCTTTCTAGGTGACATAGTAAATATTGGAACACATTTAAAGCCATCTGGAGAGGGGATTTTCAGGAACCGGAATGTCTTTAATGAGGGCTAAAAACATCTGGAAAGGACAAACTTGGGTCCACTCATAAAGGGCTTCCTATGACCTCAAGCAATCCGGAACTAATTTTTCAGAAGCTAAAGCTACTGAAAAGCACAGAGCATGTTCTAGAACACACGCTGCGGCAAGAGACTCTTTTGCATGCCTTTGTGTGGGAGAGCACTGGCTATGTACCATCCTATAAGCATTGCAAAGCAAGCTTGCAAATTTATTTTGTAATTAACTCAGAAAAACTAAAAGTGCTTATCCAGGTCCTGAAGTGCAAAAACTGAAGTTTTTCTTCAGATTACTGAATATAGAGACTATAAAAAATAAAATGCTATGGATAAATTTCTAGATTGCATTTGTCTCAGAATGATAGTAATGAGGAACAAGTAAGGTCATAAATAATGCTTCAGTTTTCACCAAATGCCATTACATTCGAATCATAGAATATCCTACTTTGGAAGGGACCCACGAGGATCTCTGAGTCCAACTCTTGGCTCCTCCACACAGGACCCTACAACCCAAAAATCCTATGTTAAATACAACTTCTGTTAAAAACAATACAACAATAAAAAACAAAACCAACCAACCAAAACAAACAAAAAACAGACACAAAACAAACAAACAAACAAAAGAACATCAATGATACTCAGTTGCAGGTCTCCCTCTGTATAGACCCAGTCATTAGGGGAGAAGACTGAAATGTAAAGTTTTACTTAAAATTACATTGATAAGTGTCACTTTTAAAATACAGTATTATCCATTCATCAGTACAATTGTCTTGAAAGATCATACTGAAAATGTCAGCTTTTTCTTCACTGTCTATAAAATTACATTAAATAAAATCTAAAAGTAGAGATTTCATCCTGAGAAAGCATTTCAAAAGGTAAACTGAAACCTAAGCAAATACCTCTACAAGACTCCTAATTATTCCAAATGCAGAATAACATTACCAGAATACAAGAACATAAGAGTGTACAGTGGCTGCTATTCTTACTACTTCTCTTTTTGCATGAGAATTTCCTGTTTCAGACAAATAACACAGATACCTGCGTGCCCATTTAATTCACGCAGATTTAGTAAAGGTTTTAGAAAGCATGATGACATTTTGAGTACTATAAAACTTTACAACTGTAGTGGAGGAACAAATGCTTACCATTATCTTGAATAAGTTTATTTCTACTTTGCTCGCTAAATATAAAACTGCCATCTATAAAACTGCAAAGGTATCTAATTCTGTACACTTTTTAGAAGTTACATATACGTAGAACACCATATTTCTGTGGGTTGAAATATGTCATCTATAAAGCTCCCTTTGTTAATTGTCCCAAAACAGATTTTAAGCCTTTTTGACTACTCCCTTCTCTTTTACAGGTCTGTTATTTGGAATTTCTGAATAATCATATGACTAAACTACTTTTGAAAACTACTTATGTTCCTCATTGAAATTTTACTACAACAGCCACAACTGCATCTTTCTACAAATTATACTGGATTTAACAAACAGTGTAAACTAGAAAAATACTAGTGTCCTTGCTACTTTGAGAAGTGCATTTAATTTTAAACAACTAAAGTAATTGACATGTTTAAAAGTATGTGGAGTGACAGATGATTTTGTTCACAACATTTTTGTAGCAGCCTACTCCCCATTCCCCTTTTTTTTAAGGAGGGGCACAACCTCTACCACTAAGCACTAAGTTTTGTCTCAATCCACTTCAGAAAATCATATCCACTGCATTGGGCAGCAGTATAAGTTTGCAACTCTTGAAGGTTTTAATCTCTGACACAGTCTAACTTAATTTCTAATAAATCTTAGTTAGGATGCATACATATTGCTGACAGCATTGTTCAGATCAGAATACCTTACCTAAATCATTTTAAGAGTGACCTGTTTTAAACTTTTTAAGGAGTAATGTAGGAGAATACTGCTAAGTAGTATCTTTTTGTTTGTTTAATTTAAAAATGTGTGCTTTCATTCACTAAACATCTCATACTTACACAAAATACTGAACTGCAACTGAAGACAAATATTTACATTTTCTACTTCACACAAGGATGGGATGTCTAACCTTCCTTGACAAGCTTGTACTGACACCTACTGGGAAATATTTGTAAATCAAAATCCATAGCCTTGAGACATGGAAAGTTTCAACTCAGGAGTGAACTATACATGAATTAATTTATTGGTTCATTATTCCATTTATTTGCAATTTAATTCGTCTAATGAGAGAACAGTTTTCAATGAAAGATTTAACAAGCCATAAACTAAAATGTCAGAAGATGCAATACTCCAGCTGCAATTACAGAATTAGTCTATAAAAAGCGTTACCTGCTGCTAGCAAAAAAGAAGCTGGCTAGGAACAAATAAATCTTTCTCCCTTCCTTCCTAATATTAAAATATGTGATAGGCATTCATTGAATATAAA
Organism: Heteronetta atricapilla; assembly: GCA_011075105.1. NCBI lineage: Eukaryota > Metazoa > Chordata > Aves > Anseriformes > Anatidae > Heteronetta > Heteronetta atricapilla. Next base: position 69,140,904 of record CM021732.1, on the reverse strand, counting down.
TCATTCCAAGGAGAACTAACTTCTGTTATACTTAAATGTTGAGAACTCATTGCAGCTGCTACCAGAATCCAGTACAAACTTCTGTCAAGTTTGACAGGTATTAAATCAATCCTCGTCATTTTTAAAGCTGTTATTCAATTTAATCACATAAATATTGCAAGTATAAGCTAAAACACTTTCTTCATGTACCAATGACATAAAACAACTTTGAAAGTATTCCTTTTTCTGTTCTTTCCAAATGGTAGAAGCTACTGAATAAGAATTTTAGTATTACAAAATCCCTCTGTGGAACATGGTTGTGCCCAGACAGCCCATAGTATCACCTTGCTAGAATACAGATGAAGATAAGAACTGTATCTGTCAGATATGTTCTATTTTGAGACAATCAGACATGCTAAGATTTGACTTTTTTTTTAGAGTTTGAAGAGAAAAAATGTTTTTCTTTAAGTGTTGGAAAGTGCCTTCAAAGACAATTTAGGCATTTCCAGTTAAATCAAAAACTAAGGCATATCATATAAAAAATGAAAATTACTAAATAAATACTGAATAAAATAACATGGCAACAGGTGGTCTTTGGGTAGTCCTGCAACAAATAAGTTTGCCAATAGGCAGATACAGACTACGAAGTAAAGTGTTTTCAAATGATCTTCAGCATAAAAATTTCTGTGAGAGTCTAAAAGACGAACACATTTTCAGTGTTAATAGTTAGAAGCAGCTTTTCAAAGAATCCACAGCACACAACCCAGGAATTTTTGGAAATATCTCTTTATTTTCCAGTGGATACCCAACTTGCAACAAGTGTATCATTGCTTAACAGCCCTCAAATTGACAAAGTACTAAAATGTACAGCTCCAGTGCAGTTAATTAAGTATTGAAGTCTTAATAAATTTGATCAGTGCAAAAATAAAATTAATTCAGTATACTGTTAAATGTATTTTGTTATAAAGACATTTGGGCTTTGAGTACATATACATTAAAATAATTTGGTAAGACAGAAGCCTTTTTGAGTTTGTCCTTAAAACAAAGTCATTCCACACCCAATTATAGACAGGCAAGAACTTCTAAGTTGAATACTGAGCTTAGTTATAAGTCATAAGTAGATGCATAAGCTGAGAAATATAAGAGGTCACCTTCTGTTCAGACAGGGGCTGTTAAAAATGAAGCTTCCCTGTTTTTCATGTGTGGGATACCTGTGAGACATCTATGTTTTTTTCCATCCACAACAGAGAATTAACAACGTTCCAGCGTGCCCCAGTGTCGGTAAGTTCTCTTTTTCAGTCCAGATGCATGATGATTGATGAAGCTGTCAGGCCTACAGTAGCAGGCAGAGCAGCTTGGCAGGAATTCAGTGTTACTGAAAGAAATCTCAAATACTTATTCCATCTCTTCTACCAACTTTAATCGCACTATCAACATGCTGCCAGGAATGGAGCCTTGACACCAAGCCATAAATTTACACAAGCAACCGTTGTCACCGTAATACTATTGAAATATAGGTAAGGGTAAATTCTGTTTATTTTTACCTGTTTCCATTCTATACATTGGATGCCAGTTAAATTATGGAAACATATTTCCTCTATTACGGGTTAGCTTGCAGCAGATTTCTTTAAGGTACTGTCTCATTTTGCTTGGTTAATGAACTGATTGTGTTAACCTCTTCAGTTACACTGCTGTTAAATAAAAGTTTTAAACAAAGGAAAGCAATACAGGAGCTTCACATACTCTGTATGAGTCATGGTTAGTAAGAAAAAAATCAGTATTACAAGCATTTTACCACTAATGTGATCATTTGTTAGACTGAAAAAGAAACAAAAGTTTCCTCAGCTGGTTTATAAAGTTCTGATAAGTTTATCTTAAGTAAACCAACAGCATGGCAAATATTTAAGGTAGATACTTGAATTAGCTATGTAGCTAGTACAAGACCAATATGCTTCTCATTATTACTCTTGAGCTTGTTTTAACTTTGTGTAGAACAGTAAAGCTTAAAAAGAGAGTTCTGAGATATTTACAGGGAAGAAAGTGTTTCTTGTCAAAATTCACCATTTCTACATAAGGAAAAAATATTTAAATCTCAATTTTACTTCATAATACTGACCATAGGAATCAGAAGTTGGAATTATAACTGGATTTACAGCTTTGCTGAGATCTCTCATCACTGAAGTTTCGAATTCTATTCTGTAAAATAAGTTGGTTTTCCTGAAGTCTATAAACAGGATTTATAGATTTCCCAGTGAGTTCTCAGCTAACTATGGATGGAGGATGTTACACCTACTCTTTTTTGGAAAAGGGCTGTGGTTGCACACTGAAATGGTTAATGTTACATTAAGCTCTGTTTTCCCAAAAGATATTATACACTCTGCAAATGGAAGAGAATTCCAATCTGCAGCTCCCTGAGCTGATGTAGTCACAATGTAATTTCCAATTCCACCTTCCAACAAACTAAGAAATACTGGCATTCCACTTGCCCTGAACAAAGATAGGCACTTAAGATGAAAGTAAGCAAAACTTTTCTTCCCATACCAAACACGTAGAGGAGATTCTTCCTTTACCTTACTTGTTTAATCTTTCCGAAAGAATTTCAATTTAAGTCAGAAGCAATTGTGGAATGGCATAAAACCAGCGCTACTAAAAAAAAAAGTCTTAAAAAGAAACATATTTGGCCAGTTCCTTCTCCATCTCAGAATACTGCTCTTTGAGGCGCTCCATAGCTTTTCTGTGCTCTTCATCCACCTCTGCTTGTTTATTCTGTTGTTCTTTCATGAATGACTCCCAGTGGGCTATGCGATTCTCTTCATCAGCCATTAGCTTCTCAGCCTGAAGCTGAAGAGAAAAATGGGAAGATTTAGCAATCACTTCCAAATAGAAATCTAATGAAATCTAATGAAATGAAATCTAATCTTTATTCATCAGAGAAACTGGGCTTTTACTTCAGTAGAAGTGAAAGTAACAAAAATAATACAAAAAAAAAGGGGAAACAAAATTCATAAAACACAGTCAATGCAAAAGAAATGGTTAAATGTTTGATACTTGTAATGATAGCATTAGCAAGAGCACCTTTTCCGCAGCCTGGTGAAAATTAACTAAATAAACAGACACTTCAGAATTGCTAGTTAGTCTCTAAAAAGATTATACTTGTTGCATTATTTCCTCCTCTGACTTCAGACAAAGGTAGAAGCACTGTAAGCATCTGACATAAACCTGGATTATTTCACAAAGACTTCATTTGAAGGTGAATTTCTTATCTTGGAAGCATGGTATGTAGCCCCTTCATTATGGAAAAAAAAATCAGTATGAATGGACATTCCCCCACCACTCCATTCTCATTTGTTGAAACAAAAGCATTTCTCATGTTCTTGAATACATTTTTAAAACTAGAAGCACACCACATTTCTGTTACACCAGAATGATGAGGTTCAGCACAGCCATCAGATCAAAGAAAGTATTGATCAAAAAATCCTCTAACACAAGAAGAATGGAGCGAAATACAATATAACAACATAAATATACAATGTTTTGAAACTGGCAGTTAGTGTTTCTGCTCTAGCCAGCTCGCTCTCACTGTGATTAATGTTTTCCTTTATAAACAAATTATTTTCCCCCTCAGAATTTCATTTTGCTCGGCTTCTGGTAAGATTGATTCCTTTCACTCTCTTGTCTTAGAGAAGAAAAAAAATCCAACTATCTAGAGAGATCATACTCACATCCAATATGCATGTTAAAATGAGATGTATTTCTGCAGACTTTTTGCATGCAATATTAATAGTCTGGCTTCCTTACGTTTGATTTACAATAAATCTAGACAGTTGCTTTTACGTTTGCGCTGTCTTCTAGCGATAGAAAGGATTCGTCTTCCTTATTTTTCTTCTTTTTAGTATATCAGCAATCACAGAATCACAGAATTTCTAGGTTGGAAGAGACCTCAAGATCATTGAGTCCAACTTCTGACCTAACACTAACAGTCCCCACTAAACCGTATCACTAAGCTCTACATCTAAATGTCTTTTAAAGACCTCCGTGGATGTTGACTCCACCACCTCCCTGGGCAGCCCGTTCCAATGTCTAACAACCCTTTCGGTAAAGAAGTTCTTCCTAACATCCAACCTAAAACTCCCCTGGCGTAACTTTAGCCCATTCCCCCTCGTCCTGTCACCAGGCACGTGGGAGAACAGACCAACCCCCACCTCGCTACAGCCTCCTTTAAGGTACCTGTAGAGTGCAATAAGATCACCCCTGAGCCTCCTTTTCTCCAGGCTGAACAAGCCCAGCTCCCTCAGCCACTCCTTGTAGGACTTGTTCTCCAGCAATGTTTGTTTTCTATGTATAGCACTTCTGTGCAGGAATAAATACTGTTATAGGCTTCAATAGACATCAGACATTGTCAACTACATGCAATGGAAACCTATTTCTACAGTCTTCAACACTTTCCATGCACTGCTCTCCAAGATCACACATTTAAAGTTAAATACACAGCATTTCATATACATTATAATGATATTATGCCAAGTTCTGTTTTGTGTGCCACAGATACCACCTACTAACAAAATATACTAATGTTTACTACCAGTTCCACTAGCACACTGTTTATTTTTTGAAAATGCATTTGTCAATGCATTCCACACTTACTGACAGCATTACACAGAGCCTACTTGAACTACACTCTTGACAAAACCACGCTCTGGAAAAAAATAGTTTGCAAGGAATGTGAAACTTTTATTTTTCTTATTATTTTCAAGTTCCACAGCACCACTTCTACCTAAGTATATAAAATGATTTACCAGACAAAACAACTGAAGAGATTTAGAGAGTATGAAACAACTAAGTTCAGCTTGTCAAAACTCACTATGCAACCAAGTGCAATTGCTAACAGATGGGTGTCTTTGGGTACAGTCTTTTCAAATGATGTGTATTCTGCAATGTAAGTTTGCTTCTTACTAGAAGGTAAAGAATCTGTGCAGGAGAGACCTATGAATGCCACAGCTGTGGAAAAGCTTCAGTTGGCACTGCAATCTTGTTAGTCATCAGAGAAGAATGAAAGAGAAAAATTGTGACCAAGGACAGATTTCTCCTACACCCACATCTGACTGCAAGACCCAAACTGCAACAGACATTGTCTCTGAAGCTAATGCACTATACAGCTTCCATCATCCAAGCATTCACTGCTATCTTGTAGCAGCTGCTACTGCGGTACAGCCTCTTCTTGCTCAGAACACCAGTAACAGCCTCTTGTGGACCTGAGCTCCCACACAGGACACCAACACCTAACTGCAGCATATAAGCAAGCCACTAAAAGATTCAGTTTCTCAGCACAAGATGACTTTCACATTGTAGTTCTGCAAGTTCCCTTCACGTTGGCCCTGTTTTTATGTTTTCTTTCTACAACGTTCTCCACTCCTACCATATCCCCTTTTTACCCAGTGCTATTTACTTCACTGCTTTATTCAATTGACTGTAACACACAGGAGGAAAAACTAATGAAATGAAGACACCATGCATAAAATACTGTGTCCTAGCTGTTACTGTAGCTCTAGCACAGCTAGAAAGCTTTGAGATCCATAAAGGTGGATGAAATAATCTCTCAATAACTGTGCCATTGATAGATATGAAAAATCCTTAAAATACAAATGTATAGACATCTTGGCGTGGATGCATACTGGTTAAGTCAAAAGGCCAGTTTCGAAAAGCGGTTTCCAAAAATCAATACCATTAGGTAAATCAGTGATCTGTAGAGACAATACTGAGCATTTCATAATATCAATTTGTAATTTCCACATTTATAGATTTGTGGAAAGTTTATTTTCCAGAAAACAATACATGTACATTTTCATAATGTGCCTGGCAAACAACTTTACAGGGAGATTTCATAAAGGTGAGGAAAATAGCATCTTCATTTTAAGATTAAAAAAAAAAAAACAGGTTATTTTTAATCTGTATGTTATTTAGGAAGCTTTCCAATGCCCCTGTATTACATGTCTCACTCCTCAAAGACTAACCACTCAAACCTGAAGAAATATTAAATTTAAGTATTAATAAAAATAGGCACTATCTCCTCAAGCTTCAGGATCCCTAGTTATGAAGAATTAATTCAATTCACATTTAAATTCTCTCTAAGTAGAGAAGAACTTGATGTTCAACTTCAGTGAACATCATTTAAAAGGTAAAATCTTTGAAATACATATGTTCTCTTGCTAACAATGAACTGAAAAAATAAAACGAGGTATCTCCTACAGTTCGCTGACATTGAGTATGACAACAGTAGAAGAATGATCACTTTCTAGAGATTTATATCATATATCAGTGATACTGACATATAATTCCAATAATTCTTTCTTAAGTTAGAAATTAAATTTATCACGACTAAAATAATTGTTAATAATTCACCCTCCAACTTCTGCATGTTGTCAGAATTTTTGCATTCAAGCAAATGTTCAACAGAATTCCAAGCAACCTCAAACATGCTACTTGTGTAGGTTTGAAAAAATAAAAATAAGTATCTCACTTCTAAGATAATAAATACATTCTAGCAAATTATCATCCGTACAAAACTTTGATCTGTATGCATGTGGGAAAGACACCAACCACATGCAGAGTAGTCTGTTTTGAGATGTTAGAATTGTTTGAGAAAGTATTTTATACTTACAGAATCTAATTCACATACCCCAGCTCACAAGACAGTCTCGATATTACAGAGCAACAGAACAGTCCAGGTTCTACCGTTTCCTTAACCAGATGTATTCATTGAGCAAGTGAGGAGACAGAACTGAAAACTTTTTTGGTTATGGCATTAACCCTGATGGTGGAAACCTATTTCCAGTTCCTGATACACTGAATAATTAAGCTTTTAATAAGTGATGCCTGTAACTATTCCGAACATTAGAACAGTTGCTTATTCTTATGTGCTTTTTTAATGTCATTTATTTCAAAGGAATATAGTACTGTGCCCTTTATCTACTATGCCCTTTATCTATGTGTAGGTTGAAGAGAATAACACTGTCATTTCTATAGATATTTACATGTATTTACAAATCTGAATTCATCAAATCGAACAAGTCAAATGTCTTAACAATAATCCAAAATCCAACAATAATCCAAAGAACTTCAGTAGCTGTACCCCTTAACTGACATACAGCATTAAGAGACTCAATGGCATTTGCATCCTCATGTTCAGTTAGGAAGCACTTCTGCTTTACCACACAGTACAAAAATAAAGCATGCATTCTGGATAAATAGGTATTCATATTTTAGGAAGGTAGAATGTTTTTTTCTAAAATCCGGAAAGCACTCGTGGAAATAATAGATAAATATCTTCTGATTTGATAAAAGCAAGTGTTTTTACTGTCACGAAGAAGGTAATAACACCTGAATGTTCGAAAACATGGGTACAATTGCATGAGAGAACAGACTCTTTATCCTACTGTATATATTTATATATATATATGTTGTGGTTTAACCCGCTGGCAGCTAAACACCACACAGCCGTTCACTCACCCTCCCCCCTCCCTCTCTGGGATGGGGGAGAGAAACGGGAAAGTGAAGCCTGTGGGTTGAGATAAAGACAGTTTATTAAGATAGAAAATAATAATAATAATAATAATATGTACAAACAAGTGATGCACAATGCAATTGCTCACCACCCGCTGACCGATGCCCAGCCCAACCCCAAGAGCCGGCCCCCCACCCTGGCTAGCCACCCCTATATATTGTTCAGCATGACCCCAGATGGTATGGAATACCCCTTTGGCCAGTTTGGGTCAGCTGTCCTGGGGCTGTCCCCTCCCAGCTCTTGCTGCCCCCCCCAGCCTGCCCGCTGGCAGGACAGAGCGAGGAGCTGAAAAGTCCTTGGCTTAGTGTAAGCATTGCTCTGCAGCAATTAAAACATCAGCATGTTATCAACACTCTTCTCATCCTAATCCAAAACATAGCACTCTACCAGCTACTAGGAGGAAAAATAACTCTGTCCTAACTGAAACCAGGACAATATATAATATCAAATTATTTTTTCACGAAGAGCAATGATTCAGTGTTATTTTCTGTATTTTTAAACTCATAACTTTGCAAAACTAACCCAACTATCTTAAAGATAAATTTAAATAAGGCATTTAAAAAAATAAAATGATTATAAAACCATATTTTAAATAAATATTGCATATTACTTCATTTTGAAAGATGGTAATGATTTCTTGTATGCTGTACTGAATCACAATCACCCAGGTTGGTTTTATTTATCACTGGTTTTGTTTTACTGTCAATGATTATGCAAAAAATAACATTTGTAAAAACAGATTTTTTTCCAGTAGCTTTGTTTTTAGTATTACTCAGGCTATTTTTGTTCAAATTTAAAACAAACAAAAAATCAAGCCAAATGCCACACCATTTGAGGCACAGACTAGCTTTCTTATCATACTAGTTCGTGTTACAAGCAATGACAGGTAAGGCTAGAACCGGAAGCATTAGGCAGCTTCCAGTATAAGCCTACAATCTTCCAAATAAAATGAGTGAAATAAATAAAAGAAAAAATATAGTACTCAAAAACATGTTTACCAAAAAAAATAATCAATGAGACAAGAATCCTCAAATGTTTCTTCTAACGACAATCCTGTAATCACAAGTTATTTTACACCATTTCCCTTTTGTTACTTGGCTGATACTAATAACAGAAAGGAACTGAAAACAAACAAAAAAAAGCTGGTAAAGCAAATAATTTTCAAATTCATTTTGTTCAGCAGAAATGAAATTCATTTCACCGAGGGCTGTAACACAAATCACTTGACACTGTCTTTTACCCCAAACAACCAAACCAAAACCTCCTTTTTTCCCCCAAAACACATGATTTCAGAAAGAAAAGTAAGGAAATAATATTTCTCCTTGCGTGGGTGAACTGTGGTGACAGCTTGTATCTGTAATTCAAAAAAACTTATCTACCTGCTACTATTCACATTTGGAAAGTTTCAAAGCCAAAAAGTCTTACTATACAAGCTTAAAAAGAAACATTACAAATTCTGAATAGCTTTTAGCATTGCTCTAGCGCATTATAAATTTTTGGAATGGAAACGTAGAGGTAATATTCTAAAAAAAAAGGAATAATTACTGTTCTTATTAAATGAGTTTATTTTATAATAAGTTTTTTTTCCATTAAATTTTTACTTCAGACAGTAGAACTATAAGAAGAATTTCCTACTTCAGCCCTCTCCCAATATCTACACTTGTGCTGGGCACAAGCAAACTTTGTCAGGGTTCAGTAGTGTGCTGTTCACACAGCATTGGTATTCAACTGCAACTGGACTGCCCATCTTCACTGATTACAAAAAGGAAAGAAAAACATGACTATTGGCTTACATAAATCAATGCACAGCCTATTTTGTGTGATGGCCACAGAGATGTCTTTTTTTTTTTTTTCTCAACTACTACATGATTACTTGCAAAGTTTTGTTTATAAAAAGATAACATTGAAATACAATCCTGAAGGACTAATGGGAAAACATGAAACTAATTTCTTGTATAATTTTCCAAATTTTAGATTCGCAGCACATGTATTTCAAATGAGCAAAGTGTAGCCAACTGAAAAGATTCCAATGATTCGCATGTTCCTATAATACAGCCCTTCATTAAATAACCCATCCACAAGTGAAAAAAATGCTTCCTTTTCAAGGAGCAATGCATATAATATGCTCAATGTTCTCAGCTAACTAGGAACGATTTACATTTCCATTCTGGTAGGTTAGTAGGTGTTTTTTGTTCCACAGAAAGTATTTTTTTTTATTTAAGCTTTCCCTATATGTGACAAATATTATAGTCTGAGCAAGGAGGGAAAATAAAGCAAAGGAAGTAAAATTAAAAAATAGTTTCCACACATCAGGAGATTGTAGGAAGAACTATTGATCCATTAAGTTACAGTCCTAAAACATATATGCTGCTACTTCATAAGCGTAAAAATAACCCCAAATCTTTTACTGCAAGTATATAAAATATAGAACAGTACATTTTTGATTTGCTATACTGAAGGAAGGTAGACTTGCTGTTGAGGCATATAAGACTTTTGTTTATGTCACATTATAAAAATCTACCCATTCATCCTTTACCTTTCTCTCTTCATGTTCCCTCTCTTGGAGTCTGTGGATCATACTGTTGGAAGCTTGCACTGAAACAACAAATCACAGTAGATCAGTCAGCTGTTCTAAATCGAAGAGAATTTTGCCTGAAAGGGACTTAAAACACGTAAGGCTATTGCTCATCAAATATTGTAAGACACTGTGTCACTAACCTCTGCAAAAAAGATTTGTCAGTACTTGCAGAAAATGCATTACATTACTAACTATACGTAGGCATATCACTGACTTCAACCCTTGTGCATGTTTTAGAAGCCAAAATGAGAAAGGCAGCCAAATCCTTTTGTGCCCATATTCCTTCATGTTGCTGACAAGCTGGAGTGTAACAGCACCTCAAAAGAAAAACTCACAAGTCAGTAGGTAGGAACAGATGACCAGGCACTATGTTTAAGTTCTTTCTTCATTTCTTATTTTTCCTCACCAAATATAAGAAGTAATTCAGTAAAAACAATCTGCACTGAGAACATCTTTATGCTGGAGCCAGCCTCTTCTATCCTAAGACTAAGTCTAAGAGAACTTGCCAATGGAAATAGAAACTGCATTCCTACATAGTTTCCCACCCCCCCAACTCATCAAATAATTAATGCAGAATTACATTAAATAATTTCTCCAAAGCAATCATTTCTCTCACTAACACAGCCTAGTTATGAGAGATGTATTAGTCATTTATCATCACCTTAAAGCTGTACTACCTGGCAGCTTCTCACCCCACCTGGAAGGCTTCTGCCCCCAAAAGGACTTGCAGTTACAAAATAGGTTCACTGCCCTTGCAGGTGAAAAGGAGCTGGAAGTGCCATGAAATGGAGCATCTCTGGTGGCTAAGCCTGAGCCACTCAGGCCCATTACAATAAAGCAGCAAGTGATAGTGGTGGCAGACTCCCTAATGCAAGCAACAGAGGTTTGCACTTGTCAATCTGATTTGTTATCTAGGGAGGTTTGCTGCTTGCTGGTGGCTCACACTCAGGATGTTGTGAAGAGGCTACAAAGGCACAACTGTCCCTTGGGCTCCCCGCCTGCTGCTCTTCCATATAGACACCAGTGATACTGCAGGGGTGAGCTCTGAAACAGGGAGAATGACTACAGAACTCTGGGGACAGTGGTCAAAGACATGAGGATTCTGGTCGCTTTCTCCTAAACCTTCCTGGTGACAGAGACTTAACAGATCCTGTGGGTTAACAGCTGGTTATGCAGCTGATGCTGGCATCAGGGTTTTGTTTCTAAAAGTATAAGACCTCCTCTGAGGTTTCAACAGTTGCTTGGAAAAGACAGGATTGACATGACTAAATAGGGTAAAAGTAGCTCTACCAACAGGCTGGCTGACCTGATAGGGACAGCTGGGGGCTTGGGACTAGGAATGACAGCAGATGAAGTGATTCCTCAAAAAAAAAAAAAAAAAAAAAAGTAAGGAAATTGGGAACAGGGTGGGCAAGCCAAGGGTCTGGGACAATCATAACAGAAGGGACACAGCAATCACAAAAACAGAGATGAAGTGGAATCACCTAAATGGGCACCTAAAGAAGTGTCTGCACAACAGCCTTACAGGGAAAGCTCTCAAGCCTGTGCTAGGGGTAATGTCAGGCTTGGGAGACTCTGAAATGTCTCCATGCTAATGTACGTAGCATGAGGAACAAACAGTAGTTTGAAGACTGTGTACAGGGCTACAACCACACTGTGATCACAGAGGTATATGATGTGACTGGAGTGCTGCAGTGGGTGGGTACGGGCACTTCAGAAGGACAGGTTGGGAAGGTGAGGAGGGGAAGTTGCCCTTTATATGAGTGAGCAGCAAGAATGCACAGAGCTCTCTGCCCTGGAATGGGTCAGGAGCCAGTCAAAAGCTTCATTTTCAAGGACCACTTCCTCCATGCTCCAGAAAGTTCCATCCCAACAAGTAGGAAATCAAACAAAGGCGGCGACAGGAGGCTTGAATGGATGAGCAAGTTGTTTCTCGCTGAATTCAGCCATAAAAAGGAAGTGTGTAAGAGGTGGAACCAGAGGCAGGGGACCCAAGAAGAGCATGGATCTTGTGGGGACATGGTTAGGAAGGCCAAGGCTGTGATGTGCAAGATAGCATTCTAAAAGGACATAAACAGAATAATGGAAAACTAGGGAAAATGCAAGCCCTGTGCTGAATGAGGCAGGGCTCATTCATATCCATCACCGACCAAGATGCTGGAGCAGAGTGCACCAGCAGCAGGTTTGCAGATGGTACACAACTGGGAGGAGTGGCTGATGGACAGTATGGTTGTGATGCTATTCAGAGGGACCTCAATATGCTGAAGAACAGGGCTATGATGCATTACAGAGTTCCACAAAGGGAAGATGACAAGTCCTGCATCTATGTTGGAATAACACCAGGCACCAACACCCACTGAGGGCCAACATCCTGGATTCCATTAGGAAAATCACTGCCAGCTGTGCAAGGGAGGTGATCCTTCACCTCTGCTTGGCATTGGTGAGGCCACACCTGTGCAGACACACCTGTGTCTGCTTCTCGGGCTCCCCATACAGAAAGAAAGAAAGATATGGACTTACTGGAGCAAGTCTAATGCAGGGCCAAAAAGATGATTAAGAGACTGGTGCACCTCTCTTGAGGGCAGGCTGGAAGAGCTGGGAATGAACAGCCTGAAGAAAAGGAGGCTCAGAGGAGATCTTACACATGTGAATAAAATCTGATGGTAGGGAATGAAGACGAGGGAGCCAGAATCTTATTTGTAGAAACACATGAGATTCTCTGTAGAAACACAAGAAAACTTTTTTCCTAGGAGGGTGGTTGAACACTGGAACAGCTTGCCTAGGGAGGTTGTGGAGTCTCCATCTGTAGAGATATTCAAAACCCAGCTGGCCACAGCTCTGAACAACCTGCTATAACCTGCTTGAGCAGGGAGGTTGGACAAAATGACCTCCAGAGGTCCCCTGCAACCTTAACCAATCTGTCATTCATTATTACGAACGATGTATTGCGCAGATATACATTGGAGAGTCAGGAAGTAATATCAACAGTTCATTCCATTTATAAGGTATTAGAACATATGACTTATGTACATGACTAAATGATAACTTTCAAATATTTTCCTGCAACCTTGTTATGTGTATAGCATCACTGCTGCTTGCTATTCTACATATTCCAGATGCTGCACAAGTAAGCTATATGAAATTAAACGTTTACAAAGTGCTACACATAAAATGAAAAAGCCACACTAATAAGTTTCAACAGCATAAATTTGGTAGTTAAAGCTTCATGGCCACAATCCCTTAGAGTATCTTGTTCAGAAGCTGAATGATCAAGAAAAAAAATGCTGAAAATTTATTACAACAAATTTTAAACTTCCTTCTAAAAATCTAAGCAATAAAAAGTTTATTAAATGCTTATAACTTTGAAACTAGGATCAGCATACAAGAATTATTACAACTACCACATTTACAACTAAAGATAATAATAATGGCACATTTCATATCTCATATCTACATACCAGCAAGATTTGTTCTAAATTGTGGGAGGAGCCAGGATTATGCTTTCCCATGGAAAAATTAAGAAACTTGAAGGTCACATCACAGCATGTTTCCAAAAGAAAAACAAAACACCAGAAGCTTAAGATTCTGTCTGCGGCTTTAGACAACATGGAGCAAATACTGTCCTGCTTTTAAGTGAATAGGATAAGTTTGACCTGAAATAGCTTTGACTGAAGTCAGCCAAAAACTTTAATGTAGTTTTAATTTGCTGGGACGAATACATAGCAAAAATGTCCCTGTTATTTTCCTTTTAAATTTTCAGAGAAATGAGAACAAAGTATGTAAGTGGTAGAAAATTTACCTAAGGATGGTAATCTTTCTACAAATCATATTTTGAATCCAAACTATTTATTATTCCTCAAAATGATACAACAAGGGAAATAAGAAACAACTTGCTTACATTTCTTGAGTACTTCATTCAGATTGTCATGCATTGACTGCTCACACTTGGGAAGAATGTTTTCATTTGCTTCAAAGATGGTGCTCTTTAGATTTTCAAGTACTCGTAGTTCTCGGAGGCCACGTTTTTCCTGCCAGAAGAATTGAAAGACAATGAATGGCTAACAAGAAATTCCACTTTCCAAACTAAGACAGTTTCCCAGTTGATAAACTAATAGCTTTTATCTCAAGAATTGTACCACTGTTTACTAAAGTGTTACTCTGCTTACCTGGCACAATTGTTATAATAAGTTTTGTGGGAAAAAATAGAACAAGACATCAGGTGCAATGAGAGAAATAAGCGTTTACTTATTTAGTTACAATTCTGTAATTGGGTTTCAAAATTCACTTCCTATGAAAAGACATACAAATTTATTTAGTGCATCTACTGTGCATGACTACTACCCGCTACTGGTCTTTCAGGCTGGTAGCGATGAAGTAGCAAAGAGAAATCTGAAGGCGATCAAAAGAGACTTTAGGGATTTGGGGCGACTACTTAGAGGATCAGGCGCGCAGGTTGTGTTTGCCTCTGTCCTTCCGATAGGGGGGATCGAAGCTGAAAGGTGTGCTGTTCACCTAAACTCGTGGCTTCGAGACTGGTGTGACCGGCAGAACTTTGGGTTCTTTGATCATGGGAAGGTCTATGCTACACCGGGCTATGCTACACCGGGATGCGCCTCTCTCGGAGAGGGGTAAGGATCCTTGGTCAGGAGTTGGCAGGGCTGATAGATAGGGCTTTAAACTAGAGTTGAAGGGGGAAGGGGCTAAAACCAGGCACGCCGGTGAAGACCTAAGGGATGGTACGCTAGAATCAGAGGGGCTGTGTGCCAGTGAGGTCCTTCGGTCAGATCCACAAGGTGCTGAGTGTAAGGAGACACACCTGAAATGTTTCTACACAAACGCACGCAGTATGAGGAATAAAATGGATGAGCTAGAAGTACTGGCCCAGTCCCGCAACTACGACATCATCGGCATAAGCGAAACCTGGTGGGATGAGTCCTGTGACTGGGGTGTTGCGATAGATGGTTACAGGCTCTTCAGGAGGGACAGGCAGGGAAGGCGAGGTGGTGGGGTGGCGATGTATGTGAAGCAGGGGCTGGACTGTGTGGAACTTCAGGTCGGCGATGGCAAAGTTGAGAGCCTCTGGGTAAGGATGAAGGGACGAACGAATAAAGGGGATGTAGTTGTGGGAGTCTATTACAGACCGCCTGGCCAGGACGATAGCGCCGATAAATTATTCTTTACAGAACTAAGAGAGGCCTCGAGATTAACTCCCCTTGTCCTTATGGGGGACTTCAACTTGCCAGACGTTAACTGGGAGTGCCACACGGCAGACACGAGCAAGTCCAGGAGGTTCATGAAGCACCTAGATGATAACTTCTTGGTGCAGGTGCTAACGGAGCCAACTAGGAAAGGTGCCCTCCTAGACCTGTTGCTAGAAAACAGAGAGGGCCTGGTGGGAGATGTGGTGATTGGTGGCCGCCTCGGTCATAGCGACCATGAAGTGGTTGAGTTCAAAATTTACGGTGACAGAAGGAAAAGTGCCACCAAAACCTTATCCCTAGATGTGGGGAAGGCGGACTTCAGGCTGCTCAGGGAACTAGTCAGCAAGGTCCCCTGGGAAGCTGCTCTTGAAGGCCTCGATGTCCACCAGTGCTGGTCATTCTTTAAGCGATGCCTCCTAGAAGCACAAGATCAGGCAGTTCCTAAATATCGCAAGTCAGGCAGGCGGGGCAGGAGGCCGGCGTGGCTGACCAGGAACATTCTAATGGAGATTAGGTGGAAACAGAGAGTCTTTCGCTACTGGAAGGAGGGCCAGGTGACATGGAAAGAATACAGGGATGCTGTTCGTGTTTGTAGGAAGAAAATTCGTGTGGCTAAAGCACACCTAGAGTTGAAGCTGGCTGTGTCTGTGAGAGATAATAAAAAGGGTTTTTTTAGATATGTGAATGGAAAAAGGAGAACTAAAGAATACATAGGGCCGCTCCTTGATAGGGAAGGTCTCCTCACAGACAATGACATAGGCAAAGCAGAGACGCTTAACGCCTTCTTTGCCTCTGTCTTCAATGCCGATGATGGGCTTCGGGACCCAGGGTGCCCTGAGCTGGAGGACCGGGACGGTGGGGATGACAAACTCCCAACTGACCCTGAACGTGTGCGGGATTTGCTACTCCACCTGGATCCCTACAAGTCCATGGGTCCGGATGGGATTCATCCCCGGGTGCTGAAAGAGCTGGCGGACGTCATCGCGGAACCTCTCTCAATTATTTTTCAACTATCCTGGGAGTCTGGAGAGGTCCCGGTAGACTGGAAGCTGGCAAATGTTGTGCCGATTTTCAAAAAGGGTCAGAAAGAAGACCCTAGCAATTACAGGCCTGTCAGTCTCACGTCAGTGCCTGGTAAAATCATGGAGAAGATGGTTCTCAAACTTATTGAGGCGCACCTGGGGGACAAAGCAGTCATTGGTCCCAGCCAGCATGGGTTTGTGAAGGGTAGGTCCTGCCTAACTAACCTGATTTCCTTTTATGATAAGATCACCCGTATGGTGGACCAAGGGAAACCAGCTGATGTGATTTTTTTGGACTTCAGCAAGGCTTTTGACACGGTTTCCCATAGGATCCTACTGGACAAAATGTACACCATACAGCTAAATAAAAACATCATCCGATGGGTGAGCAATTGGCTAACGGGCAGGGCCCAAAGGGTTATGGTGAATGGGGCTGCGTCAGGCTGGCGGGCGGTCACCAGTGGGGTCCCTCAAGGCTCCATTTTAGGGCCGGTACTTTTCAATATCTTTATAAACGATCTGGATGTAGGAATAGAAGGTATTTTGAGCAAGTTTGCTGATGACACCAAACTTGGAGGAGTTGTGGACTCGGATGAGGGTGGAAAGGCCTTGCAGAGGGATCTGGATAGGTTGGAGAGCTGGGCGATCACCAACCGCATGAAGTTCAATAAGAGCAAGTGCCGGGTCCTGCACCTGGGACGGGGAAACCCTGGCTGCACGTACAGACTGGGCGATGAGACGCTGGAGAGCTGCCTAGAAGAGAGGGATCTGGGGGTCCTGGTAGACAGCAAGTTGAATATGAGCCAGCAGTGTGCCCTGGCAGCCAGGAGGGCCAACCGTGTCCTGGGGTGCATCAAGCACGGCATCGCTAGTAGGTCGAGGGAGGTGATTGTCCCGCTCTACTCTGCGCTGGTGCGACCTCACCTCGAGTACTGTGTGCAGTTCTGGGCACCACAGTATAAAAAGGACGTGAAACTGTTGGAGAGTGTCCAGAGGAGGGCTACGAAGATGGTGAAAGGCCTGGAGGGGAAGACGTACGAGGAACGGCTGAGGGCACTGGGCCTGTTCAGCCTGGAGAAGAGGAGGCTGAGGGGAGACCTCATCGCAGTCTACAACTTCCTCGTAAGGGGGTGTCGAGAGGCAGGAGACCTTTTCTCCATTAACACCAGCGACAGGACCCGCGGGAACGGGGTTAAGCTGAGGCAGGGGAAGTTTAGGCTTGACATCAGGAGGGGGTTCTTCACAGAGAGGGTGGTTGCACACTGGAACAGACTCCCCAGGGAAGTGGTCACTGCACCGAGCCTGACTGAGTTTAAGAAGCGATTGGACTGTGCACTTAGTCACATGGTCTGAACTTCTGGGTAGACCTGTGCGGTGTCAAGAGTTGGACTTGATGATCCTTAAGGGTCCCTTCCAACTCAGGATATTCTATGATTCTATGATTCTATGATCTTATTCAGGGAAGTCAAAGAAAAATCATTCTTTGAGACTTTCAGACCTACGCAATACACATCTGATGAGAGCTTAGTTCACATATTATTTTGCTATACCAGTACTAGGAGAAATTAGGTCTGGTTCAAATATTAGCTACAACCTTGAGGAAAAAATAAATTAATCTATGTCATTCATTAAAAAAAATAATCTCTGCAGACAAGAAGTCTAAAGCATAACTATATTTTTCAGGATTAAATTTAAGATTTTAAATCCCAACCTTTTAAAGAATAAGAATATATTCTTACAAATAGCCTGTTGACACAAGATTCAACTTTTCTAAACTTTTGCTGCCATCTTGTGGACACTGTATTTAGCTTCAAAACAAACATATTAGAACAACTTTTATACCTTCAGTACTTTAGCTTCATTCAGACAATCAGGCAACATTCATTCCATTTTTAATTATTTTCTCACTTGGCATAATGTGTTCATCTTCCAGAAACATTAATTTTTGTTCCACGAAGGTAAGTAAAGCAAAATTAAATTGCAACTGTGCAAGCCGAATCTATCTGAAGTACAAGCCAGTTCCTTTATTAGACATAAGCCTATCTACCAACAACATTTTCATTCAACCTAAGAGGCTTGTTTAAGACAGCAGAACTACATCATTCCCCTCCATCGATATTCCTACCAGTCTTTTGCAGAAAATACAAAGTTTTGAACAGGGCATATATGATAAGCAGAGACCTAAATTTACCCTTCTTTACCAAAGATGCAAACACATACTACAGGTGCAATTGTCATTTTAGGCAAGAAATGCATGCCAAGTCTTTCTGAAGCAAATTACACATGTATTCAAAGCTCTAAAAAGACGCTAAAACTGCATGAAGTCTCAGTTAACAACATCCAGCAAGACACAAATACCTACTTCAAATTCTTTAACAAAGTATCGTATTTCTCCCTGAATTACTGGTCTGTGATCCAGCAGTCTTGAATAGATTTCCCCGACATCTAGAAGATTAATGAAAGTTAGTGTTTCTCTCATGCTCCATACTTGGCTACACAACACATGCTGACACAACATACTTAAATGCAAGGGGCACTTCCGCTTACCAAAAGCATACAAAATCAAAAGAACAGCAGAATTCTGTTAGCTAGCTATCCTATTTATGCAGCAAACCACTGACTTAAATAAAGTACAAGTCAACAGACCAGGTGCCACAGACACCTTGCTGTGAAGGTGAACATTCTCCTCTGCCTTCTGTCACCCTGTTTTCAACCTCCTCCTCAGTACGTGGCTTCCAGATCTGACTATTAATAGCAGTAAAGAATTGATACACAGAAGAACTAAAGGCTGCAGTTCAACAGAAATTCACAGCTTAAGATGTGGGAGCCTCCTGCAGTGAGAGACAACTGGAAAGCTCACTGCAAAACTGCCTGCTGTGTTTCGGGGCTAAGGACTTGAAACATACTCATAAAAATGCAAGTATTTACAATATTTATGTGTATGAGAAGTAGGCTGGGCTCTCAAATAGAAAAAAAAAAAAAAGACTGCTTAATTTAAAGAACTTTGGTGACACGGCAAACAACGCCAGTTTGAAGAAGCACTTCAGACGGATGCCAAGCGGCCAGTGCCACCCAGAGGCACGCTCCTGTGCGTCCTCCTCCTACCTTAGGGCTCTCCCTCTCCATTGCACCCCCTGCATTTGTCCCACAGCCAGAGCCACACCCCAGCAAGAAACGCACCACCCCCGCGGGCCTACCCTTGATGACAGGCTGAAGGAGGGCCTCGGCAGACAGCGCTTCCCGCTTCCTATCGCCGGGGAGGGGCAGGGGTAAGGGCAGGGGCAGGGGCAGGGGCAGGGCCGCCCCACTCCGTCCGGGGGACGCGGGTCCTGCCCTGCTCATGGCGCCCGGCGCCGCGGCCTCCCCGTGACGCCATCACCATGCGCCCGCCGCCGTTGCCGTGGCAACCACAGGGCCTGCCCCAAGTGGGGTGGCCTGCAGCTGCCCGGGCCTGCAGTGGGCCCAAGGGGGGGCTCACAGGGGGGTCTCCTCGGCAGTCCTGCTCGCTTCTGGCATCCCGCGCGGTTCTGGAAACGAAATTAAACAAACAAACAAACAAACAAAAACACCACCACCACCACAAGGTGCAGTTGCTAGTTTTAATAGATAAGGCACGAATTCACATAAATCAATTTGCTTCCAAACAATCAGTAGTCGTGGTTTATGAACATTAAGACTAGTAGTCTACTTCGTAAACAAAGAAAAAAATGACTTAAAGTCCCTACATGTTCCTTTTACCCATCAGGAAATGTTCTGTATGCTTCCCACCCTTACAAGTTGCAATATATTAACTACAATTTTTCTTGTTATCATTTCTGTTTTGTACTATATATGCTCAATAACTTTTAGAATAGCATGATTCTTTTCAATAGCATGATCCAATATCCTTAGGTCATTGCATCTATAGTGTTCATTGCATCTATATTTATTTTCTTTTTCTACCCATCAACCCATCCTGTCCAGTTCCCTCTGCAGGACCTTTCTACACCCCTGCATATCGACCCTTTCCCCCAACTTGGTGTCTGCAAACTCATTGAGGGTGCACTCAATTCCCGCATCAATAAAGATACTAAAGAAAATGGGCCCCAACACTGACCCCAGGGGAACACCACTGGTGATAGTTTGCCAGCTGGATTTCACCCTGTTCACCACTCCTCTCTTAGCCCAGCTGTTCAGCCAGTTTTTAACCCAGCAAAGAGTGTACCTGTCCAAGCTATGGGCTGCCAGCTTCTCCAGGAGAATGCTATGTGAGACCGTGTCAAAAGCCTTGCTGAAGTCCAGGTAGACTACGTCAACAGGCTTTCCCTCATCCACCAGGTGGGTCATATAAGGAGATGAGGTTGGTCATGCAGGACTTGCCTTTCATGAACTCATGCTGGCTGGGCCTGATCCCCTGGTGGTCCCACATACCAGGGGGACCCACATACATCTTGAATGTGATTGCATTCAAGATGACCTGTTCCATCACCTTTCCTGGCACTGAGGTTCGGCTGACAGGCCTGTAGTTTGTCAGGTCCTCCTTACAACCCTTCTTATAGATGAGCATCACATTAGCAAGTCTTCAGTCATCTGGCATCTCTCCAGATGACCACAACCACTGACAGATGATGGAAGGCAGCCTGGCAATTAAATCCGCCAACTTCCTCAGCACCCTTGGGTGGATCTCATCTGGCCCCATGGACTTGTGGCAGTCCAGGTGGAGCAGCAGGTCTCTGACTGTTTCCACCTGAACCTTGAGGGGGGGGGGGGGCGGCGCTCTTCTGCTCCTTATCCCAGACTTCAAGGTCGGGAGTCTAAATACCTCAGGGATAAGTGGTCTGGCTGGTAAAGGCAGATGCAAATAAGGCATTAAGAACCTCAGCCTTTTCCTTATCCTCTGTAGTCATGGCTCCCACTGTATTCACTAGAGAATAGAGATTCTCTTTGGCCCTCCTCTTGCCATTAATATACTTATAAATATGTTTTTGTTATGAAGGTAGAACCGGACCACAAATTCTGCTAAAGCAGCTGCCACCTACAACATTCAGACTTGGAATGCATGAAAGGAGCTAGTTTCGCTGGCACGGTTATTATTTTATTAGTAGAAAACAAATAGTTTTTTTTGTTGCTTTTAGAATTTACTTTTGCCCACATTCTATTCTGCCTAGCATTTTTAAGTAGGAACAATTGCCTGAGTGAGAAAAATTAGGACTTCTTTGATGTATGAAGCCATTACAATAAACAAAAAAGATCCCATTACTCATTTCTGTATCCCATCATCAAAGCTCAAAAATTGCTCACTGAAAAAAAAATAATACATAGAATCTTCCAAAGTCAGCCTTGAAAATGAGTGAACTAGAATCATTCTCTCCCCCAAAATCTGTTATCCACTATGGGTAAAATCTGCTTAAATAATAAAATGAATCTTACATTGGGAGGTGGTGAATACTTCAACTAAAGTTATAATTAAGTTCAGCATAAATATATAAACTAAAATACTTTCTCACTCCTTCACTGTTGCATAGTCTGTAAATATTACATGTTAAATAGACAATAATTAGCGGAGATAAGAATCATTAAAACAAAATTCTGTTCCTTTTCACATTTTTTTTTTTTTTTTTTACCCTCCCAAAGTAACCATCTCCTGCAATCTATATATTAGTATTTAGATTTTTCCACTTGGATCATAAACACTTCACTGCTTGACAACCACCAATAAATTACATTAGTGCTCACATTTTAAAAATATCTGTAGGATATTCCAGATGGCTTAATGATCACTGATGATTAGGGGTAGAATCATTCGGATGTTGATTTTATCCCTGTCCAGACTATCTGCAGTCCTCCCCAAGGGCTAGTCTGTCCCTCAGACAAGTTATTTAACCCTCCAAGCCAAATGCTATTTTTTAAAATTTGCTATGGAGGAACTCTTTAGCTAAGGGGATTTATAACTGCTACATTTCTAGAAAATACTCTTTTTTTACATCATGTATAATGTAAAGTTCAGAATTACAGGACTGCTACAAGGGCAGATCCTGTGACAGATAAATGCCTCGGTTTCTAGGTACACTGTCCTGAAACTATTTTTCCTCTTTGTTTGAATAGCACTTTTTGTTTGTTTGTTTTTAAGAATATGCTTTATTTGCTGCACTTATGCCTTTTTCCTTTCCTTCTTTCTTTCTTTCTTTCCTTCTTTCTTTCTTTCTTTCTTTCTTTCTTTCTTTCTTTCTTTCTTCTTTCTTTCTTTCTTTCTTTCTTTCTTTCTTTCTTTCTTTCTTTCTTTCTTTTTTTTTCTCTCTCTCTATTTTTTTTCCTTTTCCTTGCTTACTCTTACTGTCCCATCAAGCTTATTCTCAAACATACTTAAAAAAATTAAGGAGGACTTAAAGAGGCAATGACTATGAAAAGACAATACTTGTGGAGCTCCTAACCTGTCAGTTTGCAGGAAGTAGTCATCAATTCACAAAAATATGGAAATATCTATGGCTTGGAGCATGAAAATCAACATATGCAGTCATCATGTGTTTTTTGGAAGATAGACTAAACAAACTCTGTCACTTGTTCCTTGCACTGGAACCCGCTTTCTCTTTTAGGGATCACCATGCCATTTCCTATTAGTGTTAGCAGTGCTCCGAATTGCAAAATCTTTAGATTAACATGCCGAATCTTGTCATTTTTCCCACAGGCTGTCTGGCGATGATAATCCACGAAAGGATTGTTTCATCCGAGTGGCAGTGTCCAAGTCAAACGCTGGCAACAGGCAGGGAAACCCAAACCTGTTGAAGCAGACTTCTGCGAAGACGCGAGGAATTGGAGCGACAGCCCGTAGGGGCGGGAGGCGGGGACACACTCTGCTTGAGCAGAGCAAGTCCATGGGCTGTGCCTGTGATGGAAGACCGCGACCGTGATCATGATAGCTGGAAGTTTGTGGGCCGTGATGCTGATCCTGGTCAGAGCAGGCCTGGGGCTGCGCTCTTTGGAGCGGTGCCTTGTCAGATTAGCCACACGGCTACTGTATGTGATGCTCAACCTGGACAGACAGGCCTGCCAGGCAGAAACTGCTCAGGCAGATGATGCTGAGGAGGACAAAAATTATCCACTGCAAGACTAAGAAGACAGATGACACCCAGCAGGAACAGCGAGCCAAATCTGCAGAATCCACAATACAGCTGGCTAGCCCTAGGCTACCTGCCTCTTTGAAGTGGAAGAGACATCACCGACGAGCTGTCAAATTAGATCACCAGCCTGGAAACGCTGAAAGAGATTTAGTTCTTCCAACAGAAGATGGAAAGTTTAATAGACGAAAATCTTCCTAAAGGGGCCAAGGTAATGTGGGAGGGGAAGGGGGAATCCTTAACATGCAACAACAATGAAAAATTACTAGCCTCCCTCCTGCCTGCACAAGGAAAGATGAGGTTGGCTGCGTTGTATGACAGCGGGAATTGCTGTAGTCACTACCAGCACAGGAAATAAGGGCGATGCCTGCAGGAACGTGCATACAGCAGCAACAAGTAACCATTTCTACAAAATCAAATTCCCTCCCAAATCTGTGATATCTCTATATGTCACCCGAGAGCTGGGGTCTAAAGTACTATAAATCTAATATTCAAAATATTCAAGACATGCAGCAGAGAGATACAAAGACCCAGTCTGACTCTAAAAGCTCAGTGCAACAGAGGCACATGATGGCAAATCCCCCTGCATTTCTTTTGAAATGATATTCATGGACAAAAAGCGCGAGGAATGCAGTTCAGTTTCAATAACTCAAGAACAAAAATTAAGATTACCAAGTGCATAAGCATGTGCTCAGGTGTATGGTGTAAATGAAACCTGGTGTTTCCATTAGGGATAGCAGCAGCACAATCTAATTATAGATTCAAAGAAGAAATAACGCTTTCTGGGGGAAAATATTAAGTGTAGTAATCCATTAAACAGCTCCATCACTGCAATCGTACATTGAAGTCAAAGACCATGAAATATACCAAAGATTAAAAGAAAAGATTAAATTTAAAACCAAAAGGAAAAAAGCCACCAATAGCCCTAAAGTTCCCCCCTCAATTTCAACTCAAGGATTTTTGTTGTTGTTGTATTGCTAAATAGGTTTTGTACACATGTATAATTATAAAATCAATTTATAGTCATACCAAGGAAATTTACTTGGAGAGAAAATCATGATAATCTCTCTATTGCCTACTTCAACATTCCTGTTGCAGACAGACCAAAGAGATGCAAACAGATGATGCTAGACAACAATGTATAAACTGGATCCCTAAATACAAGAACTTACACTGGATTCCTTGATAATAATTTTATAGGTTTATCTATTCCTTATCTCTCTCAGCTAATGCCTTTGCAAGTACCTCATCCCACTCCTTTCCAAAGCCACAGCATTGAGGAGCAATTTTGATTATCTATTGCTTTCTAACCAAGAGAATAAAGATGCCCAAGTTTTAGATCAATCTTTGCTATGGTGTTACTTAAGTGTATTTTATTTCATGGATGGAACCACGTTAACACTTCAAAGTCACGTTTTCATATAAAATAGCTAGTACACACAAGCGTCCTCTTTGAGTTGCGAAGCACTCACGTTCATCTTAAACCTTAGTTTCAATTCCCTGCTACTAATTCAGGGTCCACACCCATGCTCATGTGTCTAGATTACTCTTCTATCAGTTATAATTAAAATAAACCACTCTAATCTTTCTCTCTCTGTGCAAGAGAGACAGAAAGGGAGGTAGAAGAATTATTTTGTCAAGATACACCAATGAGTTATGATACCTGTTGGTTAGAATGTATCTTACATACTTAAAATAAGTTCTGTACACATATAAAATTAAAAATCAATTTATAGTCATACCAATGAAATTTACCTGGAGAAAAATCATGATAACCTCTGTATTGCCTGCTTATACAAAATTTGCTCATACTTAAGTTACCCATTTCTAGGGCTATATTCTTTCAAAGTACCAGATGCTATTAAGAAATTCCTGGGAAAAGATCTACCTCAATTTAAAAATACTTAGAAGACGGGGGAGCAGGTAGACTATAGAGAAGGGCTATAAGTGAAAAAAAAAAAAAAAAAAAAAAGATGAAAAGGATTTGAAAATGTCACCTCTTACAGGCAAACAGCTAGGACATGACAGAGTTCAGTAATTGTACTTTCTACCCAAAGAATCACTGGCAATTCAACAATTCACTGGCTCTTGAAAGCAACTGTCTCCTAGTGGTGGGCAGCAAAGAATGTTAACAAAATTTGTTTGCTTTGGCTCTTCCAGCTGTTAACCAGAAGTGATACTTACATAAACAGGATTCTGTATGGAAAACTGGGATGCTGGTAGGTAGGCCATTGATGACACAAAAAGAACTTAACAAAAAGTGTGTCACACATTCAAGCTATTATCAAAAACTTTAGAGTTATGATGCTGTAAAGTTTACATTTCTGTTACATCTGAATGCTCAGGTTTTCTTAGTACCCTGGTCTAAACTGGAACTATTTTTTTGTTTGTTTGTTCAGCGTAACACATACTTTGAATTTCTCAGTCCTACACACTCTTCTCTGATCTTCCTATATTAAATCTGGAGTTTTCTATAAATCACTGTTGCCCAATTGTGAGTCTGTGCAAGAGCTGCCCCTAGAGACTTCTGAAGCCAAACTGAACTCTGACATCTCACTTGAAAGTGAAGTTACTCATCCAAAGACAGCTAAAATCATCAGCACATTTCTAATATATTCACACTTGAACATGTTTCAACCTGGCTTGTCAGCAAGAGGTGGTCATCTTGGGATGAAGAGGAGAAAGACAAGACAAAGAGCTAAGTGTAAGGTTTCACTGAACACTTACAATTATCATATTTATTTCACTGTTGAATTCTTGCTGCTGAAAGGGTGTCATGCAGTACTATCTCACCATATGGCAACAACCTCAAGTCCTAGAGGCACATACTTAAAAGACCATAACATGTCAGGCCCCTTGAATAAATTAGATAGAACAATTATGCAAAATAATAATACTGCAATGATGGGATACATTAACAAATGAGAGTGTCATTTCTCATGAAACACCATGAAAACAAATTCCACACATCGCCGTGGCCATCATCATCATCAAACTGCAAAACAACAAAAGTAAAACATCACAGTATTTACTGTGGCCTTCAGCAACTGAAATTTTCTGAAAGGAGAAGGGGTTGCAAGTGAAGAAAGTCACTTTTTACTAATATCCAATGGAAGTATGTCGTGGGTTGGCAAGGTTTTGGTAGCAGGGGCCCATAGCAGTGGCTTCTGTGAGAAGAATCCAGAAGCTGCCCCATGTTAGGTAAGGGCCCTGCTGCTGACCAGAGCCGAGCTGTTTGCACCTCTGTGAGAGCATATTTAAGAATAGGAAAAGAAAGAAAGAAAGGAAGAAAGAAAGAAAAAGAAAAAAGCACTGTTACACAGCAGCTGGGAGAGTGAGAGGAGTGAGGAACTGCCTTGCAGGTGCCAAGGTCAGTGAAGAAGGAGGGGTAGAGGTGCTCCAGGCGCCAGAGCAGAAGTCCCCTGCAGCCTGTGGTGAGGACCACGGTGAAGCAGGCTGTCCCCCTGCAGCCCATGGAGTACCATGGTGGAGCAGGTGGACCTGCACCAACAGAGTCTGCAGCCTGTGGAGTACCCCTGCCAGAGCAGATTCCAGCCCGGACCTGTAGCCCGTGGAAAGGAGACCACGCAGGAGCAGGTGATCTGGCAGGAGCTGCTACCTGTGGGGGACTCGTGCTGGAGCATTTTGCTCCTGAAGGATGGACCCTGTGCTATGGACTCATATCTGGAACAGTTCTTGAAGAGCTGCTGCCTGTGGGAAGCCCACGCCGGATCAGTTCAGCAAGGACTGCATCCCATGGGAGGGACCCCACATTGGAGCAGGGGAAGAGAGTGACTGGGAAGCGGCAGAGACAAAGTGCTGTAGACTGACCACAGCCCCCATTCCCCCATGCTGCTCAGGGGGAGAAGGTGGAAGAGGGCAGATGGGGGCAAGGTGTGGTTTTTTTTTTTTTTTTTTTGTTTTGTTTTGTTTTGTTTTCCCCTTTGTTTCTCACTTCTCTAACTTGTTAGTAATAGGCAATAAATCTTGCCATCTCCTTACGCTGAGTCTCTTTTGCCCGTCACGGTAATTGTTATCTCCCTGTCCTTTTCATTGGATTTTCTCCCCCTTCCTCTTTGAGGAGGGGGAGTGAGAGCAGTTGTGGTGGAGCTTGGCCGCACACCTGAGTAAAACCACCATAGTCCTTTTTGCAGGCCAACATGGGGCTCAAGGAATTTGAGATAAGAATGATAGTTGAGAGAAGTAATGGAGTAAACATGGATTTTTTTTTTTTTTTTTTTTTTTATGAATATAACTGTTGAGAGGAATTCAAGAAAGTCGTAATTGTGAGGAATATATTTCATGGTAGTGTTGTGAAGGGATGAGTGGTGGTGTGTGTAAATTGTCCACCTCAGTGTTGTCATGATGTTATGCTTATTTCGATGTGGGGAATTCTTTCTTTTTGCTGTAAGTGAAGTTTGTGAAAACTGCGATGATTGTAAAGTAAGAATATAGTGTGATTGTTCTTAAATATGGTTTTCACAGCGGCGAGGGGTGGCGGTTGTGGTGGAGCTCAGCCGCCTACCTGAGTAAAACCACCACAAAGTATAGTAAACAGAAAATACAGAAACAGAGAATTGAGCTTTTGTTTGTTTGTTTTTAAACAAAATAGCAGTATATTTATGCATGTACTCTTTAAACAGATCATCAGCATTAATTTGACAGAGCGAAGTACATTGTCTCTCATCTGTAAATAATATGAAGTTTCATCTTTAAAAATATACCTCGCATCTAAGGCTGAGGTATGTTTATATTGATATATTGATTTTTCATTTTAAAAATATATTTAGTTGCCCTTAATTAACAAAAGGTATTAAACAGTAAGTGGGAGTGTGGAAAAATAATTACTATAATCTGGTTTTCCCAGTCTCCTCTCTGTAGCAAAATCTCTATTCATCCTTCTTTGCTTTTAAACCTCTACGCCTCTTAACAACTTCTTTTGTCCTCTACATAGAGTTAAAGTGTTCAAGTTCACAATATGACAATGACCAAATGCTTTTTAGATGGTATAGAGTTAAATTTTACTAATGACTTCTAAACTTTTCATGTTACTTGATCCCCCCCCAAACACACACTGACATCAATCAACACTTCTATTCTAAACCAGAGAACACAAAATTGGCACAAGAGGCTAGGGGATACTGGAGTCACAGCATGTAGCTACCTTGAGAAATCTTAACACTTGGAAACAGCAGCTGTTTGGAATAAAACAAAAACAAAAAGCCACCTCATTCTCTATACATCATCCCTACAAAACTTATCTGAAAAGATGACAGTATTGCTTCCAGTTATAAGTTGGAAACAAAAAAAAGGCAAGCTCACAATAGTTTGAATGAACTGGGAATCAATGGCACAAGTAATGACAGTAAAAACCTGAAGCCCCCAGGCAGCAAACCATAAAAAGATGAGCACATGAAGCTTCTAATAACTGCACCTTATTCCAGTGTACATGTCTGCACAACTCTCAGACAGATCTTAATTATGAAGATCTCACTGAAAACTTAAGCATAGAAGGCCTGCTTCTAGATAGCAAGGGACAAAAGTAACTATCAACAGAAACTGTAGAAGCTGGGAATTAAGCTTCCTGTAAAGTTATAGCCTTTTCAAAGCAAAGGATTTTTTTATTTTTAAATCAATATAAAACATTCCTAAAAGTAACACTATGTGCCTGTAAACCCCTTTATAAGAAGTCATGTATATATATAGAAAATACCTGTAAGACAGCCTGAAATTGTTCAGGTTAAGCTTACTGGTGATTTGTGCAACTTTCTTCTGTTCTCATCTATTAGGATATATTTTAATTATCTTGCCTCATTAACTACTTGTTTCTTAAAACCTTGAATAATTCAGATGTCTCTCTACCTTATTATGCGTAGCACACAAATTAAGAGAAAAGAATGTACAACAGACAGCCTACTAGTTACAGAAGGTGTTTGCTGAACACTGTCATAGAAACTAACGTACAAGTTTATCAATTAAATACATTTGTATTTTTTCAGTGCTTTAAAGGAAATGTTAACTGAATTGTGGAAAATGTAGTTACCCAATCCAGATACACACCTTAGACCATTGTTACCATTTTGAAATTCATTATGAAAAAAAGACCATGGTTCTAGGGTGAAGTGACATGTGAAGTGTTTGATTCAGCACGTGTCCCTGCTTTTAAAACAAACTTTTGCAAATTGAATGTACCACTCATTTACTTGCATGTTTTTCCCCCACCTCTTTCTTTTTAGGATCTTGTTATTTTACTTACATGGAAATAGCATAGAAGCAAGACATGCAGAATCTTTAAAATAAAATACTTCTAGAGTCTAAGCAGAGTTCCATAATATCATAAAATGACGTAAAAAGTCAACTAAGATTTTACGTGCCTTTTAAATAAACTAAAAAGTTTCACAGCCAAATTAAGACTACAGTTTCAAAATAATTTATTCAGTCACTTAAATACTTTGTAACATTTGCATGTTCCCTTTTTCACATCCTTGGCACATAATATAGCTCTTAACTTTTACAAAACTAGTGTAAACATTCATGGAAAATAAAATGGAAAAGGGGGACATATGCATAAATTCAATAAATAGCAGTGAAAAATGAAAGGAAATTAAGTAATTTGTTCCTATAAAGGCCATGCAATTACAGTTGAATGCTTAATTGAAAGAACATTTCTTTTTTTTTAAAAAATAGTGAATTCAAACTTAATTTCTATCTTTCTGCCATTGTTCCATTTAATCAGATACATGATACAGTTCTGTAACCAGTTCAAGTTCTTGAACAAGCAATAGCGATTCAACACAAGTATTATTTGAGGCATTGCCAGTTTTGGTTCACATATAGAAGGTTACAAACCAGTATTTTCAAGTTAGTGGTTTTGGACATAACTTCTAGGCTCTCAACATCATTCCAACATGACATCAAAATTTTCCTTAATGAACATTAGTATATAATCTGTTCTTGATAAAGATGACATTAGACAGCTGTTGTCGGACACCTGGATAATGTTGAATGTGGTTGAACCAGCGAGACACGTTAAGGTATTTCTCCTTTTCTTGCACTGTGAGGTCCACCTGCATGGAGAAGAAGCACAAGGTCGCATTATTAGTATCATATGTGGTAAGGCAAATTAGAAGTGTATAGTTTTATGGCCAATTTCAACTCACAGGGAGTTGCTACAGAGCAATAGAATTTCCTTAATACCTTAAGTTCACAGTGTAAATTACGTATGCATTCTTCATTTATTCAAATGAACAGATCTGGAATGTAGATTATACATTTGTATATTATACTTGGGGATGGGAGGAAAGGTTGTTGGCATGCTTTAAAACTTCTACCTACTCATGGTTAGCATATAGTGTCAAGATACAGGGAAGAGTTCCTAATTATGCACAAGTCTTACACGCTCCTCTGATCCAGCAGGAAGTCCTGCTTCAGAGGCAAAGTGTGACGTATATTAAAAGTGCAGGAATACATTTTTTCAGGCCATTTCAGACTGCTTAGTAAAACTGACTATCTTCCATTTCGATCAATAGTCATACAATAGTTACCTGAATAGCAACAAGAGCAGCCAGGGAGAAGCTTCCAACTGTTACATACTTACTGCAATAGCTCCAGTCTACCTCTACTTTTACCGCAGGACTAGATCAAAGGGAGTAATCTATAACTACGTGTCAGCTATACCTTTCAGTCTTCTACATTAAAGTCAACAACATTCTTAAATATTTTCAACTAAGTCTTTTTATAACCTCAGTCTCTTTCAAGCCAGCAGTAGTAGAACTACCTCCATACTGTATCACCTGTATTACCTTTCCCTGATAACCAGTTCTAGGTATTCATTCCTCTGGAACCAAGTTAGTGTATCAATTTAGACAATAACCTGCTTCCTCATGTTAACCTACAACAAAAACTATTTAGAAACAGGTAAGCCTCAAAACAAACTACTAAAACTATCATGAAAAAACATCATCTTCATGTGAACTCCTTTCTCCCTAATATATAACTCATGTAGTGTAGGACTGATCTCACTTCAGTCAGCCATCAAGCTTCACTGATTCACTTTGACAACACCTGCAATAAACAAAAAGGGGGCACACCTGTAGAGAATAGTGTTAACAGACAAATTACTAGCTAGACATGACTACTTTTTTCATGCTTAGACTCCTACAGCTAAACAAGGTTAATCCCCTCCTCAACAGCTAAACAGATAGAATACTCCTTGTGCCTTGTTCTACAAACACCAGATTTCATGGGTAATGCAAGTTCATTGCCAGTTTCATCATGGGCACAGGACAGCTGGAAACAAGTATGTTCGAATAGACTTTAAATTACAAAAAAACTATATGAATTCATTTAACTCAGCTGTACAAAAATGAAAAGCCGGTGTTCAAAACTAAGCCTCATGGTGAATTTTACCTTGTGACAAACCAGCCTTTTGGATTTTAAGAGTTGGCTATAGGAGCCACTGGTTCCCCTTACTATTCTCTCACGCAGGCCAGAGCTTGGCTTAGAATCAGAAAGCTTTAAATGTGTAGAGGTAAAAAAAAAAATCCAAACAAAAAATCTTCACACCATAAGGATATATACTACAATGAACTGGGTAGAGGAACAAAAAGAGAAAGAATTTTGAAGAATTACAGGAAAGAATTCTAAACCAATGTTGCATAATTTTCTGTTCTCTATGAGAATAAAGTTGTATTAACAGCAAGAAGCACAGCAACTGCAGCAAAAACCAAGAAGTGGATATCTTTCAGCTGCTCCCCAGACCAAGATGCTCTTCTTCCTACAGAACTCACTTGCCAGAACATAAGCATACTACTGCACACATTTCCACAAAACACCTGCAGTTTTAAACTGTTATGTACCCCAGTTCAGGCAGTATGAGAAAAGCTGTTGCATCCTCCTTCTTGCTGCTGGCAAGAGATGTAAACACTTCCTAGAGCTGTATATTGTCCGATCAAAGTGTACAGCCAAATCAATTAAAGCACAGACGTATTTTCACAGAGCTCTAAAATTAAAATTAACATGGCTAACCAACATTAGTCAATTGGAGAAAAAACATTTGTAAGAAGAAAAACTCCAAAATTTTATGAGGCATTACAAGCAAAAGGTAGTGGAAGGTATTAAAAAGTAAATTTTTTAATTAAGATACTTCATAAACTGCCTGAGGTTCTTCAGACTGTAATACAGGACAGAAAAAACATGCAGCTCCGTTTACCAGAAGGTGCTTTTGATCACATGCAGTTTGTTATAATTAATTGCAGTTTGAAGTTGGTGTTTGTAAATGGCTCTACAGCCTCATACCAGAGTACGTAAAGAACAACATACACCCTAAAGGCTATCTACGATTAATACTTATCCCCATTTTCAGTACAGTATGAGCAGGTACTAAAAATACTGTAACTAACTTCAGCGATTACTGTACACTGACAGAATTACAATACCCCTTTTCCCTAATGTCTTTACTGGTAAGCACTTGGTTATGAAAATCCTGAACTGAACTTCAGATTTTGCAGCTATTTTTTCTCCTTGTAATTTCATATTGATAATACACAACTTCATTTTTTAAAATTACAATTACAGTTAATTTTAATTACAATAAAATTACGATTTACAGTCTCAAAAATACATGTCTCTGAAGTAGATCAAAAACAAGGTTTGGAAAATGAGTCCTTCTCCATTCTGTTAGCATAGTGGAAAAACATCTGAAGGGCAAAATAGGCAGTACTCTAATAATAAAACCCTTCTTTGTACTCCAGGCAGAACAGGCAAGATATTTTTGCTTATTTACATAATGTACTCTATCAGTGAGATATATTAAAAAGCACTCTGTGGCATGCTCTACTTTTTACTCAGAAAATAACTCTTAGGTTAATTGTTTAGAGATCACTTCCACGGCATTTTACAACATTTTGTTAGATGGGTATTTTCTATTCTTCCTCATTAAATTAGACAATTCCCCCAAGTTAAGGAAGGCTGCTATTCTACTGATAAAATAATTATTTGCTATTAAAGCAATTATTTCAACAGCAAAGAAGCAGAAGCTCTTTTTTTTTTTAAATCATGAAAAAAAAGTCTTAGCTTTCCACCACACAGCTCATGAAGGTGGTCATCACACAGTGCAACCAGAAGAGTTTCTAGAAGGGATATAAATACACAAGCTTTAATTATATTTGCTTTCAGTAGCACTGGGAATGCAGGCATAAATTCCCATGCCTATATCCCTACATGTACATGGGAAGTCTAAAAATACCTGTGTATGTCTAAAGCTCTTCAGCTTCAAGAGAAGAACAGATACTATTTCACCTTTTAATTTAGCTTTTACATATAAGGATGGGGGTGAGTGGAAAACAACAGCTGAATGCTGTGTTTTGTAAAATACTTCCACATGGTTTTGAGGCATTTTTGGTTTAAAGTAACATGTTAAGAATAAGAAACCTTTAACGTAAAACCATTTCTTCTAAATTTAGTCTAAGAATCACTCCTAGCATTGTTCTTTAAAAGGAAAGCCTATTGCCCTGCTACTATGATAAGCAGTGTATCAATGAATATCAAAAAAGGCAATCTATTTATTACTTGAAACATTCATATGGGAAAAAAAAAATACTACTACAGTTTTGCACATCAGTATTAATAGCTCTGACCTGAGGAGAACTTAGTTTTTATACTAGATTACACTTAATTTGGCCCCAAAATTTAGACTGTTTTTTCTTCTATTTGTAGATACACACTTCACCCGTAAGTTATATTCCAGTGCTTATTACAGAAATTTTAAACTCAAACATATAGACTTGAGACTACCATTTCAGTTCTGCCAAAATCTACAACGTAAAGTCAGATCAACCTTTGTATTGATTATTTCTCTTAAATATTTTCAAACATCACTTTACTAGTTTAGTTCTATTTATGAATAAAAATATAGAGAAAATTAAAAAAATATTAGCTCTGATATAAAAACAAGTTCATTACCACAGAGGAATTCAGAGCTTACTGATTGCCTGAGTTATCCTCAAGCAATGCTTCCAAATTCATGTTTCCTCTGCAACCCATGCTTTAGCCTAGCAGAACTTCATTGTTTATCAAAACTATTTTACATGTGTATTTAAGTAATCAAAATGTCAAAAGACAAAACAACAATATTTATAGTAGACACACAGAGACCCAGAATTACATATGACTGTAAGTCACACCAACTTGAAAAAGCCCATTTAGACAGCCAGCATCAAGCATTATGCTTTTTGGGTGTTTGTGACCTACACTGTGATGCAGAACAATGTACATAATTTAGTTACTGTCTCATCATTATAAATGTGTATTTCTAATTAATAAACTGTTTTTTTTTTTCCTACAACCCTGGCATGAAATCCCAAATGCTACCTCTGCATACCTTCACTCATTAAAATACGAATTCTTTTGCTACAGTATGGATTTTTAAACATTTATCACTCTCATGCTTATTAAGATAACTAGAATAGAAATGAAAAACAAATGAAAAGCATTCAACTACAAAATGAGGAGTTACCGTTAGTCTATCTGAATTCCAGTTTGACTATTGAACAGTGAAGAATCAGGTTGCAGAATTCCACCTGGATAACGTGGGGAGTGTGTGTGCGCAAAGTAGAGGTGGGGAGGAATACAAAAGTTTATCATATATTGTCAGAAACACTAATGAAGGAAGGTGAAACAGCAAGCAGTAAGAGCATGTGGTCTTAAAAACTTCTCTAGTTCATCAGAAGGTCTGTAAAGTTTTAGTAATACTTGGCTTGTTCAGGACAATCATGGTATGTCAGTAGTACTTATAGTATTCTATTAGTGATATCTGTATTAGTATGTAGTTGTTAGCCCATCAAAAGCACAGATTAATCACAGAATCACAGAATTTCTAGGTTGGAAGAGACCTCAAGATCATCGAATCCAACCTCTGACCTAACACGAACAGTCCCCACTAAACCATATCATTAAGCTCTACATCTAAATGTCTTTTAAAGACTTCCAGGGATGTTGACTCCACCACTTCCCTGGGCAGCCCGTTCCAATGTCTAACAACCCTTTCGGTAAAGAAGTTCTTCCTAACATCCAACCTAAAACTCCCCTGGCGCAACTTAAGCCCATTCCCCCTCGTCCTGTCACCAGGCACGTGGGAGAACAGACCAACCCTCACCTTGCTACAGCCTCCTTTGAGGTACCTGTAGAGAGCGGTAAGGTCACCCCTGAGCCTTCTTTTCTCCAGGCTGAACAATCCCAGCTCCCTCAGCCGCTCCTCATAGGATTTGTTCTCTAGGCCCCTCACCAGCTTCATCGCCTTTCTCTGGGCTCGCTCAAGCACGTCCATGTCCTTCTTGTAGTGAGGGGCCCAAAACTGAACACAGTACTCGAGGTGCGGCCTCACCAGAGCCGAGTACCTAGGGATGTCCCTAGAGCTAGGGACGATCACCTCCCTAGCCCTGCTGGTCACGCTGTTTCTTATGCAAGCCAGGATGCTGTTGGCCTTCTTGGCCACCTGAGCACACTGCTGGCTCATATTCAGCCGACTATCAACCATCACTCCCAGGTCCTTCTCTGCCTGGCAGAGAAGGCCATTATCGGTACTATTTTCACATTCATTTTCTAGACAGCAGCTGTGGATCTTCTTCTCCCATCCTCCCCACCTTTTCCCTTGAATAGGAAGTAAACCTTACTGACATTTTGCACTGTTTTCAGGCTTAGCTGAAACCGTGGTAGCTATGACAAACTGCTTCTCTGAACTGCATCACATTAGAAGATAGATCAGCTTTCCCTCCTGCCTAATGCTTGGGGCAGAGAAGCAGCTCAAAGTACTCTGCTCTCATTACTGGAGTAAAAAAAATCCCAGTTCAAGATCTTACCTCTATAGTTAAATATCAACATTAACAATTTCTGAAACCTTAAAAATATGTAATTCTTAACTAGCAGTTTCTAGATTTTCTTCTGTTTAGGATAGCAACCCCATTATTTGCCCTTTATACCTTTTTGAGTCAGAAAATTATCTTTTGCCAAAATCAAGCATTTCAGAAACAGATGTTGTACTATAAACTCGTCCCAAGTAGTGTCTAGATGGTTGCAGGCACCCAGGAGCACTAAGTCATTTCTTTTTACCATCTGTTCTATTTCCCAAAGCAACAACTTGTATCTTTTCTTCTTGATTAGGTGGTCTACTCTAGAGCAAACTAAATATAAAATATGCTTGAGTTTCCCCTGCTTAATTTAAAAAAAAAAAAGTCTCATTTGAACTTCTATTGTCTCACAGTACATAGCCATATTGAAAAAAATGTTTATATGTATGTTTTCATATAATGAGTGAAAAGTAACCCATCTGACCTTCCAGTCAACACATCTATCCCCTACAAGGAAAACATGATTTAAGTATAACTTCTCAACATAATTAATTCTAAGTGATTTTTACATGAATGATGCTTTCTTTTCCTCTCCTCTACTTGCACTATCTTATTTGAAGATTTATTCCTGGACAGTCAAGAGATACATAAGATCTCTCATTTTTAGTAATATTTCATTACCTGATCTCTTGCCCTTCCTCTTCATATCCCCTTTTGAAGCACAAGTCCTCTTGCACTCTTCTCCTGGTACTCTATAAACTAACAGTTCAACCAGCTGACTGAATTCACAGATCAGACACAGGCATTTAATGAGAGGCACTTTTTTTCTGATTTGTTTCCCTGATATTTTTTGTTGTAAAACTCAATGATTTTATACTCCCCTAAGATTTCAGCAGACCGTTTGGTTTGGTTTGTTTAGAAATACTCACTCCAAAGAATGAACGCTCATTCACAACCATGTTCCAGCCACCCAAATACAAATAACTGCTATTGTTTTATTTTCAAATTACCTCTTAGGGTTCAAAATTGATGTGCAGTGATCTATAAGCACTTTGCAGTAAACCCTGAGCTATGTATGAAGAATCTCATCATTTCTATTCAGTACAACCTTTTCCCCCTCGAGCATCAGCCTTCAAGTGTTATTTTCATATACTGTATGTTATCAAGCCTTATCACTAAACCTTGAAACAAGAATGACATGTCATTATAGCTGACACTTATATGCATTTATCCTTCAGGAACTTTATTTATGGGCAACTTTTATAGCAGCAGTAGCACTTCTATTCTAACAATTTTAGTATTTCCAGTTCTGACACATTCTTTGAGTTTCATTTATCTATTTCCCCTGTAGTTTTGTAAGCAGTCATGTTTCAAACTTGAACAGGTAAGCTCTAGAAACAGAGGGACAGGTATCATCCTTATGTTACCATCCATACAGGCAACTGAAGTACTCCGAGTACTACAGATGATACACTTATTTTGTAAAATATACACTTATAGGCAAGTTATATATGAAGTTCCTCATAAGAAAACTCACTTTTTTTTTGTTCTGCAATTGTCACTGATCCTATAGTTTAACTTCTACAGCAATAAGCTGCCCTTGAGATAAATAAACAATTATGATAGCTCTATGCATAAAAGAAATGCAGATAGCACTTACCATGACATGATGCAATCCATAGTACATCAGAATATCTGCTAAGGTAAAACTGTTTCCTGCAAGGTAGACTTTATCTTCGAGGTGCGTGTTAAGATCCTAAAAAGGAAAAAGTTATTATACTGCTGTAATACCAACTCTGTAAGATTGAGACGTTTTTCTGGAGACCAGGTATTTAAATAAGTGCCACCTTTAATTTAGCTAAACTCAGTATAGGAGAAAAACACTAACATAAAAGTTTCTAAAAAGCATGAAGATAATAACTTCAGTCATTGTTCCTTGACAGTGAATTTTCAACAAAATTTAAGTGTTCATCTCTAAACAAAGCGTGAGACAATTTGTTGCTGTCCCACAATTTTCCATAATTCCCCTATTTACTGACATCCACTCAAGTTTTTGTAAATACAAGTATTATTTTACATATTAAGCTGACCCCATAGATATACTTTCAACTGTCTTCTCCTGGCTTCAAGTTACTCAAATAAAAAAATGCAAGAATCTTGCACTTTCTTGACTAGTGCATATGACTCATAAAAATATCAGTGTTTCAAGAAGTTCTCAAACTGCAAATCTGTAAGAAGTGAGAGAAACATAAAGGGATAATGGCATAGGAGATAAACATGCTTAACTCATGCCTGAAATTTGATACCCACCAAATGGTACCATTTGACACCTGCTTTTATTAATGTTGAAATCATTGCTAGCAAATCTTACTGACTGATACAGTCAACTCAGTCACTACGTAAGATCGTATAGAGCACTGTTTCAGCACTCTAAGATCATCTCTCTCAACAACTCCGTATCAGATGGTATAAGGATGGGTGGTAGAAGACTTCCATTTGGGTTCAATGAATAAGTATTTCAAGTCTGCATTACTGAAGACTTTTCATATGTAGTTGTTCTCTGCAGGAAAGCAGAAGGCAGAGAGACTCACTGTTGGTCAACTGTATCATGCCTGAGAACACAGGTATTGCTTATGGACAGGTGTCGCTTCCTTACCTCCACACCTTAACTACTCCTCCTCATCTTAGTCAAACACCTTTGTGCCCTCTACTTCCCTCTAAAGAGGAAAATTTAACAGCAAGCAAAAGTTACTTCATTCCTGGGGATAAACTACAGCATAAGCAAGCTCTAGTTTTATGACATTCTTTTCTGAAGCGTAGGAAAAGTCTCTCCTAGCTTTTCCTTGAAGGTAGAAACCCCCAGTTAATATTCCTCTACCAGTTTGGAAAAAAAAAAAAAAAAACACACACACACAACCAAAAAAAAAAAAAAAAAAAAAAAAAACCACACCACCAAACTCCCAAGAAAAACAAACAAGCTTACAGTAAGTTTCTGAACAGAGCACTCCTGCCAGTTTTCTTAGGCCATTTATTCCCTTCTGGAAACTGGTAAACAGCTTAAACATAATGTTTTTTAAAATGTCCCTAAAACAATTCAGTCTCAATTACAGCACATTTCATTCTAATAGAACTCTTTATTTTTCAAAAAAAGGTTAGGGCAAGGAAAACGGGTTTATTCATTAATGAACAATTAAAAAATGATTTACACTATTGTGTATTACAATTTCTGTGGTTCTATAATTCTACTCAAAAAAATGATCTCAAATATATTGACATGTTCTGCAGTTAGTTTGTAAAAAAAAACAACTCAAAGCACTGACACTTTACAGCCTCTGACCTTGCATTTTAATGGGGCAAGTTTGCCTCCTTTATTCCACCTTACAATTTTCTTTGACAATAACTTCATGATAGGACTCCCATACTTAGCTCTAAGACTGAAACATCTTAATGTCTGCTTTGGTTTTCTTTTATGAGAGCAAATCAGGGAAAAATATTAACCCCTGCACATTT
The DNA here is from genome assembly GCA_011075105.1 of Heteronetta atricapilla. NCBI lineage: Eukaryota > Metazoa > Chordata > Aves > Anseriformes > Anatidae > Heteronetta > Heteronetta atricapilla. Next base: position 69,101,114 of record CM021732.1, on the reverse strand, counting down.
AAGACTCTAAGTTCACCTGCCCCAGCTACGCAGCTTTTTCCTTTACACTTGGTTGCTGCTTTCTTCATATTAGTTAGGTCTCAAATTATTTTAAACTTGTAACTACAGTTCTGCAGGATTTTATTTACAGAACACAAAGGCAAATAAATTGTTAAAAAACAGCTTTCACAAAAGAAAATCTCTAAGTCAATATACTAGGAAGAGATCATAAACCCCGTCTAACACAAGTTCTCTGACCAGCATTTTACTTGGATTAATTGGAAATAACACTTTGTTGTGAAAAGTAACGCCACTGAAATTTTGCTCCTCTGCCATGACATTATTTCATATTCTTGGCTATACAATTAAGCTTTTTACTTTGTAACACCCTGTTAACCATGACAGTACAGTTAATGCAGTTATTTCACTGTTAAAATCCAGAATTTTGGCCAAAAAAGTTACAGCATACTGATTCTTAGTTTCATGTATCTTGAAGAGTTACGCTAGTTTGTACACAGAAATATTGGTTTGCATAGCTCATAGTTCAGGATGGGTTAACACCATCACAATACCTGCACAGCATATCTGCAGCCTCAAAATATTTATCACTAAGAACAAATTCAAATCTTAAGGCAAAGTAAGCTATTATAGTTTCAACGATTATTTATTCTAGCTCATCAAATTTTATGAAGTCAGTTAACTGAACAAATGGAGTTTGACAAATGTAGTTTGATAAATGTAGTGGAGTCTTGGATAAACGAGCATTAGTTTGCAATTCTGTTTTTGAATATATACATTACACTCGTAAGGGAAGAATAAGAATATACTCCAATTTCATATTATAAAAGTCAAGCTAATTCAAAAACATCACAGTACGTTTTTTTCCATGTGCATTAGAACATGTAGTAGATCTTGCTTCATGGGCTATGCTTCCCATACATTGTTATTGGCTAACAGCCAACTATGGTAAAATTCCTGAAAGTGAAGCTTTCTTAAGTGACCACACTATTAAACTGGAATAGTCTCCATGACAGAAATGTCATGGAGAGATTACTGGAAATTTGAATACAATACTATATTCAAATTTCTAGGATATCCTGAAGATTCAGGTCTGTTAGCTGTTATCTTTATCGCCACCTTTCATGTACTTAACATCACTACTTAGACTGATTATGTACATACAATTTAGTATTAAATAACTGTCATTCGTTAAGGCATAACTGCAGTCTGCTGTAATAATAAGCACTGAATGACTGCAGCAATTCAAATTCCATTTTGGGGTAGGGGAATACGGGAGAGAAGCAAGCTGTTATGTTACTTATGTACTATCTGATGGATTTCAATTTGCTTGTTTTACGAATAGGTACTAGATGTATAGCTCTTATCTACAGCAAGAGCTCAACACATCCCAACCACAGCACACTGCTGGCTACACCCCAGCATTGGATACTATAGGTATGTAGTACAGTTGTCTGCAATCCATTTCATCTGTTAAGACACCACAAGTTGAGACACTGCCCATCACTGTAGCTCAGATAAGTTAACAGTCGATTCTTATAACACCTCCATAGCTTACGATGCATCTAATCATCCCCTAATTGTGTTCTGGATAGTTGTCCCTAAGAATGCACTGCTGGTGTACACACTTCCTTTACATACAAAACGGTGTGCTTTCAGTCAGCAATATTCACAAGGTCATTTCCACCCTAACTGCCTTTTTATGACAGCACGCAAAGGCAAAGAGCCTTAGAAAGCCCAGGAAAGCCTTGGGCAATACAAAACCCAAGATGAAGATTTTGCAGCCCTATCCAAAAAAGGCTGGATAGCCACTTCACGGCTAATGTATAGCCTTATTTTTAATTATAATGTAAGACCCTTATCTAACTGAAACTATGAACTTAAACTGTTTGGGAGGAATATTACGCTTATCATATTGCACTTCATGTGAAGAACAGAGGAAAAACAGCTCTATCAAAAAATGTTGCTCAAACAATCAAAGTGCAATCTTTTATGCCTGTCAGCATGCAACACTATCCTGGTGCTGTTAGAAAAGGAACAAGTGAAAACAGACACGATGTTTAAAGAACACTGGATGTAGAAGCTTGCCAAAGTGGTTAGGCAATCCATTTAGAAGTCTATTGAAAAACAGCATACAAGAACCGTAGATTAACTCTACGGACAGAGAACTGAATGGATTAACCTACTTTAACAGTGGTGGAAACACTAATTTTTCAAACAAGCACTTTAAACAATAACTGAAGCTCTTTTATTTAGATCTCTAATTGAACTTGATTATTAGAGCCAGATAGCACAGGAAATTGGGACAATTAGCCATAATCATGGAATATTTTTGTATGAGATACTGCAAGTAGTATGCGGAACTTCTTGGTTATAACAATCCTTCAGAGCACTTCTGCCATTTCTGTGGAAGCTTTTCTGTGAAATCTAGTACAAGCTCCCAGTAATATTTTGGATAGAAGATAATTTAGAACCCTCAACATCTGAACACCTAAACCTGACAAAGCAGAGACATTCAAATCTACTGAATGGATTTCATTAATATTCAAGTAGAAATTTGGTGACATGAGAATACATCAAAGGTTCTCAGTTCCTCCAACGTATCAAGAACAACTCAATGATTTAGAGACACCCACCTCCCTGCCTTCCATGTAACTTCATTTCCCACTAACCAAGCATCACTCAGTTGAGTTTGACCAAAAGCAAAGGAAATACTGCCTCATCCTGTGAAAAAGAAAGTTCATGTAATACACTGGCCATTATGTAGTCACCACTACTGACATTTATTATTCCTACATTACTCCTATCTGCCAAAGGACAGTCTAGAGGCATTAATCCTGTTTCTTTTTTTCCCAGCACAGGAGCTGAAATCAGAAGTGCACAAAAATTTGAGAATACTTTCGCTGACAGGTTCAGAACCATATGGGATTTGCTGAGTAACTAAAAATCCTTGTTAAGATTGGTCTGACTACCTGACAATTGTCTTTGTGCCAGGTAACAGCTTTAGTCAACACACCAGTAAAAGTTTTCTTAAGGTCAACAACAACAAGAAAATAATAATAAAAACTTTCCTGTTCAAATGAACAGACATTAACCTAGCTATTATCTGATGTTCTTCAGAAACAGATCACCTCATTTAAGGGTTAAGTAGAGGCAGCCTGACGTTTACAGCAGAAGCAACTGAACTGGTTTTGGCACAGCTTATTATAAATTGTGGCTCTAGGCTGCAACCGTCCCAAGACTGCCATTGTGTATTCCAGACACGTTGTAAAACTACAATCTCAGACTTGCCTCCCTATTTTAGTGTTCTCCCCCGCCCCCTGTCTCCTTTCTTCCCCCTCCTCATACTCCCATTTGGCATAGTACACTTTAATGGTAGGCTGCCTCTTTTTCTGATTAATGACGGTGGCAAGAGAACAAATTAAAAAAAATTAATTGCTACACTATGAAATTATTAATGCTGGAACATACAGCATTATGTTCCACAGCAGTCCTGCATAAAGATAAATTCTGGCCATTCAGTATCTGCTAAAAAAGGTCTGTAGGAAAAATTTAAAGATGTATTTAGGATATACTATATATATTTAGGCAGTCAGTATAACTTTAGGGAAAATCTCTTTCTCAGTAAGGAAGTTTTGTTTGGAAACAATTTATTTATGTATTTGTATTTCAGTTCTTTTCTATACTACTAGTGCTCCTAAGGCGAACACTGGAAAAGATATATCTTAGATATAAAGATAATAAGGCTAACACTCAAAAGATATAAGCACAAAACCATCACACCTCTGTGCCTGGTATTCCTACCCAAATGCAGTTCTACAAATACTCATGCTTGTGGTAACAAAGCAGGTATCATCGCTTAGGGCATTCAGAGCAGATATTTTATTGTAACAACAAATTTGCTCTTTGTTTTTATATGATGAAATGGCAAAAAAGATAAATAAAAGTTATTCTCATACAGTCTTTTCATGGTTTAGGACTAAACAGAAGGCGGTTTATCTAAAACTATGAAAAGCAACTGGAATGGTTATATATCTGCCATACTTTAAAAAACAAAAAAAGAAGAAAGGATTTACATCAGGACAGATACCTCGCTGACCAGCAACTGACTAGAATAACCAAAAGTTGAAGTGATTCTCTTTAATAGATTTCTTCCCTGGCCTTTCTTTTATTGTTGTTAATTTGACAAAATGCAAATCATTGCAATAAGTTAATTAATTTGTTTGCAGATACCAAGCAGATTAGGAAGGCAAATAGCTTCCTATACAATCAACAGTTCTACACAGTTGGACTGCCTTCTATCAAATTAGTGAGAAAAATACTTCCAGGTTGAAAGGGACATCTGAGGGCCACCTAGTTATATCTCCTGTTCAAAGTACAGCTAAACTAGAAGTTAAAACTTGATTACTCTATGCCTACTTCAGCTGATTTCTTAAAAGTCTCAAAGGACAGAGAGAACTCTGGAAAGGTGTTTGTAGAGTAACCCTGACCATAAATGTTTTGATAACATCTACACATAAGACCAGTGATGTCACAAAAAGAAGCAATGCAAACAAGCTCATGCTTAACCAGCAGAAGACATTCCATAGATAATATGAGATCAAGATACATCACAGATAATCTGAGATAAGTGAAAGGAATGGTTCTTTAGGGTGTTCACCAAATCTGCCTTTTTACAGATCAAGGAGGCTTGTCAGTTTGAGAACAACAACAGATTACTGGCAAGATTTTGTTTTGCACCATTTTAAGATCAAGATTTCCCTTGAATTTAAGCAACCTAAGTTATGTCTTGCCTGCTGCTTCAGCAGTCTTTGGCTTGCTGAAATAAATTCTGTATGAAGCAGACTTGCTGCTCCAAACAAAAATCAGAAATATTAAGACACTGCTACCCACAAGTGTAGTTAATTTTTCTAGTACCTTGCAGCTCAAAGCTATTTCCCAGCATAGGCTAATTAGTAGTATTGAGCATTTTGTACATTCTAAAGCTGAAATATTTTAAAATTAGAAAAAAAACACTTAACTGAATTTTACTGCTGTTTCATAGACACTTAATAAAACATAGCTCTTAGTACTTAGCAGCATAAAGCAATTTCTCTTCAAACTTTATTCCCAAAGATTGCAAAGATAATAATTATCAGTCACAAGGAGTAAAAAGGAAAACAGCAAGTTTTTTTCCCCCCATCTACTCGCTGCCATCTGGCTACTCAAATAATGGGGTGACCCTCGAGATTTTTTTCTGCTTCCACTTGCTTAGGGGAAGAAGCTTCAGACTACAAGAAAAGTTGAGCAGAGTGGACTGAAGCCTCCACATGAAGTAGCTCAATGTGAAGGGCAGTTTGTCAGGAATTACCTTACGATTTCTTTTCTTGCCATTTCACATACCACAATGTCACAACAAAATCCATAACTATCAAATCAGGAAGAAGAGCTCTTAAATGTGTGCAGAATTATCTCTAAATGCAACACAATTTGTTTGTAAGTGGGGTTTAATGAAATATTAAGAAGCTGGTATCTTACAAGGCTAAGGAGAGAATAAGCTATTGAATGATCTCTACACCATCTGGAATGTTCTAAGTAGTTCACAGCATTACAGCCATAGAATATGGTAAAAATTCAGCTTCATGTATTTTAGAATGTGTCTTTCCATTTTTTTTTTTGTTTTGTTGATCAATAAAAGACAGCTTTTATTCTTCAGCAATTCTTCAGCATTTTCCCACTTTTATTAATTGCTTCTTTTTACACACATTAGTATTGTAATCTTTAAGGTCTAACCACTCCAAAATTCACTGCCAAGTTAATTAAGTACTGCATACCTTTAGAATTGTTCTAGTATCTTCTTTACTAGAACATCTATCTACTCGAGTCACTCTGTATTCCAACCACTGCTGAACGACAGCCTTCTCCTCTGCAGTGCTTCCAAGCAGTTGTTCTTTCTTAGCCTGTTTGACCAAGTGGGCAGCTATAGTAATTAATCCTGTCAGACCAGGACCATTGTTTGTCTGCAGAACAGGAATCTAGAAGAGAAAAATAACAATATTCTAACTCATTCAAAATGTACTCTATTGACTGTAACTATTATTTCTTTACAGCCATTCAAAAGGGCCTTTAAAGAGAGATCAGCATTTAGAAATATTAATGCTAAAAGGTAGTAATATCAAAAGGAAAACGTTTCGGTTGTATTTTTTTACTCTTTGTGCTGGTTTACTTTCAGTTTTTACTGGAGACGTTTAATGTGCCTGTGGACAAAACAAGACATCTATTCTTTCAGGACACCTTCAGCACAAAACAATCCAGTTATGCTGATCTTAGCAAGAAGTAGTACTGTTTGTTCTGACCCTACCAGAAGACCTATTAATTAACTTCTAACTAATTTTTAAAATTCAGATCTCTGACCGAAGGTTATAAAGTCAGTAGCATCCAGTTTCAGTCACAGCAGCCAGATCTACTGAAATGCTTATTCATACCTACTGTTCTATTGCCAAATACCAAAACAGAAGTTATTTGTTCACCCACTGCAGGGAAGGACAGCATATCATACGCCTCTATTTTTAATCACATCTTTATTAGTGATGTTACCATGTTAAACTGATTTTAATGCAATTTAATTGTTATAACGAAAATGCATGCGAGAATACACCTTTTAAAGTTTTCAAATTTAAATGCTGAAGTTAAAGATGCCTGTTATCATAAACACTGATTAAGATTTGAAAAGACACCTCTTGTATTTTACAATGAAACAAATGAGATGTACAGAGTTTCTGAAGACAACGTACTAATTTACAAAATACATGAAAATTCAGAGCACATCAAAACAAGTTGACTTTGGAACTGGATCCTTGCTACTGTACCACAAATATTGCTTCTAAGAGAAAACAAAACAAAACAAAACAAATCACATAGAATTGACTGAACACACCATACAGACTTTTGGGGAATAAGAGGGCACCAGTAAACAAGTCAGTTTGTCTTAAGAAATTACTTCAGAAGATATAGGATATAACAGAACAAATACTGCCAGCCTTTTTGAGTGGGAAAGGAAATAGAACCATTAAGAGTCACAAATGAAATGAACCTCACTGCAGCAGCCTAAAACCCATTCGGCCATTTATGGCATCAAATGGCTACACAGGACACTGTCTACCTTCAGATGTAATTAACAAGCAATGCAAGCTTGAAGCACAGTATTTATTTTACATTTCTATGCAGAGTCCTTGACTGTTCAGTTTTTCACTGCACATGAAGTCAGAAAAACCACGGACAGACTTCATAACCCACTTCTTCAGACTTAAATTTTATAGCAATAGCATTAAAATACCAGCTGGACTGTTAGATGTTTATGGAAGCTTACCACATTTGACACCAAAGAATTCTTACACAAAAACAAAAAACACACAAAAGCATAAATGAACAGCAATGCTTCTGTTATTCCTCCCAGAGAGGGAGCAATGTGAAGGCTACTACACGTTTGTGACTCGCCCAGCCCCACGTTATTTGTTGTGTGTTTGCTTTTTAAATCACACAAGGCAACGCTTCGCTATGAGCTTCAAAAACATCAAGCCAGCTACTTCAACAAGGTATTTAACAGCAACAGCCCCTTGCTGTAGCTGCATTTCTAACGTTAAGAGCTGACCACTTTCCCAGGATTTAACCACATCGGCACGGACACAGCTGTGCTGACTACAGGTGGGGCGATGCAGTAAGACCAAGCCCGTTCCAAGCCGCCAGCCCCCTAACGGGCGGGCAGAAGGGGAACGGCTGGGGGCAGGCAGCGCGGTCCCTCGCCTGGAGGGCACGAAGCGAGCGGGGGAGGAGGCCGAACCGCCCGGGGAAGGCCCATGATCGGGCTGCCATGGCGCGGGGACCCACGTCGGCTCCCTTCACCTGCCGCTCCCCCTGCGCGCCGTACTTGGTCCCTTTCCGCAGGCCCAGCGTCCCCTCCAGCAGCGCCAGTTCCGCCGCCGCCATCTTCCCTCGCAACCGCCTCCACGAACAACCGGCGAGTCCGTTGGGCGGCCGGGCGCCACGCCCTCTCAGCAACCCTCACCGCTATTGGGCCGAGGGAGAGGGCTAGCCAATCAGACGCTCGGCTAAGACCACGCACGCGCAGGGGTTCTCCGGATTGCGGATGTTCTTCTGGTTGCGGAGGGCGCATGCGCAGAAAAGGCCGTCCCCTCACTTGGTGTTCCGCGCATGTGCACGCTGGGGTTTAAGCCACGCGTCCCGGGGCGGTGTCACTGCGGTCTTCGGGAGGTTGTGGCGGTCGTTGAGGGAACGGCCCCGGGGAGCGGGGGGGGAGAAGAGGTGCCGGGGGTGAAGGGCGGCCCCGGGCCTTGGCGTTGTTCCCCTGAAGTAGGGACATGCAAGGAGACCGGGGGTCAGCCCGCCCTGCTGCGTGTAGAAGTGGTGGTTCCAGACGCTTCATGTGCTTGTCAGGCCCCTGCGTGGAAGCTTGCTGGGGAAAAACGTCCCATGCTCACAGTGTTGGGTTGTAGTCAGCTGGCCCTGCGGAGCCTTGGTTACCTGAATAACAGGACAGTAACACGTTCAAGGATTCCCTCCTGTCAGTGTTATGCCTTGTCCAATCCATTGCTGTAGTAGCAGCTTTCCTCGTCACAATAAATAAAGAATAATTAAGTTAATTGCTCTTAAAAAATTAAAACCACAGTGGCTGTGTGGTGTCAGTGTTGTATCTGGGGAGTATTGAGGGATGAGGTACCTTGCATAACTCCCATCTGTCAGGTGCCTTAAAAAAGGCGGCTAACGAGAAACTGGTGAAGGGCCTGGAACACAACTCCTGTGAGGAGCGGCTGAGGGAACTGGGGTTGTTCAGTCTGGAGAAGAGGAGGCTCAGGGGAGACCTTACTGCTTTCTACAACTACCTGAAAGAAAGGTGTGGGAAGGTGGGGGTCGGCCTCTTCTCACAGATAGCTACCGGTAGGACTAGAGGGTATGGCCTCAGGTTGTGCCGGGGAAGTTTAGGTTGGAAATTAGGAAACGTTTCTTCTCAGAAAGAGCAGTCAGGCATTGGAACGGATTGCCCAGGGAGGTGGTGGGGTCGCTGTCCTTGGGGGTGTTCAAGAAAAGGTTGGACGTGGTGCTTAGGGACATGGTTTAGTGGGTGACATTGGTAGTACGGTGATGGTTGGACCAGATGATCTTGGGGGTCTTTTCCAACCTTAATGATTCTATGATTAAGATTTATTAAAGATATGCTTTAATCACCCTTTTAATTGAAGATATTCTGATGCAGATACCATATCTCTATGTCTCTCATAAATGTTAGAAATTAAAACAATTTTTATTGGCATACCTGTTTGTCCAGCATACTGAAGTGCAATTCTTGATAGAAGACTATTAAATACCGAGCTAGTGTTCTTACTAAAAGCAATGAGCTAATCTTGTCCTGGTATGGCGAATTTCAAAATACATGCTCAGGGCTGTGTTAGTCATCTTGAATAAGATGATCCTGACAAGTGTCCTGGTTCTTCACTGAAACACTTGTCTTGATAGAAGGCGACACTTAGATTTGTACCTTCTGTTGCAGAAAAATTGTGAAAGTGGCCACAGAGCCTTCATCTGAAAAGGGTAGCAATCCTGAAACCATGAGTGGATTTTTCAGCTTTTGCGGAAAAAATCTGCTCTTTAAATTAACATCTGCAAAGCACTTTGAGTTTTATAAAGCTGCTCTGCCTTGAAAATGGCAGTGCGTTTTGGTGGAGCTCTTCATCTTTCCTGCAGCAGTATTTTACAATGCCAGGGTGCCAGCTGTGTCCCAATGGGATATCAAAGAATGATCTAAATTTGTATGAAATACCATAAGTTTCAGTGGGTAAACTGATATAAATATTTTGTCCTTTTTTTTTTTTTTTTTTTTTCCCTTTTTTTCTTTTTTTTTTCCCTTTTTCCTTTCAAAGCTAGTTGATTGAGACTCCTGAAATGACAAATTTCACTTTGAATAATGTAGAAATTATCCATCAATCATTATATGTATATGCACATACACTTACAGGCTACTTTGCATACTTATAATTTTTAAATGCTTTGGAACCTAGAAGGTAAGGTGTTACATCTTCATGAAATACTAGTATCAGAGAATTGAAATATTTATCAGTAACAATAAGAAAAGAGCTCCAATTTCAGTCAGATGAAAATATAACACTACATTTTTGGATTTCACTCCAGCTTGACATTTTAAAGTCCTTGGAAGGAAAAACTTTAGAAATTAGGTGGAGGAGATGAACTGCTTACAGTTTCATAGCAGTTTTCCCTTGATAATTCTATTTAACATCTGTGTTCTTTTTCGGAGTACAATTCTCTCCTCACTCCATTAGGTGGAGCTTTGTGATTAAGACTGAGAAAGAAACTTGCTTCAAAGTGAAAAATAATTCACCACAGAATGGCTGGGGGAGGAGGAGAATGAAGTGTACTTCGCTTAGAGGTGTCAGTGTCCTGTACGCAGGCATGGTACACAAAAACCCGAATCAAGACCCTTGCTCACAATGAAAATAAGTTGAAAAATCGATTCTGTCAAATGGAATGCTGCTCTAATCTGCTGTTATCATAGTCAAGTTCTAAATCTAAAATACCCTAGGTTATAAATTAAATGTCAAATATAATTAATATGGCACTTGAAACATGAAGTGGATGACTGTCCTTTAGAAAAAGCCTGACAGCTTTATGTGTGTCACATTAGTATCTGTTAAAATGAGCTTTACATGCCAGAAGATCCTTGTGTGAATCATATTGCTGTTGGCTGTACCAGAATTTTGTCAATGTAATAAGTCTCAGAATAGTGTTCCCCTAAACTGTCTGAAGCTTTTGCAAGACAATATAAATCAAGTGTCATCTGTCTCATCTGTGCAAAATAATAGTTTTGTCATACATCTAATAAGCAATTTATTCCTTGTTCATTACTAGAGAAGATATTGTTGAATATTTACATACATATCTATTTTTATACAAATAGTGAATGTTTTCTGCCCTGTGCCTTATACCCACTGCAGTAACAATTCCTTCCACCTTCTTAAATTCAGGAGCAGTGGCTGTAGCCCTGCAATACCTTTCTATAGGCAGGTCCAGGTTACAGCTACATGTACCTACCACTCCTCCCCCAGCTCCTGCCTTGACCCGTGGAGATCCCCTCATGCACACCCTTCTCCTCCTGTCCCAAACCAGAAGCAGTCTTCTTTCTTCAGTGTTTGCATTTTCTGTCCCTGCTTTGCACAATGAGCTACACTTATCTTAACACTCATTTATTCACAGGTACCCCTGGGGAAGTGAAGAAGGCAGGTTTGCCCTATGGACACTTCTACACAGTTGTTGAAATAAAAATATCAATAAACCACAGTAGTTCCCACTAATAGGACCAGTAGGACCTTCCTAATCCAGACCTCATAAAAATTCCCCAAGCAAAGATTTTATAGCAAAGCGCTGCAGCAACATTTCATTGCTGTAGTTACACTATTAATTTTTAAATACATGTAACAAACTGGCTAAATGTTTGTGACTGATACCCTTTATACTGCTGGATCTGCAGCCTGTGTGAGCAGAGCTATCCCTTTAGCAAAAGTTCAGAGAGGCTGAGAACTTAGTGGTGTTTTTCCCACTTGTAGAAATGAGGGAAATGTAGGCAACCCAACTAAAAGCTCCAGAACTGTTCCAGAATTGGCCCTTGTGGTGGCCATATGAAGACAAGATGAAATTGGATTTTTAGAAAGTTTGGAAAATGAAAAACACAAAAAGAATGATTTGTGCAACAGCTACCTTTTCACTTTTCTTTTGTGCAACCCTTTGCTGTACAACAGAAACATGAGCCGCAAATCCATGTTAAAATTTAACCATTGTTGTATGTTTCAGGCAGAAAAAAAAAAAGAAAAAGCAATAAAAAATATTTTAAACCTAAGAAGCATGATCGTTTTATCTCTTGTGTCTCATTTCCTCTAGGTTACACTGACAAAGGGACTTCTAATCAGAAGCCTTTTTGCAGGCAGTGACTCAGAGCTGTGCCTATTACAGCAGCCAGCAGTTGATTTCAGCCTAAACACATATTGAAAGGAACAGGGAAGGGAAACTTGCCATGATATTACTGCTGTGAGAGTGCAACACCAAAAGTAGGGCAAGGGAGATTTGTCATACTCCTGAGAAGACTGATCGTATGCGCATGTGTTTCTTAATTTAGCAAAAAATTGCATATATAAACATTGAAATATTCTTTGAAGTTGGAGCAATAAGAAGGTTCATCACCGACCATTACAAGAATGACTGATTTCTTTTTGTCTTCTGTTCGATGGAAGGTGATGGGAGGTCACAGTGGTATCCCATCAGTGCCAGCACTACAGGGTTTTAAAAGCAATGTCTTAGTTGTAAGGCAGGGCCAGATCCAGAGGCAGCATAACTGCATCACTGCAGTGCTACATAAAAGCTAATTAGCCCAGGTAGGAGGCAATTAGCTCCATGCTGCTGCGCCTGTTTTTATTGTGTTCCCAGAGGTGACTTGGTCATTCACAGCTCAGGGACCCCTGTCCTTTTTCTGTTATAGATGTGTCTGTGCTTGGATCTCAGAAACATTGTGACTTGGTTTTGAGATTAAGCATCTGTTTGAACATGGATATGAGTTTGGGTTTGATAATTCCAAAATCATTTTTACTATTTTCCATGGGTTTGGAGACAATTCAACAATGACTATGTATATATAAATACACACACACACACACAGTATTTATAAAAAATGTCTTATTGTTTCTTTGAAGTATTTTTGTCAGAATGCTCACGTAATTTTATTGTTCAATAAAGAAAGAACCAACTCTTAGGCAACTATTGTCACAATGAGACAAGAAAATATGGACCAATGTGGACAATGTACTGTAAGGTGTGCAAAGCATATTCTATCTGTTCAGTCCTTGTTTCTCAAGTCACATTCACTATCCTTTATTACTCATGTGTCTTCTAAATTAGAGGATTTTATTAAAGAAAAGTCGTCTTGAAATTGATGAGTGTACAGAAATGAAGGATTATGGAAAATGGCCGATACTTAGCACAGAATAGAACAAACATTTGTCTAATACACAGATTTTTGAACACTGGGGCTCTATGTGGCAGAGGACCACTGTTTGGTTCAGTGCTTGTGCATGTCTAGTACAAGCAGTTCTGTCCAAGACAGACAGATAAATAGATGGAGCAGACATGATAAAAGTGGTATACCTGGAACACAGGTCTTCTGTAGCTTATCCGGTGTAACTGGTGTGGTACATTAGGTAGTGGAAAATGTAATGACTTCTTCTTTTACAGCTAAATAAGTAGTCTGGGTTTTGTCTGTTGTGTTTTTAAAAGCGGCGTGATCACTGTAGCTGAATTGCTGCTAGTAAGCTCTTTTGGGGGCTATGCCCTATCTCCACAACGCAGAGTCCCATGATGAAAACGCTAAGCTATTTTCAGCATGCACTCCCAGTATTGTGCCACGTTAGCTCAGATTAATTCTGTTCTTTGTTCTCTGGCTGGAAATGTGCTCTGAACATACACTAGATGGCAGGCGGTTCAGGTGTCTGAAACCAAGTCTTGCCAGTTCATCACACAGCCTTCCCTCCTGCTTCCAAAAGATCGATTGGTCTTCCTCAGGCCCGTTTGGATCTCTGTACTGGATATGAGCAAGCAGTCAGCAGACTAGAAGCTGATCTTGCCCTCTGCTCACAAGATGCTAGGCCATGTTGTTTCCGACAGATTTGCTTTTGCCTTTCAGCCAACAAGGAGAAGATGCCTGATCGGTAACAGCTCGATCAGTAGCAGCTGTTCTTGAGAATAAGGCTTGTGTTACAGAAGCTGACGTGTTAAAGAAGTGCTGTCAGCACCTGAGGCAGGCTCTGATGGCTTGTCTTCAGCAGTAGACTCCTGTATTTGCCCTGCAGGAGACGATGGCAGCTTGTCGCAAAATTTTTGTAGCAGAACATCTTTCCAATGCTCTGTGCTTGCCCCAGGATGAAAGATGCCCTCAATGTTTCCCTTAAAGTGGAGATCTAGTTGTGATGCCAACATACACAGCCTTGAATACATCAGTGTTTACTGTAGGATCCTTTGGAGGCTGTAGTGACACAGGTCAAATTCAGTCCTTGTACAACCTGGTATGATGCCCCCTTGACCCAAAGCTCTGCCAGTGTAAGACAAATGCTGTCAGCTTTCACCTCTCTTGATGTACTTAGAGAAAGGATGGATTTGAAAGGAGATGTCACATCACTATCAGATTATGCTAATGTCATAAGTGAGTCTCATGGGGCTCTAAGAATAAACCACATTTTAAAAATAGCTTTTCCAATATTTTTTTCCCCATTAGTAATATTTCTAGGAATACCATAAGTAGCCATCATTGCATTTTTTTTTTTTTTCCCCTCAGACAGAAAGTTTTCTCATGGTTGAGTTGTGATGAGGTGCATTTAGGATTCCTGCTGTGGTATGTGAATTTCTGAGCTAGTGTGCCTCTTCTGATTTTTATTACCAAAGAATCTCCAGATTTTCAGGACATATCTACCCTACAGAAACTTTCATGCTAATATATGTGTTTATTTAATGGGTTTTAGCTAATATATGTGTTTAATATATCTTGTTTAAAACAAGGATACACTAAAAAATTTAGGGAGTTTGCTTTATCTGTTGCAGGGCCAGAGCGCAGAGCACCTCCAAAGAAGCAAGGCAGTTCTTGTTACCAGCTCATCTAAACCTATTTGGCATATCTCTAGACAACTTGGTGGAGAAACTGCTTTTTTTTTTTTTTTTCCCTAGACTTATCTCTATAAGAAACAGCTACTGCAGTTAGTTAGTAAAATAGCTAGGACTTGAGAAAAGTAATGGGAAAATCTCAGTTTGACTAAACAAACATAATTAGAAACTAGGAAGTATAAACTTCAGATTATAAGTGCCTATTATATATTATATAAATATGGTGGCCTTTTCAGTTCCAGACAGATTTATAATGACCTGGGTTAAAACCACATTTGGATGCTATATGATTGTGCTGCACGTGACTGTACACAACCAGTTGCCAACCCCAGCAAATTCTCTCCCCCCTCTCCCTGTGTATTCCATCAGTTCTATACAGACTGCAGTTATGTGAAGTTGCACAGAGAAATACCTTGCTCTGGAGGCATGTCTGAGAAACAGTATCCACGAATGCTCTCCATGGCAGATATTGCTTATATTGCCATGTGTCAGATTCATTGTGATCATTAATTGTTGTGAAGGATTCTGCCTCTCATTTGTGCTTCTACCCCAGATGGAAAGGCCTTGTGGTCTTCAGTGCTGCATCTTGCAGTGTTTAGATAATGCACTAGTTAAACTGGTAACAACAACAAAAAAGAGAAATCAGCCTTCAGTTGTTGCTAATCTAACCATCTGACGCTTCTAGATTATCTGAACATTTTCAGTACATTACCTCTTTACATATCTGTACGTATGACAGAAATGATCAAATACTATGCACAAGCAAGTTTTTTGTTTAAAATTCTTGAGTCCAATGAGGAAACACTCACTAAAACTGGGAAATGCTGCAGAAGAGAAAAATTAGGAAAAAAAAAAAGTAATACAGACTTGACACAGTAAATAGGCAGGTGTATCTATACAGACATGAACACTGACAGTTGGAGAAAGGAAAAATGCAGAGGGTCCTTCACAGAGAGGCAACCATTCTCAAAAGGAAGCTTACAAAACCCTTTCTCCTGTAATACCATGTGAGACATTTCATAGGGACAACTGCAGCAAGTATCAGGACAAAACCAGACAAATTAAAATATGGAGAAAATGACATCATAGATTGAGGTCTCTTTTCTTATACATGTAATCACCAGGTTCATCTGCACTGAAGCACAATGAAGCCAGTATCGCTAGTGAAAATGAAAATGTTATTTTCCTTCAGTTTTATTTTGCTTCTCTTTACTCAGTCTTTTTCACTGGGAGACATAAATCTACAAAGTAAGCAAACATACTCAAAATATAAAACTATGATTAAAGTGGTACATTGTATAACTTTCTAATGCATTTCTTTTCCATTAAAGCAACTTTCTTAAAGCTAAAATATGTTTGGAATGAATGTTATAGCCCTGTGCTGCTTCCAACTCTGCCTTTGTGGGAAGAAATTTACATTTAGCTTCTGGCAAGTGTGTGTGTTTGACGTTAGCACAAATCTATATTAGCACGGAGATGTCACATGATGCTCTGCTACAAAGACTCATGATGCTTCACCCAGGACTGCAGGAGGAATTATGCACCAAACTTATGAGTTTAAGATCTTCAGGTTATACTGTATTGTAACTCATGAGTTTGATAATCGATTTACTGTAAGAAAACAGAGCCACAAGCGGAAAATTATCCAGTCCTCCAGCACCTCTGCAAAATCACACAGTTTCACATTTTGCTAATACAAAGCAAAACAAAACAAAGCGTTTTTTAATTATTATTTTTTATTTTAATAATAAATTATCTTCTTCTCCTTTCCTCTGTTGCTCCCTGCACTGATATTCAGCCTTGCCTCCTGTCTGCCTCCAAAACTTTTCAAAACTATACCTCGCAATGCAGCCTTTCTTTTTACCAGCTGTTTTTTTGCTGTTGTGTTTTTGAAAGCATTTTGTGGAGGTAAGGAGCAAGGCTTATGTGATGATGAATATTTGAATTGATTACAGCAAGGAAGTACAATGCATGAGAAGAAGGTTATGATTATAAGTTGCTGGGTGTTGTTCAACACATTGGCAACATTGTGAAAAATCTGGTTTAGAATTATTTGAGCACATAGTCTGAGAGACTGAGGGACTGTAATTGGGTTTGACTCCACAGGAGCTCACATAGGTTGAGACAATAGTTTATAAAATATACACAGAGATCTAAGTGGTCTGAAATTCAGACTGATTTTCTTTTTTTTTCTTTTTTTTTTTTTTTTTCTTTTTGGTGCGGGAAAAATGAATAAACCTTCAAAACACTTTCATTTAAGGCCAGTTCCTGCCAGCAAGGGAAATTTAATTCACTCAAGCCACCAAATCATTGAGTACATTTATTCATTAAAGTAATCAATCAGTGGAAATAGGTTTTTCTTTTTATATATTAAATGGCAAAAATGATGAGTTCATAAAAATGTCAAGAAATTTTCATCTCTGCTATCTCTTTTCTTAGGTCAGCTGTCTTCAAATGTATTGTCCCATTTGTGGGAATCTTACTTATTCTGTCTTTCCTGTAGAAAGCTGAGTATTGGGTATTACACAGATTAAAATTGAGTAGAAACTGTAGAAAATGTCAAACATAGCAAAAATCATGACACCTGCTCTTTTGACTAGTCAGAAAAGCATCAACAGTTGTTAATTTTTGAAGCTAGTACTCTGGCAGCATTACATGAATACATCAGTCATTGCAACTTTTTGTTTACATTTTTGCTAGCATCTACAAGTTTTTCAAGATCTATTGTCTCTTTCCCCTATGCAGTTGGCTTCTTTTATTTTAACAAATGAATCCTTGCCAAGAAGTTATGTACATGCCTTGCACATCATCATTTGGGAGCAAGAGACTACATTGCGATTATCATTTTTCTCTACTACTTATAATGCAGGCTGTTTCTTTGAGATCTTTTAGTGGAAAAGACTTGGTGAAGAAAAATATCAACTGTCCATTTGCCACAGTAAATGAAATAACATGCATTGTTTTTCTGACATACTCTAAACCTAGAACTTAAGCTCCTTTTAGTTTGGGAAAGATGAAATGCCTCCCAGGTTCATTTTGGAGCTCATGTCCTTTTAGGAGAATTGGCATGTAAAAGGACCAACTGTGTGCCATGAAATTTGATGTCTTAAAATTGCAGGCATTAATACAGGTCTGTGATTAACACAGGCTAATTAAAATTTATAAAACACCTCCTGAAACCTTTGAAGGAAAGATGTTACAGTTGTTAGAAAGGTTCTAAACCTCAAAAAATGGCATCACGGGTGAGTATGAGATTAAATAAATGGCATTGCTAGTGAAGCATGAATTTCTTAGGTGGCATTCCCATATCATCCCTGGAAGTTGGCCGTGCCCCAAACTCTTGAGAAGGAAGGAGATTCCAGATAATTTCCTGAAGTAAAATCCCTTCCTGAAATGTGTTGTTATCAAACCGTCAGTTTGTTATCATCAAGTCTGGTGACAGGTTTAATCCACAGAGTGTGGAGAAGATGCAATAAAGGAACACCTGAGCCTTCTCAGTCATGCCAGGAACATTCACCCCCCTCCCCCAGCACCGCAGCTCCAGCTGTGGCCGATCTTCAGAAGAAATTGATTGACAGCAGCCCTGAAGTTTGGACTAATTAAACATATCACAAGTAGGTTGCAGTGAACACAAATCAGCTTGACCCAAAAAATTTTGGTTCCCAGATGTCAGGAAGATTTTCTGTTTAGCTTTTTACTATGGTCAGGACCCAGTAGTAGTGTCTGTAAATAACAAGGCAGCTTTGATGAAAATTAGTACTCCTCGCAGTTTTAAAGTGGACTAACAAATATCTCTGAAGTGAACAGACTCTAACAGAGAACCAAAGGCCTGTTTATATGGGAAAATCAGCATGTAGTGAGGTAAGATGAAAACTGATGGTACAGCAGCTGTCTGCACTCATTCTTTATGGGTACACTGGTGAGCCTCCAGGGCTTTCTCAGATGGCCTCTGCCAATGCTCAGTGAGGTAGTTTAAGGGGTCTCTGTCTATGGATATCTATCTGCCTTAGTCTTTTGCTGGAGATTATTGCTCCTGTTCCAGTGATGACAGACAGGAGCTCATGAACACACCTCAACCATCTTCCTTCACAGCCTGATGTTTTTGCGGCCTTTACTTAAGAAGGTTGATTTGCCTTAATGAGCTGAGCTGCTGTCAATGGAGGCTGAGGAACCAAACCTAACTGGGTTTGCTGCCCCAGCAAAAGGGGGGAAAAAAAAGGAAAGAAAACTGCTGTCAGAATAGCGGGGCAGATGCCCTATTTGGGGTAGCTTTTCAAAAATGTATGGAAGAGTTCAGGACACCTCTTTGTGATTGGAGTGGAATAAGCTATCATATAGTTAATGACTAAAAGTAGCCACACAGGAAATCAGTGCAGAATATCTAGTGGCTTGCATATTAGCAGTTTACATATCTTTGTCTCTGCAGTCTTGCACCAACTTCTTGGGCATTTCAGCAGAAAAAAAATGCAAGTTTCAATTATTCAGTAATATAGTAAAACTGATCACTTTGGTAGGAGCAACACTGTTTCATTTAATTAGAACTCAGCAGTTCTCACATTCTTAATGACATTAAACAGAACAGAAATTTGTCTGAATATGGGTGCACTCCTACAATGTAGTTATCATTGACTTATTTCCCTAAACAGGATCACAAATCTCTTTCAGATCCAGCTGATCATTTCCTTAAATGCTTACTGCATGCAGTGCAACACCTTTCTTTAGATTTTGATGGGCTTCAACCAGTTTTAATGTATATCCTTTCAGAGCCTTAGGATTGTGCTGCAGCATCTTTATGTAAAGAGAAGAAAGGCTGAAGCAATCTCAAAGACTCTCTATGCAATTTGGAGAGCATGTTTTTAGTGTGTAACATGTTGAACACCTAACAGAGAACTAACAGAATATCTTCAATACCATTACATTATTAAAGGAATTGCAATATCTAAAGAGTATCCAGAAAACAAGGTTAAGTTTCAAGCAACTATAGATCAGGATTATTGCCATTATGGCTTTGTGGCCTTATTGCCATTGCTCATAGGCTCAAAATTGCTAATCTGTAATCCTCATCAGGAATCTGTCCAGATGAAGAATAAACAATAATAATGTCAATACTGTTTAATAGTTGCAAACTAAGCTTATCTTCTTGTCATCAGCAAAACCAGTTGGGAATAAATGAGGTATACACAGACAAGACTGCTACATATCTGTCTGTTCATCTCTGTTCATTGTATCTAGGACTTGGACTGTATGTAAGAGAACATACCCAACAGCAGGAACAGTTCATAACATTTAATTCAATATAATATACCATGCAATGAACATTGAGGCTCTCTGCTACAGCAATCACGCCAGTTCTGAAACGTTCCTGACAAAATTTCACTTGGTTATGCCTAGTCAAGGTGGCGAATTTTAGGAACACCAGGCAGATCTTTTGCAGCCAGTCTCCTTGTGTCAAAAAATACCTTTCCCTAATACAGATTGTTCTATGGACACAATGATTTCCTACCTTTAGAGCCAGACAGTTCAATATTAATAACAAAGAGGAGAAAGCTAAAGACCTGCATATCCCCTCAGGTTCTTTCATGTGCCATTGCTGATATCGAAGAGCAGCTGTTTGCCATTCAGTGCATACAAGCACTTTGCTGTAGTTGAGAGACATGGCTCTGCTGGCTATGGCAGGGTTGTTTTACATCCTCTGCTGATATTGATGCCAAACGCTCAGTTTGAACACATCAGGTTGGTGTTTGTTCGATGTGCAAATATATGAAAGAGTCCTTGGGGAAAAAGGAACTCAGGATCTTCAGAATGTTTTGTCTATTTCTATTCCACAGCTTGCCTTGCTTCTGTGAATTTTATAACATCTGGACCCTGTATGGACAGCAGAGTGCATGTTGGTTCTGTCCTACACTTTCTGCCCTGGAGCAACAGCAAGAGCTGCTGGTCAAATAATCTTATTTTGTAGGTTTACCAAAGAGGGAATATAAGCGGAAAACACATGGAAGAAAATCACTAGTGCAGCAGTAAAACATTCCTTTCTTATTCTAATATCTGGACTTGAGTTTTCTACTTAAAATTACTATATCAACTGGAAATACTTAGTGACTTGCACAGAATACCATGGAACAAGAAATCCTAAGAAAAGGTACTGTTACAGGCCCAGACTTCCACCCTAGGCCAGGAGAGTTTTGCCACTGGTTCAAACGAGAGCTCCTGGGACATGATCCAAAGCTGCCTGAAATCGTCGATTCTTCTCTTCTAGTGCTTGTTCATAGGAATAATAAACAACACTAAAACAGAAGAGAAGTGCTTAGAGCTGTCTGAGGAAACATGGGGCAGGCCCTCAGGTTATCCAGGCAGCACAGCTCCACTGCCAGCCATATGTAGTGTAGTCAGGCCAACTTTTCCTAGCCAAGGCTTAGGCTGGCAGAGTTTGATCACATCATCGTTCCCCAGCTTGCCACTCTACCTGTACATCTAGGTGGGATAGAATTCAGAAGCCAAATACAGCCTGTCGATGACTTCAGGAGTACTATAGAAGATCATGTGTCATTTGTAAATGAGTGACTTTTTATTTTTCATCCCTTAATTTTACATTGATGTGTAACTGCAGTGGGGAACTCCCTGTACCAGCTAAACTACACAGCCCCGGTAAGGGTCCAGTCCATTGGAGGGCTTGCAAGTTTCTCCTATATGTCCCTGGGGCTAAACTTGAGATACACTGACTCTCACCCCCCTACCTAGCCTCACTGTTGACAGCAGAAACTTTTCATCTCATCTGGTATGTCATATATGGGCAAATAGACACTTGCATAGGCTGAAAATCACATATCTTGAAACAAAATGAAGGAAAACATCATACATCCCAATTCTGTGAAACATGCAGGCACATTAGAGGTAAAGCCCCATTTCCAGAGGCTGCTGACAGAGGGAGAGGTGCTACTTTCCATAAAGCATGGAGCCAATGACACCAGTGCCTTGACAGAGAGGAGTGGGGGAAAACTGTCATTGCTCGCGCTGACTGGCAATGAACTTGCACCCTGAAGCTTGATGCCTAATTAGTCATTCATTTTTCTTTATTTTTTATTTATTACTTTTATACCTTGCATGGCTGTAAAGTAATATTTTCCTCTGAAGACTATTTCATTTACCAATGTACTAATTGGTGCACTTTTCTTAGGCTTTTTCCAGCACCTACCTAAATTCACATCTCTATCTCCCCACCTTGAAGATGCAGAACTACAAACTGATAAGGCCAGTTAGCTGAAGGGGCTCAATTCAGTAATACCTCCAGGGATTACGGGAAGAGAATATTTATAGGCAATCTAACACTTTAGATCATCTTTCATTTAAAAATCTAGCAATTAGGTACTAATATAAGAGACACTACACACTAAATTACTAAAAGATCCTGTTTACATAAAATGTGCTGACCAGTAGCCATGCAAAGAATAAAGTTAGATATTTAATTTTACTCTGAACTTTCTGCCTTTGATAAATTTAAGATTATTATTGTATTAAAGTCATTTTCATGCCCTGATTGAGATATACTGCATTCAGCACTTGCAGGACTGGGTCTGAAGTAAGGAAGTAACATGACCACTCTGGAAACATGCTGCCTAACATCTGAGAAGGATCACAAAGACAATCCTTAGCCCTGAGCATTATATACAAATGAAATAGGGGTTATCTGGGGGCAGCATAATTCATTAAATGTTCCTTCTAAATGTAAAACACCAAATTCCCTTGACACAGTCTGCCTTTCGATCTGCAGTCTAGTTGTGACATAAAAATGATATTACAATAAGTAAACTTAAATTCAGAAAAGCTTGGAAGTCCACTGCTAAAGCTCATTCTATTTTCTTATTACATCTTGCAATGAACAGACTGGAAAAAAACATGATAGATATCATAGTTCTTCGAAAAAGCACTTTAAGAAGTAACTGAATTTAGAAGACGGGACTAGATTCTCAGATGGTATCAGTCAGGAGATTTACATTAACAGTAATGCAATTACCCTGTAGCTCTATCAGCTGAGAACCTAATCCAGGAGCTGTAACAGCCTGATAGAAATGCATCCATGTAAGCTTCACCTTCCTCTTGCACATCCTTCTCTTTCACTTCAGATAAATGTTGAGGGAGCATCAAAACAATATCATGACCAGATTTTTATGAAGATGATAAAATTACATTGTGTCTGAAAAACAATTTATTTCAAGGGTGAGGCAAAGGTGATCACAACATGCAAATTTCAGGAAAATCCTCACACCTGTAGTTGTACTGCAAGGCATGTAGAGCATCCCTTCACATCTTTGATATATTTATCAAAACCTCTCATTAAACCTGGAATGATTATTTGCACAGTTTTGCCAAACAGGACACAGCAAGACTAAGTGATTTGCTTAAGGCTGTACAGGACATATATATCAGAAGAAGGAGAGTCTTTCTCATGCTAGGCTAACGCCCCAGTCCCTGGACCTGTTCTGCTGCCTAGTTCACCTTCTGTTATTTAATTAATCCATTATAATTGATAATCTTTAGAAAGTCAGTTATTTGTACTCCTGCTTAATCAGCACAGAATAGTTGAAACATCTGCCTTGTCAGCAGACAAATGGAGGTTAGAGATTTTAAAAATATCATCTGTTACCATGTTATGAAGGAGGCCAGTCCAGTGAATAGGATAGTTCAGAGATGTTCCCCCATGTTTTTGTCATGTGAGACAGATGCAGTCAAGCAGTAGCACTGCTCCTCATCCATCATACAGCTGCACCTGGCCTTGCAAAGTTGGCACTAACTCACAGAGTGTGAATGAAGGCTATGTCTACTGTTGACCTCATTGCATATTCAGTGTTACTGAATAATGCTTTCATTACGAATTGCCAAATACATGAAGGAAAATTAGACAACTTAAAGCTAAAGCCTTCCATAAAAACTTTGTAGGAAGCATTCCAAATGAGAACATAAAAATACCTGTGCGAAAAAAAAAGAGAAAGGAAAAACCTTAAAGAGAAATGTTTGTTCTCCCCTCTCCCTGTCCCCACCCCCCCCCCAATTGTGTTTTATAATTTTGCATGGAAATGCTGCCAATTCATGTATTTGAAAAATCTCTCCCAGGTTGGGTGAGTCCTTATTCAGGTCCACTGAAGTAGACAGTTTTACTTCCTTATGCTTGTGTTAAGTTTAACCTGGAGATTTTGAAGCAATAATGGAAATATAGACCTCTGGTTCCTCCAAAACTCACATTTTAACTTGGAATATACTTTAAGTCCCTTAGGAGATAACATATAAAACTGATAACACAAGTGGTTACTAGAGAGATTTAGTTCCTTTTCAACCTGCCTGCAACTGTGTGGCCCTGCAAAGAAACCAGTGGGAAAGTCTGGCCAGGTCAGTCTGGCCTCTCACTAACATTTTATCACCCTGATAGACCAAGATAAAGACCAGTACAGTATGCCATTTTTCTGAGTGATTCCTTTTTTATTCAAACTCTATGAGAGCTTACCTTAAAAATATATGATACTATTCAGCAGGTTGCATGATTTATGAAGCCAAGGTCACCATTTCTTGCTGTCACTTGTATGTGATCAGTTATTGTAAGCGCCTATCACTTGTTATACATTGATGCATTGGAGGCAAGAGACATCCTTTTAAAAGGTTTCCACAGGTGGGTACCAGGGCACAGTATCCAAGAATCACTTTTCAGCTAGCCAGTGAAATAGATGTTTCAGGCCACACTCTCAGTTGATAAAAATCATTCTCTCATTTTGCTTTTCTGATTTACCTCAGCTCTGAGAATCTGGCCTATTATCAGTGACCTTGTACCTGACCAGTTTTAGAGCAGTTTTTCTTTTGCACAGCATAGCGATGCTGAGACATTGTCCCAGAAAAATACAAAATGCTATATACCATCTCACGTCAGGTATTCTGTACCTTAAATTGGTGGAACAAAGCCTGTTATTTCCACTTAGTGAGAAGAAACTAACATTGTTATTTCTACTGCTCCAGTGTCAGGGCTTTTTATTTCCAGTGCAGTGGTTGTACAGGCTCTCATAAACAATAAGCCAACATCCACCCTGCCAAAAAAGAAAAAAAAGAAAAAGAAAAGACAAGAAACTTGGCTAGTCTAAAACATGTTATGCACACAAAAGGAAAACCAACATTAGGCTGCAGCTACAATGGAAATGTCTGTTCTCCTGATAGAAGTGGGTGGGATTTGACTAAAAAGTACATATATATAAAAATATGTAGGTATATTTCTGACACATCAGCACTCTTTGGATTCTTTCCAATTCTCCAGACAATGCAAGCAGAAAACAAACAAACAAACAAACAAACAAACAAAAAAAACAACCAACCAAAAACCAAACAACAACAAAGAAACCTCTCCCCTCTCCTTCACCTACCCCCCCAAACAAAACAAAACAAAACAAAACAAAAAAAACCAAACCAAACCAAACCAAACCAAAAAACAACTGAAGGTGTGTATTGATTCCATGCTATCTTTAAACAGGGGAATGGAAACAGGTACTAATTGCTTAGAATTGTGTTAAATAAATAACAGTCCGGTTTAAAGCTTCTGGGCACAAGTGGTCAGATACAAAGGCCCAGATACACTGTATTAGACATGTATATCATACCTCTTTACCTTACCTCATCCACAGATTTAAGAGCATCTCTGACAAAGGGGCAGAGCATCCCTTCCCCACAAAGCCAGCTGCAAGAGAAGCAGCTGGTTTCTGACTTTTGGGCTTCCTGGAACCTTCCCTGCCACTGACCCACCACGATCCTGTGTGCCATGAGGGCTGGCGGTACCCTGCATCTGGTGCCCTGCTCCGGGCCCCTGCTTCCCCTTTGCTCACCTGCACTGCCCTCAGTCCCCAGTGCACTGAGTGGCCTCCTCCAGCTCCCAGTCACTGGCCCTCAGTTGCACGGTGTGCCAACCTGGGCCAGCAAATGGTAGGTTAGGTTTTACCAGGAGTGCAGATTACAGTTATTCCACTCCTAAACACACAGAGCTGGACTCAAGGCTCGGTGCAAATTTGCATCACTTCATGGGTGTGAAAAGAGCAAAACTTATTTCAGCTAAATGCACAATCCATGAATTGTGGGGTCAGACAGAATGTATTTGCCATGGTGGGGAATAAAATGTTTTGCTTTTATTACTCATTGGTGGAAAAAACAGACCTCTTATCCATGAAATGAAGACTCATTTGCTCATGTTTATGTGGCCTTATTTACAACTGATGTACTTTTGAATTAAGGGGAAATGACAAAATGCTGGTTTTGGCAAAAATGACAGTCCTGTTATTTCTGAATGTAAAGTTTTTCTCCTCCTGATAGATAAGCACAAAATACGTGCAGAAATATGAAAAGGAGCTCATCAATAGAGATTATTACCTTTCACCTTGGAATGTGTGTGTAAATGCTCTTTACAGAGCTGTTTTTCTTTTTCCCCATGTGGCTGTACTTACTTCAGACTGACCTGAGAACTCACAATGTGAGAATATCATACAGGACATTGTGCAACATAACAGTTTTTATAAAATGAAACTATTTTCAGTAAAATCCTTTATGAAATAAATTCAAATCATTACAGCCTTCAAGTCTGAGGGTGATACCAGTGTATGCAGCTTATATTACTAACCATAGGAAATATTTTCAAACTGTGCCCCCAACAAGTACCTGCGATAAAAATCTAAAATTAATATTAATCCAGAATAAACCCCTATCAGCAGTACCACCTAATATCTGCCCAGTTACTATCATATATCCTCACACAGTGGCAACAAAGTTGGGAGACCATTCTGAACCCTATTTCTCGGAGGAGACAAGAATATGGAGTTGGAGAAGACCTCAGCCCAGTACAGGTGCACCTGGATTTTTAACAGTGAGCAGAAGACAACTGCAGGGGAACTCAGCAGAGCAGTAAAATGCCTAGCATCCTCAAGCTGGAAGCTAAGGATGCTCAGCTCAACACCTTCAGCTGGCCACAAGTGCAGAATAGCATGTGCAAGGAGTGCAAGAGTGGCAAGCCCTCCGTGCATGCAAGCAAGAGATCAGAGGAAGCACTCTTCCTCTGGAAAAGCTGCTGGATCTGCAGCAAAGCAGGGCCCTGGCCGGCGGAGGTCACTGTGGCTCCACGCCGTCTGTCCTCAGGCCGCTTCAGGAAAGCGGCGTTTAGGGAAGAAAGAAAATAGCAACATTTTTTTTATTCCCCACTCCAGCGCGTACAGTTTATAAAAATTGGGACTAACTGATGGCTGTAATTTTGATGGAGATTTACCTGTAGGCAAGACGGCAATCAAACCCACACTATTAACGGAAGGCTGATTGAGTTAATTAATATAATTGTCAACTCTACAAACTGATTCAGTCTGTCTAATAATCTATCAGTTTGTCTTTCCTCTTGCATTTTGTCCCCATTTGCATCTTGCTGTATGGTGACTGCAGTTGAATAGCTAAAGTCCCTATAAATATAAAATTGTTCAAGGGAGGGCTGATGGATGCTCAGGAAAGAGGGGATCTGCTATGCAGTGTAGTACAATATATCACTGTTCAATAAAAAGAGGTAAATTGGGACTAGGCAGCTGAACTAGTAGGTAACATTAGCCTTTATCATACAGCTGGTCCAGACCAAATCTGAGTCTTTGACTCATTGGAGTAAGTCTGAAAATAAACACATGCAGAACTTAAATGCTTTACAGTGTGATGGATGAGATAACATATACAGAAAGTATTGCATAAAGTTACTGGAGATGGATGCTGCAAAATAGCATTAATGCCTTCTGGGGAGCGAGAGAGAGAGAAAGAACTGGGAGGACACATAGAAAAACACCTCTTGTGGGTCAGAACGTCAGGACACAGCTGGCTTGGTAAGCACACCTCCTGGCCTGCAGATTGACTGCCTACCCAAAGGGGCTGCAAGGAAAGGCTTTCCATCCTCCCCATCAGCCAGGTTAAAGTTTCAGAGAGAAGGGTGTGAGATGATGAGCACTCAACTACCAAGTAGCCAGAAAACCCTAATTCAAACCTCAGGCCATAATCAAACCAAATTCAGAAGATCCCTACCTAGGCCAGTTAGCCCTTCTAGATGCAGTTACCATAAGTGATCTTTTTAGAAATATAAAAAAGACCTTACATGTAACTTTTGAAAGAGGTATCCATCCTCCTTTGAGCTCAAGTAGAGCTTGACCTCAGGACTCAAAGCTGCCATCACTGCAGGGGTGAGGGAAAGCATACAGTAAGAGAGTAGCCTCTTTTTTCCCTGGGGTCAGACATAAGCATGAAAAAAAAAGCACAACATGAAATACAGTGATGCATTAATAATAAAGAAGCACTACAACATGGCATAATAAAATATATCTTTTAGAGGAGAAAAATGTGCATTTACTAGGAAACTACTTATCAATGCTACCAGCAAAGCTAGAAGTAACATACACTCATGGCAAGTGAGGTCAGAACTATAAGGCAAGAGCAGGAACTGCTCTTTCTCATGCAAAGCAACAGATTTCCGTCACCTGCTCCAAGAGGAAGATCAGGTAGAATAACTTGAGGAATCAGCCTTACCCCTGCAGTATGTTGGCTGTCTGTAAGTGAGACTTTTAGGCCCTTAGATGAAGAGGACAAAGACATGCATAGGTCTGATCTAATTACATTTTAATAGAGGGAACTAGGCTGTGGCATGGACCTTCTCTTTGTGAAAGAAACACCAATATAGTTGCAGTATGATTTGTCTATGGATACCCTCTGAGGGATGTACTGCCTCTTTAGGAATCAAGGGTAGACAGAGTTGTGTAATTAAAAAAAGAGAGGTATAAATGGGGAGACTTAAGAGAACTCTCCTAATAAAAAGGCAAGCAACTTGTCCTGCTTTCAGTTAGGATCCTTTGGAAATCCAGTCTTGTATAGCTGTATGTAGATAATGCTGTGTTGTGCCATCTTCCCTTCATCTACAACTTTTTAACACATACACGATAACACCAGTTCTGTCTGTGTTCTGACATGAATCTGCATTCTTAAAGTCTTGCATAGAGGAGATGGAAAAAGATTTATAACCCACTGGCTCATATTTCAGTTATTCCTTAACTAGCTCTTACATATCATTCATTTTGTTTAATAGAAGAACATTTTGCCTGTCCTGTCTTGCAATGTTACAAGCCTGTTTCCAGTGTAAAAAATCCTCCCCTCCCAGATTTTCTTGTACTGTGTCATCATGTATGTCACAGCTAGTAACTGGTTAATTCACATTGTCTGTACAACTGTGAGTTTATCTTCCACTCAGCTGGATTAGATGGGAGGTTCCAGAGGGTACGCCGCCACTGAATACACTTACTTCAAATTTTAAGTGAAGTTTAATCAATAAAAATATCAGCAGTAAATTTGTCTCATTCTGCTTTTTTATGCTGTAGAACTGCCTGAGTATAAATGGCTTTCAGCTGTTCCTGAAGAGATGCCTTAGTCATCTTTGCACTTTGTGCTTCACAACAATTCCTATTACAATGCCACAACTTAAATTTGCCTTGCCCCAATGCTCTTGAAATGCCCAGTCATCTGATGGGAAAGGAAGTCTCATTTGGTGATATTACCTTAATCAACAGTGTCTGTAATCTATTAGAACATTTAAAAAAGATGAAAATATTTAAAAATAAAAAAGTGGGAAACCTCTGTTGCAAAGAATAGAGTGGAGCCGTTTGTTAGCAACTCTAATGAATGAGTCAATATCTCTTGCTCAAAAATGAAATGTTAGCTGAAAGTTGAATTAACTGAGTAAGGCAACTAATTGAACTCTTAATCGTGACCTGTAAAAATAATAGTATTGTTTGCTTTTCTATTTTTTTTTTTTTTCATGCATATAAAGACTGTCTGATAGGCATTTTTCAAAGTGGTGAGAGGGACGCAGGGATTTTGCGTTCACTGCTCAAGTCCTGTCTTGCATGCCTGCCTGCCTGTGAGAACTGAAAACTTTAAATTATAACATCCGAAGAGTCAAGAGCAAAAATGTCATTTAAGGGGTTTTACTTAAGCTGTTTTGATTTTTTTTTCCAGTTTGTTTAATTTTAGGGACTAAAAAGCATTTGGAAAGAGGATGTTTTATTTTAGATTCAGCATCTATAATACTTACATTATGGTGCGAAAGCTGCACTAGATGAGTGATATCTTGGCAGATCTCCCAGGGGCTTAAGTGGGGCGGGATTTACCTATTATTTTTAAAGCAAACAAGAATAGGAAAAAAAAGTACAGAATAAAAAGATTCAGATTTTTCATTGTAATAAAGAAATAAAAAGACACCAGTTTAGCTTTTAAAGAGATCTTTGGCGTATGAATGTTTAACAAAAGGGTTTCTGACAGGCTGTTGGGTCAGGATTTTTGTCTGAAAATATCTGTCCTAAATATAATTCAAGAATAAAAGCTGATGGGGGGGGGGGGGAGGTGGGGGCGGGGGGAGGTAAGTATTTTTTTTAGCCTAGTAATTTGATGGAGATTTGGCATTTTTTTCTACTTGAAGGATCTTACTAAAACTCATTATTTGAAATAGTAGCTCACATTCAGACACACATATAGTGCCACAGCAGACTGTTTCTCTATGGAAAGAGCAAAAAACTTTCCTCTTCCTTTTAATGCTTATTTTGTGATTTTTATGCAACACCAATAATATTATTATCTCAGCATTGAGACAATGGATATAAAGTGTAAATTCTCTTCTTTGAGACATTTAAACCTTTGATGGATAAAATGCTAACAAATGTGATACTAATTAAGAAGTAATCCTGCACAATAGTGAAATATGTTAGATCTTCATAAGTAAATGGAGTGTCTCTATTTTTAATATTTTAAATCTGTGGTAGGCAGAAGATAATGTTCTTTTTAGTTGAAGATCAAAGCACATTATAAATTAACCTTGATTTGAACAATGCTTTTTTTCTTCATATACTCTAGGCCTGTGATTTTTTGAAATCATCAGTAACCTTTGGGTAGGTAGGTAAAGCAATATACACTCCTTCTATGGCCAAGAAGTAATATAAGTAAAGTAAATATAAGTACATTTCCACGGTTGCTTGTAAGTGTAAATGTTTTTAATTTTAAAATATAGCATAAAATGATTGAGTTGATTTTCCAAAAATACTCAGGTGTTATGATGATGGACGAAGTATGACATCCAAAGTGTAGAGGTCACATTGGAGAGAACACTGTTCAGCACAAGGGTGACTGCTTTAATTTACAGCTCCCCACAGTCAGCAGCAGTGGGATCAGCTTTGTGCAGAAGTTTCCCATTCTCAACCACACCAAAGCACGTATTTCAGAAAGCTGTATATTCACATGCTTATTTCATATTCCTGGAGTTGAGCTTATTGATTACTCACATACTTAAACACATGCTTAACTTTGACAGCCTCTTTAAACTGGGAACTAATTCACTTGCAATAAGTTTCGGTCTTATACAATAGAGATATACATTAAAAAAGGAGGACAAAAAGAAAAACTAAACAAAACAAAACAAAGTGAATGTATGAAAAATAGGCATTAAAATAGGCATTAGGCAGATTTGAGGTATTCAGTCCGCTGTTGAATTTGCCCACAATGTTTCTGGCTTTTCTTTGAGTTGAAAGTGCTTTTATTATTATTATTATTATTATTATTATTAGCTAGCTTATTTCTTTAAATTTTTTTTTTTTTTTAATACAAATAAAGTTTCTTATTTTTTGAGACAGTTAGCCTCCAACCAACCTTTAAAACCCAACTGTTTCCCATTCTCATTTTTCTTCTCTCTCTCTCTCTCTCTCTTTTTTTTTTCTTCTCATTATTATCATTTCTTTCTTGTTTGCAAACACTCATTCTATCCTAGCAGTGGACAAATGAGTCTCAGGGAAAGGAAAATGACCTGCCTAAAATCACACAGTGAGATTAATGATAGAGACAAACACTGAACATTTAGGCAGTAGTCAGATGATCACTAAGGTTGGATTTCTGCCTTACTGGATCACCCGGCAATACAAATTTGGTGCAGAGAGGTATGCATTACTGTTGAAATATTCACAGCACATAAGATAGTGCTTATGTCAGCTGGTGCCATGAAATAGCCCAGACTACATGAAATGTCAGCTGGTGCCATGAAATAGCCCAGACTACATTAATCCCGTATGTCATTCATTCTCATCCCTCAATTTCAGTTTGTGATGATGAACTGTAGAATTGTGGTAGGAAAGTTAGCTCCTACTTATGAGGCTGTTATTACCACAGGAAAAAACCTTGAAGGTCATTGTGTCACAAGAAGCTATTTTCTCGCCATCAGGTGCCAGGGCATCACAGTTTCCAGGATGCAGCAGGTGCCAACATGGATTTATATCTGGCTATGCCCCTGAAAGGGGCCCTCTCCTGCTTAGAGGCTTCTCATAGAGATGTGCAGTTGAGTCGAGCAGGGAGTAGTATTTAATGGTTATCCTGGGCTGCAAGAGCGGGGAAGGAGGAATGGGGGACAAAACTGATTTTTGCAAAATCCATTTATGGTTGCTGATAAAACCAGGTATAGCAAGGCCCAGGAGTCTCTGGCTCCCCTTCCATGAAACATCTGGATCTGTGAGAAGAGCTATGAGTACCCAAAGTTTATACTTCAAATACAGGCTGATTAGCAATATGGGGAGAATTTGAGAACACAGGTGTTCCCAAAGGTCTGCTTGCAGCTGTTCATCATAAAGGTGTTCAATGAACACTGAGGAGAAAGAGACTTTGGTTATCTGGGAGGTGGCAGCTCTTGTCTCTTAACATTCTGTTCCCAATCAGTTTGGGGCTGAAAAGTAAGCAAGACAGTGCTGAAGTTCAGTATGCTGTTTGGAAGGCTCATGATGTGAGTGTGACATGCAGAAAGTCAAAACGAGCATTGCTTAACTGAATATGCATCCTTTCTCTCTGTCTTGTGTCTTGCTTATCAGCTTCTTGGTTTTGCTACAATGTGCTGGGGTCATATTCAGCTGGTCTCACAGTCTTCATGAAGCTTTTTTTTTATTTATACCCCCTCAGCTGATTGGTAACCTAGAGACAGGAGAGTCTGCTGTCATTGTCATCGATTCATGTCATTGGGTGGTTCCAAAAATATCCCATGCCACACTTGTTGCTCCTGAGAACCCTAGTATACCACTTGCATTTGGTTCGGGTTGTCTTTCCCAGTGCAGGGAACAGGAAGTTAGCAGAAAGAGACTGGTGAAATACAGAAGGGGATACAGAGAGGATCTGCTACTGGAGTGGGGTGATCACCTAATACTCAATTAAGTCAAAAATTGTGATATGTTCCATGACATTTTTTAAATAAATACCAATTATTTGCACTTTTGGTCATCTTGTTTCTGACCTGGGTTTGGGTGCTCTGAAACTTCAGTAGCCATAGTATCTAACCTTCTCCTTGGCTTCTCTACATAACTAGGTCATATGAACTCTTCCAAGTTCAGCCAAACCGAGATCATTGCAACACATTCAAAGATGGTGTGATACATGTGAACCATATGTCATTCTTCTTCAGATCCTGATTGGCTGAGCAGAGAGGGACAGGTTATCCATCAATCCAAAAAAACCATCATTCTTTACTTAGCAATGCTTTAGTTGGATAATATTTCTGTATACCTATGTTTATCAGTGTATAAATGTAGTTCATTTCAAACTTACAACTGTGACTGAAACACTAGAATAGATTGCAGCCAGAGCTGTAAAAGTGTTTAGTCTGCACAAGGGTATGAGCAAGGGTATATCACACTGGAGACACTGCTGGTCAGGAAATAACGGTGTAGTCATATTTACTACTGCAAATGCATCAGGAGAAGTTTAAGAAATTACTTCTCCCAGCTTTTCATGGCTGCTTTTCAATTTTATGACAGAGCTGCCAGCATGATCCTGCTTCAGTTCATCCTGCTCAACCTAAACCAGAGATGAAGGTGATTTGGGAAGACCTGGCTGATTAGGCATTGAATCTACTAGAATTTACATAATCTGTTCTGGTGGCTCAACAGTGGGTTGGTAACCACCAGCTAAAAGATGGTAAATGACAACTGTAGACAGTAATGAATAGTTAGAGGTCATAATATCTTGAAGGCTCCAATTACTGCCATTGCAACTCTGTGACTATGCCTGAAGATACAGTGTGGGAGTGACTTGATTCTGCCAGTGACTAAGTAATTAGCCCCAAAGGCAATATGGCACATTTCTCTGTGTCTCCATTTCCCATCTGTGAAAGGAGAATAGTGCTGCACATTCACTTTTGCTTAGTACATTCTGCTTTGACACCAAGTGTAAGGATTCAACAGTAAATAGGAATTTCTCAAATGCATCACAAGAGACCTAGGCACCTACTGAAATATAACTAAAACAGTAGTTAGAAGTCACCAGAGATACAGCAATTTCCTTGCAATAACAACAGTTACACTTCATCTGTTTCATACTCTCTTTTTCATATAGAGATATCAGAAAGCTCTTATTTCCCTGTATTGAGATCACAAGGCAAATCTTTTCTTGGAGCAAAATGCCTGCTAAAACATTTTGGTTTATGTAAAGGCACAAAGTGGTATTACCTATGGGGCTTCAGGCTTCAGGGGCCTCCAGGCAAAATACTCTACATGCTGAAGAGGAAATGCAGTTACTGAAGTCAAGTTTATGTTTTTTAACCTATTTTTCTTGAGATAACTTTGTCAGATTGTCAAACAAACTCTCCAAAGGGATTTGAGTCACAACCACATTAAACTGGAATCCAATCTTGTTATGCTGGCCTCAGCTAGTGGATATTCCCTCTGAGCAAGCCTGCACTGTATTAAGCTGCCTTCTGTTTCTTCAACCTAAGCCGTGAATGTATAATCATATTTCCTTTTGAAAATGACTTGTTTTTCTTCATTACAGAAACAGGATTGATTTTCCTACAGAGTGTTACACTTGTCAAAGCAGTCATAATCAAATTTCAGTAAAATGTCCCTACACAAGTAATTCCCGCAATTAAAACTGGAACCTTTCTGAATACCTGTTGTGTCGAATTCTAATCTCTGTATTTATTTGGAATAGGCACACTGAGAACATGGACGAAATCCACAATTTGTGCAATGTCACTGGAGTCCCATCAGTAGATACCAGCTGTGGGTACAACTACCTGCTTGCAGTGAAATAAACAGAGTCACTCATTAATACTGGTATGACAAAAGGAAAAAACAAACAAACAAACAAAAACACACACAAAACTGGTTCAAAAGATGAAAATAATTTCCCTTTCATATTTGTGAATGAAAGAAGATATATATATATATATATATATATATATAAATATATATATATATATAATCAGTATCCCAAACATTCCCTCATCTAACCCTAGATAAAATAAAATAGAGGTGGAAACAATAATGGTAATGTTTTGGTAGCTAGCTTAGAGACTTCAGTGGCCTGAGAACTCCCACAATAAGCCATGGTAAGAGTGCACTAGCTCAACAGGCTATATTTTGGGTGAAGAGCATTGCAACTTAATGAAGACGTGGGTCAGCCTTGAAGAACTCATGGGCTAACGTTGCATCCCTCTGTGGGACTCTCAAGTGCAGCCTTCGCTTCCTCTTCAGCAAATCCATGACTGTGTGAAATCTTGTTGTTAAGCTGCCACGTTTACTTGTACAGGATATGGAACATGATCTACGCAAAATTCAGTTTTGAAAAAAACGTTTTTAAATACGTTTTCTGATTCTTTCAATTTTTGCAAGTGTGGTTTTCCATTTTTTCTTCCCTTCTCCCTTCTCCACAATATCCTGTCTCAAGTGTGCTCTGCATCTTTGGAGGCTTTTCTTCTTTGTCTTCCTCCATTGGAAAAGTCACAACCGAATAGACATTACTTTGAAGAGGTATTTCCAAGGATTGCTGAAAAAGTCCTCCTGAAGTCACCTGTCCTTGTATACCAGCAAAGGGGAAATTGAAATCAAACCCAGCAAAAACGTGTAAACCACTCTGTGATATTATTACAATGAATTCTGCAGGTCAATCCCCAGACCCACAGCAGTTACTTATAGCCCTAGTATGTGTATACCGATTTGTTCAAATTCACCTTTCCTGGATAAAACTTCTGAGAGGAGGAAAATAAGGCTGCCTTGCCAATCATATCCTGCCTTTCCCATGCACCAGTAGTCAACAAGACAGGCACAACCCTCCTTCAGTTGACCAATACTCATTCACATACTCCAAGCCTCCCTCTTTTCTCTTGTACACACACACAAACATGCTCATGTGCACACACACCTGCAGAATGCTGAATACCTAAGCTGAGCAAATGATTAAGGCAAAAAATGTTTTAAAGAAACAGTTGAATCACAGCTTTCACTGCTTGGCAGCAGATAGGTGATATAAAACTAGCTATAAACTTGCCCTAAATGGAAGGTCTGGATTTTCTCTATTACAGTGGGGTGAATGTTTAAAACAGGGCAAACAAGAGAGCTGCTGAATTTGCAGCTCCACCTGAAGGTCATGTAGCCTGACCTCCTTACAGCCACACACACAGAAGTAAGTGAAAATAAACAAAGTATTTGCCAGTATGCCTTTTGCTTACATCCACCTAGTATTATCTATTGTATTCATTCCATTGGAGAACATCATGTTATTAAGGGAGGCCAGCTCTGCCAAGTGTTAGTCCCCCAGAGGGGACTCACCCATGTGTTAAACATTTTAGCTCTTGTAATAGAAGGCTGTGCTCTATATTTCAATGACAATTCACTTAGTGTTTACAGATGAAAGACTTGGGAGTGCATCCCAGCAAGCAGTGTTCAGTTTTCATACTGAGAGAGTGGGCAGTAAAAAAATGTAGTGCACACTGATTGTGAGACAGATGTGTCTTGTGGCAGTTAGCAAACCAGACACTCAAGTTCATCTCAAGCACCTAATGTGTGCATCAGCCTTACTGAGTTATGGAGAGCTCCAAGAACATTTTACCTCTAGAGGCAGCAAGTAGCTAGGAGAGTGGGGTGGCTGGAGAGCTTCAGAAATGTAGCCTTCTTTTACAATTACGCAAATGAACTGCTCTTTTCTACATGTGGTCATTCTGAAGGCATCCCGTGATAGAAAAGATGGAAATATCTCCAGTTGCTAGTTCTGCTTTAAAGGGGAGAACAGACTTCACATAACTTTGTTATTGTAAGCAAAAAGGATGTAAACATCAGGGGGTAAAAAGCAGGGAAGAGTGGAGGGAACAGCAGATTCCCCATAGAGTCATTCACCAACACTCTTCTTCTAAAGCAGCCTGGCATCCAGAAGCAGCATGCACTTTGGAGGAATGTTCCAGTTTCAGTTTCTTTTAAGTAGATTTGACTTTCTCTCATTTAAATTGAATGTATTGCTTTGTTGACATGAAAGTTTTGATGACACACCACCCTAATTGTTCGCTGCTCCAGAGAAGCACAAACCTGCAGACGATGCTCTATGACATGTTTTTGTGCTTCTCGTTGTTATAGTTTTCCACCAACTGATCATCACAGCAAGTCAACCTGCAAATAAGTACTCCTGAGTTCTTTAATGAGGCCCTTATCCATGGTCAACTTAGGAATACTCATTGGGTTCTCCCTGTTGAACAGCAGCAACTCCAAATAACCCTCCCATTAAAATGAATGCGCTGCTGTCAGAGATGTCAGGTTGAAGGGGTGGCAGGCTTCTGAAGCCAGTTATTGCATCATTCTTCTGCTAGGCCAAGGTACAATGCCTACCACAGTGATTAGAGCAATTACTCAGCACTGTTTGTCACAGTCAATCAGATCTGACCAACATGAATGCATCCCTGACCTAGACCTGCCTTTCTGGCAAAGCATTAGTATTGGTTGTCATCTTTCTCTTCAGTAGCTCCATGCATGCACCTAAGTTGGGAATGCACTAAGAAAACTTCCTAGCAATTATTTCTCTTTCATTTCTCTCCTTGATAGACCTCTCCAATCA
Organism: Heteronetta atricapilla; assembly: GCA_011075105.1. Taxonomy (NCBI): domain Eukaryota; kingdom Metazoa; phylum Chordata; class Aves; order Anseriformes; family Anatidae; genus Heteronetta; species Heteronetta atricapilla. Next base: position 69,063,491 of record CM021732.1, on the reverse strand, counting down.
TCTGGTGCATGCATTCTTTCCCTTTTGTCTTTCTGTGTGTCCCCCTGCTGATATACATTGTGACTTTCTGCCCACAAGTTAACTAGCAAAACCTAGTGCTTGGAAATCACTAACATCACCCCTTCTCTTTTGTTGCTGACAAACCCCAGTCTTAATGAGTCCAGGTCTCTGTAAATCTCCTTTACAACAATACAACCCAGTATGAATATTTTGTTCTGGGCTCCATAAAGTTTAAAACATACAGTAAAAACTTGAGGTCAGGTAAAAAATGTTCTTTGATTTTTTTATTTTATTTTATTTTATTTTATTTTATTTTATTTTATTTTATTTTATTTTATTTTATT
>CM021732.1:68980687-69063137 GCA_011075105.1 Heteronetta atricapilla | reverse complement strand
TTTTATTTTATTTTATTTTATTTTATTTTATTTTATTTTATTTTATTATTTTATTTTATTTTATTTTATATTATTTTTACTGCTGGAATTAAGATATTTAGGAATTCTGCTTGAGCCTCTGACTTGAGTTGCCTGGCATCTGTACAGGGGTACTAGTTCTCACTCATGCTCTTCATTACATCTTAAGCTTTGCTTGAGATATTAATAGATGAATTATGCAGAAAAAAATGAACAAGCCAATCTCCTGCTCCCTGCTCTTTTGCTTTTCCTACACGAACACAAGCATCCAGTTGTGCTGCACCTCTGAACTGCCACCCTCTTCTCTTTTTTTCCTGTGCACATACAAAAAAGATTCTTCATCAGTTGTATCAAAGAAAGAGCCAAAATTCATAGAGATATATGTTTCAGGAGGCCCTCAGATCACAAACAATTTCACTAGCTACTTTGTCACATTAGGACAGTAATTTCAGTATTGCTTTTAAAACAGTTGTTCAAAGCTATCAGTTAGCAATATGCTATTAAACACAAAATGCTTTGTAATTATTTTTTCCAGGAAGAAGTTACAAACTATGCAGTTTATAGTATATACTGTGTTCTATGATTGTCTAAGGACCCTAAAGTTTAGAAAGGTTCCCAAATGCTTTGCTAAAGCCAGGAAACAGGAAACATGGAGATGATTCTTTCACATGCCCCTTGAATTATCTTAACTTGGTCCAGGCATTCAGCACTCTGTTACTTTTGGATACCATGGATAAAGGTATTGGGATGCTGGGCACAGCAAAGAGCATTTCAGCTCTCGAACTTCAGGGATAAAAGTCTGGAATGCTTTATAGTTCATTAGATCCTTAAATCCTTAGAAAAAGGTTTAAGAATAAAAGCATACAGCTGGATTGAAAATAATACACATTTGCAATAATAGAACAAAGTTACAAATAGATGAAAAAAGAAAATGAATTATTAAGATTATACTTAATAAGTACCATCTTAGCTGATTTAGCATCTCAACTGCTTGTCAGGCTATTTAGCCTTTACAACATACCCAAGGGCTGGCATATCCTGGCAAAATGTTAAATGTATATCTTTTTTCTTGCTAGTAAAGATAGTTGCTAGAGCCATCCAGTTCAACTGCCCTGCACAATCTTTTTCTTCTCTAGCTCAGAAAAGAATAATTGTTTCTTCTTATTCACTCTTCATTATTGACAGCAAGGAAGTAAGGCAGGGGATCAATTCTTTTACCTTTTCTTTAAGGTTAACAATTGCTTATCTTAATTGGCAAATTCCTGGCTTCAGCTTTAATATGTCTATTCTTGCAATGTAGGACACAATAGCAAAGCTTTATAAATCTTACAGCAATTGTCAGTAGATGCATCTTATTAAATGTAACTGTAATCAGCCTTTTTTAACAGCAACCTATAGGTTCAAATTCAAAATGAAGGATGAAACCCTGGGTGGGATTGGATTGATTTGGTAACAGCCCCATACTTGCTGTTAGTTAAGGGAGTTCACTGAGGTCCTTCCATGCTTAGCTTAGAAGGCAAAGTCAGATATTCTGAGGGTAGCCAGAACCACTCCAAAGCTCTGTCATCTGACTCAGCCTCATCCTGACCATTTATACAATGGTTGTGACATTTCTTGAGTCTGAGGCAGGAAAAAAAGAAACTGCTGGCACTAAAATGTTTTAACAAATTATTACTACAAAATGGATGCTCATGAAGGCAATATGATATATAGAATAACTAAACAAATTTGAAGGTTCAAAGTCTTGAACTTAAGTGTTCTTGAATAAAAGAAGTGAGTTTAATTGCATGGCTGCACAATGGGGTTTAACCAATCAACTTTTTTTCTGTTGTGTGGCCAACAGGTTGCTGCAGGGGCATTGCTACTTCTGCTGCAACTTTTCTTCCTGTAAGAAGTGGTTTCAGTACAAGTGCTCTGATCCTTAGAGACCACATTGAATGTTGTGATTCTCCATGTGGGTGAATCCCTTGCAGGACCAGAGCTGTAACAGAGCTAAAGATGTTGGCAAATGTTCTTTCTCATTGTCTGCTCTCAGGTTTGCAGATTGTGCAGATGGCCATGCTTCTGTTGTTGGTAAAAGACCTCACTGTGGTAAATGACCCTATTTATGAAATTCAAGAAAACAGTAGAGAATAGTGAAGTCAGTTGAAGTGCTAAGTACACTTACAGAGCACAGCTAAGCCATTGGTTTGGTAGATTTTTCAAAATATGAAATAATAAATAATAAACATAAATAATAAATATAAACTCCACAAGATTTGCCTATCCATTCTTCACCTATTCATATATAACAGTAATTAAACAGTAATTGCATACGTGTCCTGATATTTTCCTAAAATGTTCTGAAATTCAACTTTAATTTGCCTCTCACATTAGCAGTTCTCCCACTGTGAGATGGCCAATAATTTTTTTTTTTAATAAACAAAAGTCCCTGAAAAAACAAACTAAACTCATAAACTAAACAACTTTCCTCATGCAATAACTTCACTACTTGACTGAACTAATGACATAGTGCTACACTCAAATTAATTGTTGGCAAAGCTATGACTGATTGAAATTCTGCCAACACTTACCTAGTGGAAGAATGGCAGATCTTGGTAATTCTGTAAAGTTTTGCAAATAATGAGGAAAAGACAAAGAAAAAGAAGTCAGGTTGTTGCGTCTGACTCCACTGCAGCTGATTGCACTTGACAGTCCATCTCCATCTGAGTTGGTAGCTGTCTGAGTACAGTACAAGGCTGTGTCTTTTAGCATCTATTAGGTCTGAATGGATTTAATCAATTCAGATACCAGCTTTCTTTCTTCTTCTTTATTGATTTTTCTTTGATAGCAACTGACTTCTCTCCATGTAGCTGAATTATCATTATTTTTACTACCTACTATTTTAATCACTATCAATGTGCCCAGTGTTGTACAAGACAAAAATAGTCTCTTTTATCAAAGAATTTGTGATAAAAATATAGAATTACTGACTATATCATGATCACTCTTGAGATGATGACTGTACTTAACCCTCTGCCAGAAGAATTTACCAAAATGATAAATAGCAAATAACTAGTTCTTCCAAACCTCACAGAGAGTTTACACTTCTCTGCTCATGCTTTTGGAGCACCTTGGGGATCATCAGCACTACTGAAAAGTGCATGGGCTTACCCAGGTTGGTTTCAAGTGATCTGAGTGGTTGGATGTGGCAGCCTGGAGCCCTACCTGAGTTCATTACTCTGCTAAGAAAATCAAAAGGTTAAAGCTTTTATGATAATGGATTGCAATTATTAGTGTGACTAGCAGCACAAAATAGTTGTTTTATCATTGCACATCAAACTGCTCCCCCTTTTAGGTATTAGCTCGCAGCAGCACGAGCTTCAGCAGATCCCCATGATAAGCCCAGACAACTGAAAGGCACCTCTTTAAATAAGTAAATAAAATAATATTAATAAAAAAGAAGAAGTTACCTTTGAGCAGACACTTCTATTTGCGTAGATGTGCTGGGGCAGTGGTCATCCTCCAGCTCTATACTGACCCAGCAGTGCAGAGCAGGAAAGCTATTAGCTGAATAAATCTGTGGCCACAGTAAATCTAACAATAGAGCCCCAAATTCCACATCAAACCTGTTTTGGCTATAGGATGCAAAGCACTGCACCAGGATAAGATCACTCCACCATTTCAAATGTTCTAAAAAGTATTTTGATGGATTAAGTTGGTAGTTCTGGGTTTCTGCCAAATTACATACTCTCTGTTTCATTCAAACGTTTGCTTGTAAGCTAACATCTGATCTGTCTCAGCCCAGTACCAAATCCACACAAAATAAAACTTGCATAAACACTGTATCGTGTATGGCCTGTGCACGACAGCAGTCCTATACATGTGTATATCTGGATAAGATCTGTACCACACTGTGCTCCAGTGTGGGAGGTCTGATATGAGGAGTGCAGAACATCGTCTTCATCTTTAGTGTGGGAAGTAATTGGGAAGAAGTGTTTCCCTTGGCCCAAAACCAGTCTCATGAATCCTCACCCTGGTCTAAGCTACATGTAATATTAATCACATATTAACAGTCTGTTCCCTTGGTTATGGAAAGTGTGTTCCTTTGTATCTGCTGTTGGTAGCTTCTGATTCTCCAAATTCTCTGTAGTGACTTGGCTGTAGCCAATCTGGGTCTCTAAAGTCTGCTCCTATTTTTCCACTCAGTATTAAATTCAGCTTCTAAAATCATGTGCATATCCAAATGCAGGTTATCCGTGTAGGAAACTACAACAAAACTATGAGAATTATAAGCTTTGGTCTAGTAGTCAAACCAAGGAAATAATTTTGGTTTCATCAGAAAAAAAAAAAAATCTTAACTTTTTGTTGAAGGGAAAAGAATTAACCTCTTTGCTCTACCTCCGCTGATAGAACAAGGCACTTGCTTTTGTGTTCATTTTTGTCCCTATGGTTGTTTTTAATTTGAGTAAGGATACAGTTAACTTTGATGTTTGGTCTCAGAGAAAAAAAAAAAAAAAAAAAAAGACTAATCTTATTTGAAAATATTCAACTGAAATACTCTGCCTTTCTCAATTCTGCACATTCTGAGATAAGTTGTTTCAGAGAAGCGGACATTTCTGGACAATGGATTATGTTACCTACAAATTCTGCCTCGTTGTAGGCTTCTCATCTCCTGTTTCTCACAGTTTAGTTTAATCTTTTACAGTTCACTCACTGGAGAGAAATTTTGTTCTTTCACAGTTACAGTCATACACTAGAAGGGTTTGGGACCTGATGGAAGAGACCTGTCCAATTTGCTGTCTCTTAATACTATTATGGGATGAAAAGAACAATTGCTAAAGAGAATAACAAAACAGAATGTGGAGCTATATCACGGTGTAATATGCAAATCAAATTTTCTACAGTAAGCATTTACTTCTCCTTCTGTAACTTTTCTCTCTAAACATTCTACGTTGATGATTTATACTTTTCTCATACTTGGAAAACCTAACCAAGTTATAGCTAGATGTGTGAGTACTGTTTTAGGCTTTATGTACCAGGTTATTGTGTTACAGAGTTTCCCTTTTGCCTTCACATCATATTTCCAGCACATAGTTCTGTTATTGCTTATCACAAAAATTGAGACCTTGACTCTGGCTGCTTGAGGTCTTCCAGACAGGTGCTACTTCCCCAGTATCTTAATTACACTCTTCCCTGGAGTGAATACACAGTAGGCAGTCTGCATTTGTAATTTAACTCTCCAAAAACTTGCAGTAATAAAGGAGATACACACAGACACTTTGCATAGGATCTTAAAGCAATTATTCTGTTCCTATATACTATGAAGAATTTAGATTTGGATACAGCAATAAACTCTGTACACTTCACATGTCTCAATTTTTATGTCACTCCCAAAAGACCTTTGATTCAGGCCAGTCCCAAATCCCTTTTTCAACGTAACTTTCTGTTGGGACCATTGAGTCTCTGCTTTTATCTCTCTACTCTTAAGTGAAATTGCTCTGGAATTAGCTGCTTCCTGATTTAAAGTCTTTCTCTATGACAAGAATAAATTCCTCTTATTGACTTGCTTGTCATGTACTTCCAGTCTTGCTATGTGAGACTTTCAAGTTTTCACAGGCAGTACTTTTGCTTCCTACATGGGATTTTATATTTATATTTATATATAATTTTATTTTTATAGTTACTTATCCCTCAGAACAAAATAGATGGATTGCTTTCCTGACTTCAACCAGTAGTTGCTGCACAGAGTTTGCATTTCAATAGGAGATCACCGATGTTCAAAGGATCATACTTCTCAAAGCTGGTCAATATATGATACAGCACAGATAGCATAGTAGAGATCCTCCTTACTCTGATACATTTCATGATACTGCAATTTCATGGTAAAATTAGAAACCATGGGCTGCAGATAGATTCCTCAACCTGCCACAGTTTTGTTTTACCAAAGTAGTAATTAAGCTAAATATCAAATTGAATTAACAGCTTGAAGGTGATTTAAAAAAGGAAAATTTGCTCATGTAGGTTGCCTGAAGTCATAGAAGCAGAGTACAGAACCACCAGGACAGAAGAATCATCTGGGTACCATTCTTCCATGTCAACTATCACTGCTTACTTACCTGCTACCCTGTGATTTAGCAAATTAAGATCTGTTTTTTTTTTTTTTTTTTTTTTTTTTTTTTTTTTTTTTTTCAGAAAAACATAGCCACCAATGAGTGGGATTAGTGTATAATTTCAGCTCACGTTTTAAAAAGATTTCTGCTAGGAACATGCATCTGAGCAAATACCATAAAGCTAATGCAGCAGTGGTGAGACTGGGTGATTAGTTTAGTAATACTTCACTTCTTGCTTTTTTATTTCAAGAAAGGCATATTAAAAACAAACAAACAGAAAAACCTGTACAGGTCTTATGCAAGAGCAGCATATATGCAGAAAGTATTTGCTTTTCTCAATGCATAAATAAAAGACTGAATAACTTTCTAATGATGAGTACTAAGCTTTTCAAAAAATGACAAGGAGAAAATTGTGCCAAAGTAAATACACAAAATGTGCATCTTAAAAATGACTCTGTCATTCCAATTTACCTGTTCCCTTGATATGCAGGACTTGAAGGACACTTGCTATAGGAAGTTAAATAGGTTTTAAAATATCTTTTTTTTTGCTGTTGTTTTACCAGGGGCTGTTCAAAAATGTATGGTGGTTTTGCTTGGAATTTTATTTCCTTCTAAAGTAAAGGAGGGGAACACAAGACCACTGAATATTTAAGTCTTTGATGATGGTTTCAAACTTTCATTGAAGCTGGTGATTCCTTGCGTTTCGGCCCAGTTAATTCTGCAGCCAAGTGTAACAGCCATTTTCCCAGACAAAATCGATTGCTTTCTAATATATTTACATCAGGTGTGATCCTGCCCTCCTTGCTAATGCAAAACCTACAGTTCAGCTTCACATCAAGCATTTCTTGTCACCAATTTATTCTCAAAATTATTGATGCTATTCTTACCAGAGTTCAAACTCCCCTTTCTTTATGATTTTAAGTCACATCTGCAGTGTCTTTTCTGTCCCTGAAGGATGATGACTTGGGGCCAGGCAGTATGTTCATGTTCTGGTAGTCTGTCCTCTCCTCCATGCCTGGCTTCCCTAGAACCTTGCTGGCAGTCAAGGGACAAGTTCCTTGCTGAGAAATGCCACAACTTGGCAATACTTTATGGATACTTTTGTCTTTAACTGCATGGTAACCTTTATGGTTTGGGACAGAGAATTCTCCAGTTCTACTTAAAGCATCTTTAATTAAAATGCTGGCAGGTTTTTGGCTGATATTGTTCAGTACTAGCAATGCACATTAATTTCTCCCTGGCAAGTCCTCCCTCTTTTGACCATGTTGTTGCTGTTATTTTTACCATCATCATTAGGCTTCTGCTTTGAAATGATGCCATGTGGGTTAAGAGATAATTTATAACTAAATTATATAAGTCATGTCTACAGCACCTTCTGTAACTGAAATAGGCAAGAGTCCAATTCTCTGAGGTTGGCAGCATTTTAGATATCAGTGCAGAGTAAGCTAAACTGTGTCCAATATTGTTATCCCCATTGTAACTGCAGCTGTTATTAAGGGCCAGTACAGAATTGTTGTGGTTTAACCCGGCCGGCAGCTAAACACCACACAGCCGTTCGCTCACCCTCCCCCCTCCCTCTCTGGGATGGGGGAGAGAAACGGGAAAGTGAAGCCTGTGGGTTGAGATAAAGACAGTTTATTTAAGAGAGAAAATAATAATAATAATAATAATAATAATATGTACAAACAAGTGATGCACAATGCAATTGCTCACCACCCACTGACCGATGCCCAGCCCAACCCCGAGCAGCTGGCCCCCCACCCTGGCTAGCCACCCCTATATATTGTTCAGCATGACGTCAGATGGTATGGAATACCCCTTTGGCCAGTTTGGGTCAGCTGTCCTGGGGCTGTCCCCTCCCAGCTCTTGCTGCCCCCCCAGCCTGCCCGCTGGCAGGACAGAGCGAGGAGCTGAAAAGTCCTTGGCTTAGTGTAAGCACTGCTCTGCAGCAATTAAAACACCAGCATGTTATCAGCACTCTTCTCATCCCAATCCAAAACACAGTACCTCACCAGCCATTAGGAGGAAAAACAACTCTGTCCCAACTGAAACCAGGACAAGAATGTAGTCATACACATGGCCTTTGAATGGAAAACCAGAACTGTCTGGAAAAGAAAACTTTGCCTGAGATAAATTTAAATCAGATATCCACAGGAACTTCACCTGCCTATTTTGAAACATTCAAGAGAATTGAAAACTTCAGTGACTGGAGCTTACAACTTCCTAGTTAGGTGTCCTCTCCAAGATGGGTGGCAGAAAACACGCATGTCTCCTAAAAGCAATATTCCTGTTTCACACAAGGTCAAATCGGCGTTCACAGAACTAACTGAGTCAAAAATGGTGATATGGGAGATCTGTAGCAGAGGTACTAACAGAACTCATATCTTCATTTTTCAGTGCTGTGTTTTGTGTATTGGAAGATACCCACATTCCTGTACAGCAGTTATTTCTGGAAATTCCTGTGATTGTTATTGTCCTCCTTTGATCATGTAGAATACCATGACACTTATTGGGAATAAACCCATAATAGGTTTCTTTTAGCATTTTCTACCAAGTAGAGGAGCGCAGACATCCTGGAGGGGACTATCTTTACTTTGGGCAAGGAGAGTGCAAACACTTGGTCTTGAATAATTTGGTGCTTGCTGGCCATTCCCCAGTCTTGTTATTAGCAGAACTCATTGTCAATGCATTGCAAAGCTGTAGTTACTTGGGAGGAACAGTGGCATCATTGGTGCAGGTCGTTCATTAACTGCGGGTGGGATGTACAGTTAGCACTGCCCTCTGTAGTTTAGAGAGTACATGGTGATAACTTCAGATAGAAGATGACTGAGCACTGGAAGTAACTTATGCATCAGTCTGATGCTGCATTTTGTGATCAGGATCTTCAGAACACATGATGACAGTCTTAAAACAAACATGTAATCAGATGACCTCTATCTCATATATTCATGCTTGCAGGATAAACTTCCATAAAACAAACCACAACATTTTGGGGAGCATATCCTGATGGGAAGAACTAGAGATAGGTATTTATTTTAATTTAAATAGATAAGGTCTCCTGCATCTTAGTGTGGCTTATTTAGTTCAGCACTTCAGCTGGTTGTTTGCCATGTCATGCTGATCTAGGACTATTCTCTTATCAGTTCTAAAGCTTTTGACATACTGCATTCAAGATCATTTTGGATTAGTGGGAATTCTAGACCCTCAACTTTTGATTACTTGTGACGCCTCATTCATTTGGTCCACTAGCATGTACCAATGGATGATTTTATTCAGATTAAAAGTTTCATTTCCTCTCCATCACATTTGGATTTATTTTTCACCCCCCATCCCCATGCTAGAAATATACAAAGAATATACATGCATGCAGCCAGTGTGACTTACAGACACACACCCACAGTAACATGATTCGATATCACTAGCTGTAACAGGAGGAGAGCAGTAACGCTCAGGTCCCTAAGTGGATGTGGCATTATTTAAGCCTCGGGCATAAATAATGCCCGAGGCTTAAATAATTAAAGCACCTAGTAGCTGGCATAATTTGCTTGGTCAAATATCAGGACAATTTTTCCACTAGTTCCATCCTAAGAAAAAACAAAACAAAACAAAAAACCCCACAAACTTTGAAAGCAAAGCAGCCTCTCTTTTCTTCTAGTCCCTGTATCCTGAAACAGATTTGAAGGCAATGGAATAGCTGCTGGTATTGCAAATAAACTGGTACTAGAAAATAAAGAAGGCATAGCAGTAGCAAGTCACAGAGGCCAAAATAGAATTTAGGCATGAGGATATTTCCCTCACTCTTCAGAAAAGACCATGCTCAAGGAAAAAAGGAAAAATATTTGGCCAAGTGTCCTGGTTTTGGCTAGGACAGAGTTAATTTTCCTCCTAGTAGCTGGTAGGGTGCTATGGTTTGGATTAGGATGAGAAGAGTGTTGATAACATGCTGATGTTTTATTAATTTCAGAGCAGTGCTTACACCAAGCCAAGGACTTTTCAGCTCCTCGCTCTGTCCTGCCAGCAGGCAGGCTGGGGGTGCAGCAAGAGCTGGGAGGGGACAGCCCCAGGACAGCTGACCCAAACTGGCCAAAGGGGTATTCCATACCATCTGACATCATGCTAAACAATATATAGGGGTGGCTAGTTGAGGTGGAGGGTGGGGTGGGGGAATAGCTTCTCTGGGATAGGCTGGGCATCGGTCAGTGGGTGGTGAGCAATTGCATTGTGCATCACTTGTTTCGTACATATTATTATTATTATTATTATTATTATTATTATTATTATTATTTTCCTGTCTTAATAAACTGTCTTCATCTCAACTCGCAGGCTTCACTTTCCTGTTTCTCTCCCCCATCCCAGAGAGGGAGGGGGGGTGAGCGAACGGCTGTGTGGTGTTTAGCTGCCGGCCTGGTTAAACCACAACATCAAGCAAACTTGATCAAAAGTTAAAAAAAAAAAAAAGAAAAAAAGAAAGAAAAGAAAAAAGGCCCTTTAATAAGCAGCATTCTTATTGCAGCACAATTAGGTAACTAACACGGCACTTGAAATTCAATGAGCATTGGTACTTAGCTCCCTTATAGTGCTTTTTCCTTGAGCATCTGTTATTCCCACTACCTAAGGAGTTACAGTGCCTCTAATCACAAACTTAATTTATCACAGCATTATTATTCAGGTTTCACCTTATTTGGTTAATTTGACAAACTGCAAAACATGGGTCTATTGCAAGTCAGAAATGTCCATGTGTGAAAAACAAGTTGTTAGAGAAGTGAGCCTGGCAAGTATCTCCTGGAAGAGGTGGATCACTCGTAAAAAAAACATCTTCTCATTGATAGCTCTTCCCTCTAATCCTTGACATTGCTGTCAGTATTTGACTTCACAGACAAGAACAGCACAATCAGTGGTACAACTGCACTTATTTCAGCTGATACCCACACTCATGGACAGCCAATGCAATCCACTCAACCACAGGTTAAATTAACATCTCTGTGTTGTCCAATAAGCCACCCATTTTCCATTGCCAGGTAAAGACTGAGAGGGCATTCCAGCAAAACAACACTTGTATGGCTGTTTCTCAGGGAAGAAATGTGCTGAAATGAAGTTGGCCTGAATACTGAGTTGCTTACTCAGTTTGTCCTGTGTGGTTTTATTTTTTTTTTTTTTTTGGTTAATCTGTGACTGAACACAGTAGGAATTTGCTTTGTGAACACCAAAGGAGAGACTTTTGTATGTGTTTGAGCAGCCATAACAGAATTCAGTTGGGCTACAAGGTATAAAAAATGAATGAAGGAAAATTAAAGGAAAATTGCTGACAGAACTCAGAAATGGCAGTTGTTGATATTACCTTTTATTTTTTTATTTTTTATTTTTTTATTTTTTTTTTTACTTCTCCTTTGACAATACTAGGATCTTCCAATCTTCCAATCTCTTGCTTCTCATACACATTTCTTCCAGTGTGACCACAGCTGAGACACTTTGGAAAGCTTTTTAATAATTTATTACAATGTTTTCTTCACCAGGAGATGAGGGGAACTGTTTCAAGAGGGAGTTTCATTGCATTTAAAATCTAAAGTTCATTCTATTCCATATAATAAATATCACAATGACAGAGCTGATAGCACAGCCTGCTAAAGAGAACAGGTAACTTATAGAAAAAATCCCTGTGTCATGGCAGTGGCTGAAAGTATACATCCGACATCATCTTAGCTTCGAGACTGTCATTATCCCTTACCTTGACATTAGCAAGTCATTTCAATTCACAGTTTTTCTGACTTCCTCCACAACTTGAAGCCTCCTTTTTTAGACTCACACAGCAGATCAAGAGCAGAGACAGGATCGGGAGCTGCACTCCCGATCTGACCCCATCCACCAGCAAGCTCACAGCAAAGTGTAAAGGGCTGGCAAAAGGTGGTGCAGGTTTCCCCAGGGACCTGAGCAACATGAGACCAGAGGTTTAGAAATGGAAACTGATCCAGACGTCTAGCTCACAAAATTCAAGCCCTGCGTATCTCCTCACATGGCTTCTCAGCACCCTTAGAGGAGGTCTGTTCTTCAGCTCTGCCAGTTTTCCTCAGTACTGAAGTAATGCTGCCTCTCAGCTGCTGCAATCTTTGACCTCTCCCACATAGAAGTTAACAAAGTGCCCTGCTATGGGACACATGGAAGTGTCCACTGGGAAACCACAAAGAACTGACCAAATTAATTGCAAATATGCTGAACCAGACTGACATGAATTGAGATCTTCTTTCATCTCCGGTCTCCTCACAGATTAACATATATGCCAAAATAAAATAGACAATATATGCAACATCTTAAACTCACTCCACTGAGAGCTGGCTACATAATTAACTAGAAAAAAAAAAAAAAGGTATCTTGCTTTACTCTTTTTACAATAAGAATTTGACAGGCTGGTGACAGAACATTTTTATCTCTTGGCAATATTTTTCAATTTCTCTCTCCCTGATTATTTTCCTTGAAACTGCTCAGATTGGCATATAATTTATAGGGGCAGCGCTATAAAGGGAACATGTTCTCCTGTTTCTGTATGCACAGTAGTCTTTGAAAGCTAGGACAGTAATTAAAATGTCTAAAGATGAGTATGTCATAGAGCCTGGCTTCAGGTTCCTGGTCTTGAAATCTTATAGTAATTTTTCAAAATGGATTTCAGAAATGCCTGTCACACACAGCTGTAAGCCATGCAGAGACTGACTTTAGTTTGTTACAGGAATCTCTGGAAGCTCTGACTCACAGAGAGGATACCACCTTGCAACTCAGTACTACATTTTGAGTTCAGAAAAAAAACACCTAAAACAGTTGTGTCATAAAGATGCTCTTTGTGATAGTAGGGAAATTATGTTCCAGATACGAATTAATTTCTAACATATGTACAGTAAAAAGTAAGCAACTTATGGAACAGAATTGAGAAAAAATTGCATTTCATGGAAACAGAACACAGCAAAATACATTTTCCTTATGTCAGCAACATGTTTTTTTTTTTTTTTTTTTTTTTTTTTTTTTTTTTTACAATATTTTTTTTTTTTTTTTTTTTTTTTTTTTTTTTTTTTTTCCCTTATCAACATATGATTTTTGCTCTACTGTGTTGCTGTCACTATTCCTCTCCCATATGGCATAAAAGTCATGACCCGGAACTCCCTAGACTGTACCCCTGAGTAGTAGAGCATAATGATGTCTCAAGACATAATTATTTAGCAGCCTGACCAACTTGTCTATTAAGTTCATAAATTGTTTACTTTCTAAAAGTTAAAATATAATCTACAGGAGCAGAGACTACATTTTTTTTTTTTTTTTTAAATCCCTTATGCTTTAAACTGATATTAACAAAATAGGCCCTCTACAGTCCCTTCCAAACTGGATGTTTGGAAGTTTTGCTGATGTAATATGACAACTTTAATATTAAAATATACAATACATTGATAGTAACTGTCTTACCTTCTGTTTCAACTAAATGACAGTATTCAGTAGTAAAATAGAAAACAAAACAACAAAACCCTAAGCAATCCAACCCCAAACTGTTCACTTATAGCTTTTCACAAAACTGAAAAATATCTGAAACACATGTTGGGATCTGAGTCATCTATCTGTGCAAACAACTTGGGATAGACATATGGTTTACAAAACAAGATGCATAGAAGATACATTGCATAAATTAATCAATATTTAGTTTATATCTATTCTACTGGGCTTATCTTCATTAAATTAATATGTCTTTTTGTGTGTGTGTGGTCATGGAGTGCTTTGCATAAAAGCCTCCTTGGTAAGGTGAGCTTTCCCATACAAACCCCAGTCAAATTCACCTTTCTTCCTGAAACCACAGTTTGCTTCTTGGCATGACTGAAATCCATGACTGAAATGCTCATAATGACTCCCAGAGAAATCTTCCAAACATTCTTCATAATATCATATATGATATAGTGACAAGCTATATGTTTCCCAGGCACTGAGATTGAAAATGGAAATGTTAAGTATAAATCTTTGTGGAAGTTTCAGTAATTTTTAATAATTTGTTCTTTTGTGACATTCATATGTGAATGATATATTTGTCCTAGAGCAATGTGAATTCATTTCCCCACATCTATAATATCTGCAGTAAGCTAAATTAAAAATACATTTGTACTTGTACAGTTAAATGATCATATTTAATGAAATGTCGGAGATGAATCTTAGCAAATAGTCAGGAAATTATTCCAGAAAGAGCAGCATTTCATTACTGGCAGTTGGGGAAAAGCAAAGAGATTAAACAAACGGTTTACTCCTCCGAGACATCTGAGGAGGCAGGGGCAGGTGCGAACATCAGACCTCAGTGGGGGCTTTTACCTGGGAAAGGGGAGCTTCACGCCTAGCCCTTGGCAAGTGGAGAAAGCTGGGGCACCTGGCTGGATGTGGCTGTGGGGGAGGCATGGGTAGCAATGGTAGAACATCCTGAGCTGGAGGGCACCCACAGGGACCATTGAGTCCAGCTCTGCTGGGTGGCAGGGTGGCAGCAGCTGTGGCTGGCCAGGGTTGATGGAGCTCAAGGGGCCCTCTAGGAGGACAGGAAGCCAGGGGCACTGCTCAGGGGTGAAGGAAGAACAGGCAAAGTGTTTTCCTTAGGGCAATGAGAAATAGTGAAAAGGTGAACTGCAGACTGGGTTGTTAAAGCCGTCCAGATATTTTATTTCCATGAGAATTAGGGCTCTGTTGAAAAACTCCCTAGGGAGCTATTGGCATCTTTCACCAATCGTCCATCGTTAAATAGTTTGGCCTCCAGCCCCTTGGGGAAACCTGTCTGGTTGGGAGCATGGCTGCCCTTAGCTGTCTGTTTAATTGACAGGGAGAGATAAACACTTACAGAAGAGATTCAGATCTCAGGTATGGTGGCTCAGCCTTTGCCATGCTTGATTTCTGCTGGGTAAGGAGCAGAGAACAGTGAGGCACCCACCTCACCTATGCTTCAGCCAGTTATGATGTGAATCCAGCCCTCTGCCCCTCTACCTGTGTTTGTCAGATGGGAACACTTGCAGTGCTTCTCTCCCACCCTCCATCTCTTTTGATTCTTTAAACTACAAGATCTTCAGGCTATAGACTAGGTCAGGTCTGTGTAGAGGATGTGGCCCAACCAATTGCTCTGTGCTACTGTAGAATGACTGCTACAAATATATGAAAGAAACTAAATCAACACCTATAAATAGGATCAACATTTTAACTGATTAATTTTCTCAAGTTCTGTAACAAATCATCTGGGAGCACTGATGTCATCTGAATATCAGAATTAAATTCCAAGCCAAAGATACGAATCTAACGAGAGATGTAGAAATGACAGTGAACACGCTGATTTTCCAGATTCAGCACATAATACAAATGAAAGAAGACAGAAAGAAAGTATGAAAAAATTCCATATTACAAGAATGGTCTCAAGAAAATGCAGGAGTGCTGATCTTCATGTCACATAACAGTACTTCCATGCTATTTTAAAGATATTAACAGTCCTTGATAATTTTCAGATATGCATACTCCAGCACTGAATTAATAACAGAGGGTAATATGTACCTGTACACATATATAGGTACACATATCTGACAGTGCAATGGCGACAAGGTTGTGAAGACACAAGGAATTCATAGTCACATCCATGCAAGTGTGCATACCTATGGGCTGCCATTTCTTCCTTTATGAATTCTAACCTCTCTAGGACACTGCAACCACAAAGTTTTTATGAAAGAGAGCTGAGCTTCTTGTACCTCATTCTCCCTTTGTTTTTCTTTTGCTTGTTTTTATAGCAATAGCAAATTAAGAAAGCAGATAAAATAAGTTAGTCTAGCTTACACATCTGTGACTGTATTATGTTTAAAATGAACACCTGAATGCATAGAGGAATTTACTTGAGATTCTGATTTGCAAGTGAAAAAGAAAAGATTGCTGTATTAGTTAAGCAATTAATCAGGTGTACAAAGCCATCTGAATTCTCTGAAAAACACATCGTAGAAGAACTCAGATCATGCATATGAAATTGATTCATGGAAATATGGTTGAGGCACATCATGTTTGAATGAGGAGGGTGCCAATCACCTGTTTGTCAAGCTCCTTTGTGATGTGAGTCACCAACCTTAAGGAGACAAAGGTCTGGATGCAGGTCAGCATAATTCTCATGTCTGTTCTGATTACTTTCAGGGATATAGAGACTTGCCACATATTTCTAAGCAGGTTCTTGCTTTTGAAGTCATCTCTCTTTTCTCATTGGGACTTGGGAGAGAAGGACTAGAAATAGGTTCAAAGCACGGTTGCAAAATTTGTTCTGCTGTAACTTGTCACCATTACCTGTTACTGTTCTCCATTACAGAGCCTGAGGTCTCAGAGGTTTTTGCGGCAGGAGACAAAAGGGCTTTCTACACAGGAATACTGCCAATGCTCTTTTATGCAGTATGATTTGGGGCTGGGAACTTACACAGTAGATTCTCCAACGAGATATTTTTCTCCTAATTGCTGCAAAATACATATTCATGTACTGAAACACAGAATGATAATACAGAAAGATGCTATCAAACTGTCACCTTTCAATTCCATTGAATTCTGTTTGGATAAAGATGTGCTTCAAATCTACTTTGCATTTTTAATTTAAACAGGACAAAATAAGCCACAGGCAATTTTACAAAGCAACATTATTTTAATTTCCTTTTTTGTATCAAGTTATAAAAGGGGATTATTCAAAATAAAACTGAAGCAACACTACATTCCTAAATTCTTAGGAATCCTCAAAGATTTCTCAATATTCATTGTCTAAATAATCCATGTGAAAACAAAAATAGACATTCAGTACACACACACTTTCTTAAGTAGAAAATTTGCATGGTGACTCTTGCATTTAGTAATTCTCAGTGGAATAGCTGAGGTGTGCAACAAAGTTTTGAGTTTCAAGCTCTGATTTAGCAAATCTGCACACTTTTAATCAGATAAACAGTTTACTGAGCTGACTCCTTAATGCTGTTGATATTTCTCTCTCTCCCATCCTACTGTCCAATCCCTATTGATCCTCTGTGTTATCATGTATTCACTTTCCCTTAGCTTTTGTTCCTTCAGACTTCTTAATCACAACAATCTTTGAGGTACCAGAAACAGCACAACATTCTACATCACAAACAATAGGTCCTGTGAAAACCTCTGCCAGGAACAAACCTTCCGCAAAGCATGTTATATTAGGAGCACTGCAGAGCAATGAAGAATGGCTGCTCAGGACAGGCAAGTTCAAACTGGGAGACAGCAGCAGCAGCAGCAGTCACAGTTGCTTTTCCCTAGGAGAAAAATGAGCTTGTGGATTCGATAAACCACAACAACATCTTAAGATCGCATCCCAGCTGCACCAGAACAGCAGGAATCAAAATACTTGTTAATGTTGTAATATGTTTGCTTTCAATCAGACAACACAAGAATTCATTCCATTTGCTCAATATTTTGGCTCTCGTGAACTCCATTGCCACAACAGCTTTGTAAGCACATCTGAGCAATTCCACAGTGGGTTTTACATCTGTGGTAAGTCATATCTGCTGTGCCTATATGCAGGACTTGTGTTTTACAGAGACTGGAGTGAATGATTCTTCCCCAAATTCGATTCTGTAAAAAGCTACTTGACTGCTCCAAGTAATCTTTTTTATTCTTCATCTTAGTTTACTCTTAAGGGTTTTTTGTTTCATCTTTTTCTGCTGTCCTAATGTACACAAATCACTTTTAGAGATAGTGTCATGCGTATGAAGGGAGCAATTTATCAATACAGGCACCTCTTTGATGAAGGATGGTTTGTCTTTACAAGGCTGGACAGCCCCAACTGAATTTCAATTTGCTATGGCATGCAAGGGATTTAGGGGATTAAGGTTGGTGAGAGGCTTTAAGCATCAACCAGCTTATTATTGCTGAAGGAATATATGATTTGAAAACCTTGCTTGTCTTGATTTTTTTTTTCTTTAGTATGTAGGGATCAGGTGGAGAGGGATGCGTAAGAAAAGCAATAACCTACTTGATGACTTAACAGTGAATTCTTTTTTTTATTTTTATTTTTATTTTTTCAGTCACACACTGCCTAGTTTTTTTGGGACAAACAGAGCTTACAGGGCCACATCCAGCTGACATCAACTAAATATCTGACTGATAATATTTTACCACTAATAATGGATACAATGGATACAAACATTTGTAATAAAAACAAAGCTGTAGGGGAGGGAGAGACTGGAGAAGGCAAGAAATATAAGTCATAAGCATTTATGTAAATGAAGAGGTGGTGAACCGCTACAAATATCATTCTGAACATAGTGTATTGTTTGCTCTTTGTTACAAGGAAATTGCTAAGGAGTAATGTTTCCTGATGCAAAAATGTATTAAATATCTCATTCACCTGCTCTTTGTTGGAATGGCAGAGTGGAAGGAAGCCCAAAGGAATCTAGTGGCTTAAAGCTACAACAGTTACTTTGTGCACCATGATATTAATTAATTACTGGTAAATACAAAAATACTGTGAGTCAATCACCATGAAGTCTAACATTAAAGAAAGTGCTATGATTTTTTTTGTTGGAGTCTAATTCTTTTAAGTAACTAAAACATTACGGGACTCATTTTTGTGTTATGCTAACACAGAGCCATTGTGGTTAGTGTTACACTCACATGAAATAGAGTGCTGGGGAAAATTACAACTGGGAGTCCCTTCCCAAGGCAAAATTTCCAGTTATGCCAAGTATTAAGTTCTGAAGATCAGGTCCAGCTGCCACCAAAAATATTGTTTCTTTTCTTCAGCAGGATATGGGATAGATCTGTGCTTGTATGGAAAGCAAAAGAAATTTCAGTGTGAAGTAGCTTTTTCCTTCTCTTCCGCTTCTGTTCTCCCCTCAGTTCTCATGTTCACAGAGTGGGACACTCTGTTCTCAGAGCAGAGCAGCATCGCAGATAGGGGATGGCTGTTTTAAATAAATAAAAAAATATTTTTTTTTTGCAATCAAGTCCATCTCTCAGAAGAGTTTCCTGGTGAGCAGGTATCAGGTCTTCCTCACACCCTCCTTGATGTGGTCTAATGAGCATTTAAGTGTTTTTCACAAGAAGTGGAAACATCTCAGCAAGAGATAAACCCTCCTCAGAATATTCCCAATTCAGAACCTTTCCCAGAAGAGCAGAGATTTGAACTAGGATCTTTTCCAATCCAGTCACTCTATGGTACACTAGGGGAGAAGAATAACACTGCCCCAGTTCTAAGACTCTATTACATCATTCTCCAAGAAAATTAATAATTATTGCTAGTATAAGGTCTTCAATTTGAAATAAGATGCTTTCCTTCCCTTTTTAACATCTTAAACCATATTACATAAGTTGTATTATTATTATATATATTTGGATTTTATTTATTTATTTATTTTATATGTTTTGACCATTGCCCTACCCCTGGAAGTGTTTAAGGCCAGGTTGGATGGGGCTTTGTGCAGCCTTGTCTAGTGGGAAGTGTCCCTGCTCATGGCAGGTGTGTTGGAATTAGATGATTTTTACAATCCCTTTAAACCCAAACCATTCTGTAAATCTATGATTCCATGCCTAAATCACTGTCTATTCACACAGTGCCAAATATAGGCTTCTCCATATCGCCTTGTGGCCATAATGGTCCCTTCCTCTACAGCATGGACCATAACAAATCAGGATAAAACACACGTCATGGCTGTGCTATATTATCTCTGCTAAGATTTTAAAAAGGAATGCCAATTAACTACCCTTAGTCTAGTATCCTCTGGGCTGTGCATAGTTGTTGTCTCTGAGTTTTGCTAAGGACTTTGAATTTGTTTTTGTTTACTGTAGACCTCATTTTTTTGTTTGTTATTTTTATATAACCTCTTACAAGCTTAGCATAGTTTGTGTGTGGAGTTGTACATCTCATAGAAATCCTAACATATCACTTACATCTACTGCATTGCAAGAAAGATATGTTCTGAAATGAGGATGCAAGCCTTTGAGGAAGTGTTACACAACTCATGGCATGGAAAGTAGGTTCTTCTGGATATAGACAAAAAAAATCTTCATGACATAAAGGAAAGCCCAAATGTATTTGAGACCCAGGTCTTTTTCCACTGTGACTGAAATGTTCAGCACCCCTGTGCTGCTTTCCTTCCATACAGCCACATTACTTACTCCAAAAAGCTTGTACTCTTTCTAAATTTATCAGTTGTCTCAATACAAAATACATCTCTCCATAATGCTTGTTTCCTCTGGGGTGGAAAGGCACTGCTTTCTGCACTGTTTATCCTTTGTTAAGCCATCCACAAGTTCTTTCCTGGTCACAGAGTTGTTTATTGCAATGTCTACACTGACTTAACCCTCCATACAATAGTATTCTTTAACATTCCACACTTCTACAGGGGTTATGATGCATGTAATGCTGTTCTTTTCCCTTATTTGGACTCTCGCATATGCCTGCATGGGTAGTTCAGCACAGATCTATTTTTCTAAACATATCACTTGGCAAATCATCGCCACAACATACCATAATCAATAAAACAGCTTGGGGAAAATACATACAGTTACATATCTAGCAAAGTAAATGAAATATCTACCTTCTATTTCAGGCCAGGCAACAGGAGACAAATGGGGGGGGGGGGGGGGGGGCCCGGGGGGGGGAGGGGGGGGTGGTGGTGGGGGGAACACAACCAAGAAAAATCAGTTTTTCTATAATTATATAAATTACAGCAAGAATGACTGTAATCACCTAAAATGCCTCTGGGGAGTTGGATTAGCAGAAGACAATTTCTCAGATCCATACTCCAGGGTTTAAACCTTGGTCTGAGATTCAGAATTAGACTAACAATCTAAAATAATTAACCCTTGGAAAGCCAAAATATGTAAGGCAGAGGTATACTATCTGTACAGTATCAGTTTCTGGCTAAAGGGGAGGAATGCATGATTGAAATAGTTTTGTAATTGCTGTGGATCTTTATATTTGGCCAGGCCAGTCAGATCTCAACTTCAGTCCAAACTGAGTATTCTTCCCTGAAAAAACTTCCCAGTTTCTCTCCTTTTTACCTCCAATAAAAAAGCAATAGCCACTCAAACAAATATCTCTTAAAGCCAACAACAGACTTCCTTCAGTAATGTATGTCTATTGCTAAATATATGGTAAAAATTTTGACACAGAACTAATCCTAGTTTATATGAAAGCAAAAATATTGTAAAGGAAATTCATAAGTTGTCTAGGAAAATAAAATAGATGTGTGGTTAGGATATGAAAGTAGATAGGCAAAAAAAAAAAAAAAAAAAAATCCCTCACTTGCTTCATTTTCTTTAGAAGAATGAGACTTCTTGAAAGAAAAGCCTCTTGTCTGTCCTATGCATAATGTCTGTAATAGAAGAATTAAAACACTCCAGGGACATCCTCTCCACCTCTCCACACTTTCCAGTTTTGCAGTGGGAGCATGGCTGGGGCAGTAGAGGAGGGCAGACTGAGCAGGTAAGAGGTGCCTGTTTCTCTGTGTGGGTGTTTCCTTGGCTGTGGACAGTGCTTCTAAATACCTCAGCTTACATTTCATACCAGAAAGAGTCAAGGCTTTGACACTAAGCAGAACTGTAAGTGCATATAGTTGTATTAATGTTATCTGAACCTCCTATATGTTGCAAGTTTTGTGCTTCACCTGGAATCTCAGTCTGGATTTGAATCCAAAATACGGCCACAAAGTATAGTTATTTGAAACTTGAAGCTACTGAATCTAGTACTGCTTGTAAAGACTAAATGTTCCTGTCTAACAATGAAAACATCAATAATTCTCTTAATCATAGTGAAGCATTTTTTCCATGCAGATATTGCTTTGAGAATAGAAATTCGTATGAAAAAACATCAATCAGGGAACTCACACAAATGAATACCTTACAGCCCCAGTGGTAGCCCATCTTTGGCAGCCAGTATTGAAGATTAATGCTGATAAACACCACATTCAACATAACATGTGATTTCTGAAAATAAATCAATTTATTGGATTCCCAGACATATGTATTTTGTAGTCAACCATTGATTACTGACTCAACTGATTCTGCTGTTCATTCATCACATCTGCTTGTATAAAAACTGAACTATTCTCTTTCAGGACTTCATTGAATATATAGCACAATTACTTGTGAAGCAGTGCTGTTCAAGTTAAAAAACATTACATTTGATAGCTGCACACGGAAGTGGGTCCATTTACGTAGTACAAATGTGACAGAGATAGATATATTTTGTGGAGATAAGTATTGTGAATCAAAGAGGAACTGTTGCACTTTTTGAACTGAAATGCTTCATGCTGCATATTAGGGATGACACTTTACTGTCTGAAGATACTGCCTGTGTTTATTACATTAATTTCTTATTTACCAAAAAAAGATAAAGTATCTCTTGCTAGCAAACAAGAAGTGAAAGTTCCTGTGTCCAAATCCTTGCCTTTTGATCACAGCATGTTTCCACTATAAGCACTCTTACATATGCCTCAATAATCCAGCAGAGTTGGCAAAAATAACGGATCTGTAAGCAAATTAATGCAAAAGGAAGGATGGTAAAAGGGCAAATCATTTTGATGAGATTAGTTTGTAGGAATGGCAAGATAACTCCCTAAGTTCTTGTTGATTCTTTCTTCTTTTTACCTAAAAAGCCAGTTTTTTTTAATTCAAGTCCCAGTTTTGTGCAAGTCCTTAAACAGGTGAGTGGCTCCATGAACTTGAATTAGACGGGTTTCATACATCATGTTAGGCACACACTTAAGACCTAGCTGAACCAAAGCACCAGCTTTGCTGAGTAATAAAAAGTATCCTAGGTACGCACTTCTGTATTTCATTAATCTCTCATCATTACTGATAGGCACTGTAGACAAGGATAAAATGACTGGTGACACCTTTATTGTACAAAGCAGTTTTCCACAAAGCAAAAATGCACTGCTTTATTATCATCTATACCTAGAGTCATAGAAAGCATCTCTATGATCAGCACTTTTGTATTTCTGGGGGAAGGATGCTTGGTTATTCCATAATTTTGATAAAATTTGTGAGAACATGATGACAGAGATAGACAGAATGCAGTCAATGAAAGCTGGAAGCAGTATTTTTCAGGAATTCATACTATTGAATAGGTAAAGAATAGGAAAACCAGATGCAACTTCACCAATTTCATTTTTATAGGGCTATCAGAAGTGAAAGAGAAATTGTTTTCTCATTTTTTACCTGGTAAATTATTTATCATTGGGTAAATATTTTTGAGTTCTGCTTCATTTGTCACATCCTAGAGACTTTTTTTTTTTTTTTTTTTTTTTTTTCCCTGAAATTATCCTAGGTCTTCATTAAGAGAAGTATTAACCAAAATGCTCTGGAAGCAGCAGGTAATTTAGCTGAATGCACAACACATTATTTTCTTGTGCTTTCTCTATCCATTTTCTCTAATCTGCTTCTATCCACAAGGTTCCAAGCTTGTTGTCCATATCACTGGCTTGTTGTCGATCACTAGAGATTCCTCAGCAAAAGTCCTATTTGTCCATGGAGTTAGATGTTGTACCTTCTTTATTGATGGCAGCAAAATTCCAAGTGTCTGTTTTGTGTCTGTGTTCAGTCACCAGCCTTTGCTAGTGACTGCGTACACTGAACTGTACACACTTGAAATTCATTGTGCAAAGGCTCCTTCTCTCAGCTGACCTCTTGCTGCATTCTTAGGAAGTTAGATACAGCTGTTATGAAATGCTGGTTAGCAAAACCTGCTAGTCTGCAGGGAGAGAGGTGCATTATGCAATGCAAATTCAATATGCTCATTACTATTATTATTTACACCAAATAACTCATATCTGTTTATGAAAAAGCCACTACAATCAGTACGTTATGGTCTACAAAGCAATTTCACTCACACTGACACTATTTAAGAAGGGCAAGACCTCCCAGAAAAGATCTTTCAGTTCTGCTTTGGAATTAACTAAATGCAATAGTCTTTTTAATAGTGTATGACCAAAAGGAAGATAATCCTGTGAATGCAATTCAAAGGAAGTCAGAGCCCAACACCCAAAGAGTTTTGTTTTAACAAGGGACCATTTAAAAGCCTTTGATCACCAGATCTGAATGTTCATGAAAGATAATGTAAAATAAGTAGAATGAAGAACACAGCCATGAATGGTTTTGTGAATTGGATTAATTTGTTTAAAAATCATAAGTGAAAATTCAGCTTGATCAAAAATGATTGCTAGACAGTCTAAAGGCATCACGATGAGAAAATGTGCTGTTCTAGGAACACCTAGAAAAGATGTGCATGCAGTCTTTAGTCTGGAAATAGAAGAAAAGATCCTGCTTACATTACCAGCTGAAAAACTCTGTTTTTCAGGAAGCAGGATGAAGCACAGATTAAACAAGAGAAAAATAAATACATGAGCATTGTGGAAAACAGATGGAATTTCATTCTGAAGAAGTAGTTCTGGGAACAGCAGAATTAATGATACCTGTTTTCCCTGTTTCTTTTTGTCTTGTAGTTGACTTCACACCTGCAGAACTCACACAAAACAACCCATCTAGAGCAACCTTTGCCTGCCAATTTAATACTTCCTGTGGCTATTGGCTCCTATTTACTAGTCTCATTCTAGTTAAGAAGTTAGACTCTGTCAGAAAGAAATGGAGAATGGGAGGATGATTTTGTTAAGTCTGTCAGAGTATACATAAGGATGGTAGGATCCTTGTCAGTATGGAGAGAAAGAAAGTCTGCACAGTCCATATACTCTAAACATACAATCCAATTATAGTAGCATGACAGGTAACACACCAGGGGCCATCACCTCTTGCAATCACTTCGCTTTGCAAGAGGATGTGCTTCCAGTAATTATGTGTGACAGTCCAGTAATTACGTATGACAATTTAAATGTGTAAAAATGGGTGACTCAATACCCATAGGAACTGCCATTATTGCACTTGGTCCCATATGGCCAGTGGTGCCCTAAGAACAATTGCCGCTATTTTGGCATATCCCTGTTGGAGCTGTGTCTTGGAGTAACAATATCACAAGTAGTCAGCTAGAGCCCAGTTTGCCTTTGTCTCTGTGTGTACAGCTGGTCATTTCAATGCAGGGCACAAGGAAAGGGTATTTAGATTCCTACAAAATTAAAATGATGATGTTTTCCGTACAAATGACATGAGTATAATGCCTGTATGTGAAGCGAGTCATCATAAACTGAGCTGCAAAATTTCTAACACTCAGCTGTTCTAAAATTGTGCAGTGACTTCAGTGGTGATTCTTTTCCATTTACAACTGCAGAGAATCTCTAGAATGGTCTTTGATTAAAAAAGTAGATTATTCTTGATGTACATATTATTCTATTCCATTACATTTTGTCCTCAGTATATATATGGAGAATATATGGAGAATATATATATATATATATATATATATATATATATATAGTAGTATAGGGTAAACCTCATTATTACTTTGAAAGTCTTTGTGTTCATTGGTATTATGAAAAAATTCTTAAGTGCCTCACTGAACTGCTACCATACAGTCCAGACAATAACACAACTGCCATTGATAACTGACATTTATTTTCACTTTTATTTACTTTCACTTTTCTGTACAAACCAGGTTTCTTTTCTGTTGTTTCAAAGGAAGCCAATTGTGGAACTGTGTTCTTCAATGACAGCTCCATCAGTCTCCAACTATACCAATAATAACACCTTTAAATTAGATTGAAGTTTTGCTTTCAAAATGGCTTTTACAGTGAAGGCATCTCTCCTCTCTGTACTGCACTGCTTGCATGTTTATGACAACCTGACTGTAATTGCAGCTGAGAAAGAATTTAGGTTTAAAAGCTGTTAGTCCCAGATGTACAACTGAATTCGAGTCTTCATTACAGAAAACACGGCGGATGGAAGAAAACCAGACAAGGTCGGAGCTGTTCAAGGAGCAGCGAGAGGAAAAGGTGATTATCCTGGTAAAAGCCCACAGGTACCTTGCCTTGTTGAGCTGTCTTTGACTGGGGAAAAGCTACATCTGCGAGGAACGCTGCTGTCCTTTTAGTGGTATTGTGTGGAGGCAAATGCCAGGGAGATTTATGTGGTTCATTCTCTGACCTGTGATAATGCATCATTAGAGCCCTCCGTGTTTTCCACCTTTGTGAACAGAGATTCATAACGGGGACAATTATGAAAAAAATCAGAAGAGAAGTAGCAGCAGTGGCAGCAAGGGGAAGAGTGGCTCAAGCACACAGAACTTCACCCAGGAGTTGAACACAGATTTTTTTTTATTTTTATTTATTTATTTATTTATTTATTTATTTTTTTGCATTGTACCTTCACATCACTTTAAGGACTTCATCCCTCCCTGCCTATCTGTCCAAACCTCAGGCTCATTGACAGAATCAGAACATAACTCAAAGCCCAAAAAACCTCCACAACTACTCTTCTTGTTTAATCCTTCACTTTCTTGGTGAGCATTATAATATATTTAGAGGCATAAGAAACATACAGGGAGAGCTGAGGTCACTTGTCATCCCCTCAGAGAGCTCTATTGGGTCCTCTGAAGTGAAATGATAACAGCAAAAACTATTTCATGGCCCTGTGTACCTTTGCTTTTATCTTGACCCCAGGCAATTTTTTTATTTAGCATGCTGAAATGCAGGACTGCTGCTCTAGCTGACTGACTGGAGAATAAGTTTGTATCTATTTAACCAAACCAGACTAGCATCCCCTCTTCTCTGGCTGTGGATGGATATGGATTCAAGCAGTTGTAATGCTTTTTTGAGAACATTACCGAGACATTTTAATCACGGCTTGCTGCACTGGTAGATTAGTACCCAACGCAATGACCTTCTTTTTGCTGTGGACATGAACATGCCAGAAAACCAAACTGTACTATTCTTTGTCTTGATCCAATAAATTAGGTTTAAATAAATAAGAGAGACAAGTGCAATGCACTTTGAAAATCTGAATGCACCTGTTTTGCAGTGGAAAATTGAATGTTATTTATTTATTTATTTATTTACTTTTCCCCACAAAAGTGCTCCTGCCTGTGTTTGTCTCTTAGTGGACAACACTATAACCTGAATTTATGCATGACTTCCTACATATTTTGCACTAGGAGATTATTAAGAAACAAAACAACACACACAAAAAATGGTGTGGTTAGGAGGTATTAGAATAAATTAGTCTGATTTTCTGTCTCCTCCACTGCACTGAAGTCCAATACCACAAATGTGCACAAGAAAATGCATTGTCGGGAGGCAGAAGCATGGAGACAAGTGGTATGTGAAAGCCTTATAACCACATGTAAGATTAACCATTAACATGAAGTGCAAGGACCACATGCTCCATTCTTTTGCACTCTTGTTTTGGCACTCCATTGAGGAAAAATAAGAATCAAGTACTTTCACATTAAGAAAACTGTGATCTGCACCCACCTTATATCCTGTGGCTACACAGAAAGAAAGGGCTGATTCTGAAAAGGGAAACTAGTTCCCTTGAAGCCACAATATTTCAGGATATTCCAGCCCAGGGTTTTCTCAATTATTCTCCTATGTGTATACAGAATGAGATGCATTTTACAACACAGTGGTGGTTGTAACAGCATGTACCAACAGCTGGAGAAGTTAGCTATCTTCTAGGCAGCTCTGCCACCTTCTTTGTCTTGGGAAAGAAGAGAGTAGCATCTTGCAGCTTTGTGGAGAGGTACAAGAGGATCTGTTTCCCTTCCCTGTAGGGAAAAGGTGTTGGGTTGGATGTATTTTGTCACATTCCACATTTAAGTATCTGGTGCATCATCAAGAGAACCATCCTACAATTTAAAAATCCCTGTCTTAGACATCTAACGTGTTGTCCTCCAGACAGAAACAACAACACAATGCCTTCCCCATTGACCAGAGTGTGTTTCCATGTGTGCAAGTCAGAGGCTATGGCACGTTTTTTCTGTGCTCATGTTCCCCAATGGGAATCACTGCGGTCCAAAAAGGAGCCTGCCTTGTAAGCAAGAAAGGAAAGTTCTATCTTTTAGAGATTTTAGAGGGTTTGCTTGGTTTTTGGTTACTCTTTGCATGCTTCTGATGGCACAGAAAATAAATAATTCAAAAGAAACAAACAAGAAAAACAACTAATCAACATAAAAAGGTGGCAATTTGATTTTGGTGAGGCATAACAGATGTTTTGCTCAAGCACAGTTGTATAATACTTGCATAAAAAATAAAATATTTTATTTCTCCTGTGTCCTGAAAGGCATGTAGTAAAAAATATTTTATTACTACCAGGTGTCTGTCTCAGATGGTCAGGTAAAAAAGTGAAAATATTTTTGCAATGGTTGTAAACAACTTTACAGTATCTTAATCACTCATGGTTAAGATTGAGATAGTGCAGAAGTTTTTGATGCACAAGATCAATGCAAGGCAAAACAGATTTCAATAAATTCTCTGATATTTCTGCCTACTTATGTTCAGCCTGTGCAGTCAGGCACTCCTGTGGAGAAAATGCAACTGGTCACTGATGTTTTAGGCATTTTGGCATGCAGAAGCCTATTAGAAAAACATTACATGCCACAGAACCAAAGTATATCAAGGCTGTGTGAAACCAGTGCTCCCATTGCTTTTAATCTTCCACTGCTGGATCTGCAGTATTGGCACCAATGATGAAAAATAGCAAGGTTGCTCACCAAGGATGCAGAATTATTGGGAAAGCAAAAGCTTTTCAACAACCTGAAGAACCTGTTGTTTGTTTTGTGTTGCCAGTCAAGGTTCAAGGACATTTGAGCCTTAGCTAAGGCTTCCTAAAAGGTTAAGTGATTTGGAGTTCATTCCCATTTCTATTGAAGATTTTGACCAGGATTTCAAAAATTTTGCTAGATGGTCATTTCTCCTCTCTTGCAAAATGGATGCCTTCATAAGGCAAGTAATTTCAGCAGTGGGTAGCAAGTGAATACAAAATACTGCATTTCAGTAGAAATTAGATACTTATGACTCTTTGATGCTCTTGAGGTTCACAGTTAATAGGAATGCTAATAATAATACAGATTATATTTGTATGTCTTAAACGGCTTTACAGCTGAATACCTAGAAGCCCTCCAAATGTGCAATATATATATATATATTTATAAATGTGAAGCTGAGCCAAAGGAAGATTGCAGCCTTGTGATAACATCCACTGATACATTTCTAAACAGAAGTACATTACAGCAATGAAACAAACAAACAAGCAGAATCGTAGGAAAAGAAAATTAGATTTGCTCAAAAACAGAAGAGGGAGAGATGTCTTTCCTGAGTTTTGCACTCAGGAGGTGTGCCCATTTGTAGCAATGCTTTGTGTTCTCTGTCTGTATTGCTGTGGTGCAAACAGGCAGGGATGTGTGGCTCACCTGCTGTTTTCCCTAGCAGATCATTTGGATGAGAGGGGCTTCTGCAGCCATGCTGCTGCCAGCAGCTCAGGCTGGCCAGAGCAGGCCAAGGGGCTGCAACTGCAGCATCCCCAAAGGCAGGTAACTCCCCACATAACAGCTGCAGGGTGATCATATGGAAAGTTCCACATTTGGCATTTTGCTTTACTTTCAGATGATTTGTCAAGCAAAGAATTAAAGCATTAGAAATCTGATGTTCCATGCAAAAATCTGATGTTCATAAACATGGTTTGTATTTTTTCTCCACCCCCTGTTTTTGATCATTGTTTCTTTAAATATGAAGAGGAACTAAGAGTTCTTTGGGCACCCCTTCCCCCCCCCCCTTTTTTTTTCTTTTTTATTTTTTCTTTCTTTTCTTTTTTTTGATCGTTTAACCTTCTTTTATTGCCTGCAGTGCAGCAACAATATGCCAGAAACAAAATAATACATGCAAAAAATGCAGCCACTATAGTGTACTACTGCTACAGGTGCTACTTGGAAAAGAGAAATTAATCTTTTCATTTGGTAGCTTCAGTGGCATACAACTGTTTCAGGAGGAGGTCTCATGATACATGTGAGAACATTATCTGGGGAAGTAACTTTGAAGGCCATTGAGGCAAAGGAAATAAATACATTATTTCTGAAGAGAGAGAGAGCAGAAAACAAGGCAGAAGAAAGCCAATTAATGAGAAGAGTGATCACTATGTGGGGAGGATAAGGCAGAAGGGCTTGCATCACACACTTCTAACCAGTTCCTGTGCTGGTAGTTGTCATACTAAAGATATTGCTACTTTATAAGTGTAGATCCTCTACTGATCAAGAATTATAACCTTCAAGGTAAGGCAGCTTTAGTATGTACACTAACCTCAAACCACCTACCTCTCAAACAGCATCAAGTCTTAACAACGCATCAGTGTCAAAATGACCCTGCTCCCTCTCACTTCACTTTCTCCGTCCAGGCAACACTCTTGCAAAATACTTGGTAGGTTATCACTGGAAATACCAAACACATTAACAGCAGTAAGAAACGGGGATTCATTCTAGGATATCTTACAGAGCTAAAAGATAGTGAACCTGTTCAGCACAAAGGAATGAGGTTTGGTGTCAGAAGTAAATTACTCTCATCCTTTAGTATGACACTTAATATATTTGTTGATTCTGGAGATATTACATGCATGAATGAACTCACACCACTCTTCCAAACGCTGGTGTTGATGTATTCACACTTCAAAGCTTTTCAATGTGACAACAGTTTGGAAAAAGGAGAAGAGCTTTACCCACTTACTTCCTGATGTCATCATAAGGCATCTTTAAATAAATAAATGCAGCAAGTGTTAAAAAAACACACATGTGACTAGCTTGCAAGATACCCTCAAATCTTTTTAACTCATAACTGTTCCCTTCTCATGCACAGAGGTCAAATTAGTTTTCTAACAACATACACTAGGATGATAGCAGATCCAGGCATCTGGACTCACTGCTCCAACAAAAGCAAAACTTCCAACTTGTGCAGTGCTGGAAAGCCCTGCAAGATGGGAATATATATTTAAACTCCTGCAAATCATATGAAATCCACCTCATTGTTCACACACTTCTAGAATTTAAAAATTGTATCTATGTAGTCAGAGTCTAGAAAATAATGTTCCAAGAATTCCTCATGTAAATCTTGACATTACACCAATCTTACCCTTGTCTTGCCACTTGAATCATTTATTTAAGCGGTAATAATAAAAGGTGTCAGCAATTCAGTTGCAAGCTCTTGAAGATTTCTGCACGCATTGACCTTTAAGTGTTTGCATCTTGACAGGTGAGCTGTTCTTAATGTCTCCTATGAGATATGGTGGGGTCAAGGGGTCAGGCTCGCTAATGATAAAATTACCATTTACCTTTTACCTCACCAGTCTCAGTGCCTGACATTATAAATGTAGGTAACCTTTCACCTGAAGGCTTTCTTTCTTCTGCACTGCTAGAGATTATGGAGAAATGAATGTGCTTGCAGCTGTAGAAGAGGCATCAGTCATGAAAAAAAGGTACTTTCAGTGAACCTTTCCCTTTAATTTTCATTTTTGTTATTTTAAACCCAAACCATATTTTTAGAAAAAGTATGAAGAGGTGTATACTGTTTTATTTTATCAAGGAGATGGCTATCTGGTTGTTTCTATCCCAGGATGCTACTTCTACTCGAGCCTATTATATTCCTTCTTAAGATGAAAGCACTATTTGTTAATTGATTAATGCAACTGGATCTGGATAAGGGGATCAAGTGCACCCTCAGTAAGTTTGCAGATGACACCAAGTTGGGTGCGTGTGTCGATCTGCTCGAGGGTAGGAAGGCTCTGCAGGAGGACCTGGATAGGCTGGACCAATGGGCCGAGGCCAACTGTATGAAGTTCAACAAGGCCAAGTGCCAGGTCCTGCACCTGGGGCACAACAACCCCAAGCAGAGCTACAGACTGGGAGATGAGTGGTTAAAAAGCTGTCTGTCAGAGAAGAATCTGGGAATATTGGTTGATAGTCGGCTGAATGTGAGCCAGCAGTGTGTTCAGGTGGCCAAGAAGGCCAACAGCATCCTGACTTGCATAAGAAACAGTGTGGCCAGCAGGGCAAGGGAAGTGATTGTCCCCTTTACTCAGCTCTGGTGAGGCCGCACTTTGAGTACTGTGTTCAGTTTTGGGCCCCTCACTACAAGAAGGACATCGAGGTGCTCGAGCGAGTCCAGAGAAGGGCAACGAGGCTGGTGAGGGGTCTGGAGAA
Organism: Heteronetta atricapilla; assembly: GCA_011075105.1. Classification (NCBI taxonomy): domain Eukaryota; kingdom Metazoa; phylum Chordata; class Aves; order Anseriformes; family Anatidae; genus Heteronetta; species Heteronetta atricapilla. Next base: position 69,030,932 of record CM021732.1, on the reverse strand, counting down.
CAAATCTTACGAGGAGTGGCTGAGGGCGCTGGGATTGTTCAGCCTGGAAAAGAGAAGGCTCAGGGGCTACCTTACCGCACTCTACAGGTACCTTAAAGGAGGCTGTAGAGTGGTGGGGATTGGTCTATTCTCCCACATGCCTGGTGACAGGTTGAGGGGGAATGGGCTAAAGTTGCTCCAAGGGAGGTTTAGGCTGGATATTAGGAAGAACTTCTTTACTGACAGGGTTGTTAGGCATTGGAATAGGGTGCTCAGGGAAGTGGTTGAGTCACCATCCCTGGAGGTTGTTAAAAGACATTTAGATTTAGAGTTTAGTGATATGGTTTAGTGGAGGACTTGTTAGTGTTAGGTCTGAGGTTGGACTTGGTGATCTTGGAGGTCTCTTCCAACCTAGACTATTCTGTGATTCTGTGAATTGATATCACAGCAGTCAACAAGGTTTCTCGCAAGGATAAGCGGTCACATTAATAAGATTGTATTGAAGATGTTCATTATTTGCCATAACCCAACAGAATCAACTTGTTCACATTCACATCCTGGTCCCAGTTCTCCTGAGCTTCAGGAATTTTCAGACCAGAGTAAAGATATTCCTTCCAAAGGCAGTACTTTTCAGTCAGTGGTGATGGATGCACAATAAGAGCCTTGATAGGAGTCTGAAGACTACAGAAGGATTGCTGATATCCCACACATTTATGAAGTGCCTGGTTGCTCCGAAATAAAAATCCTAATGGCATTTTCAAACTCATTTATGTGCCTTTGGAAAGTGAGCCTTATTGACTTTCAAGGATTCCTGTTCTCCCACATCATTAAGGTGTTTTTGAAAACCAGTAAGCTATATTTTATGTGTGGCCACCTTCTCATTGCATGATACATTTCAGAATTATGAGTAGCAGTTTCTTCCTTCTAACACATACACATAATATTTTCTTTCACCTACTACATACATTTCTGAGAAACATGAGGCATCTTTCACAGATGAAGAATGAAGGCAGAGAGACAGGTTAAGAACTCTGACATGCAATTATGGTGTGTTGTTGAGGAACATATGGGTGCAGCAAAATCTTTTGATAGGATCTTCCATATTTTGGGTGCATTCGATCTCTTGCACAGAGTTTATCACTGGTGGTAGTTGCTGCTAAAAGTGTCCTTGCATTCAGATATGTTTTAATGAGCATCTCTTTTTCTACCACCTTTTTTTTTGTATCAGCACAGGGACTGAGACAAGCAAACTATCTTTCTCAGGTCTACCAGAAGCAAAGCCCAGAAATGCAATACATCTCTTCAGAGCATTGGCCCTCATGGACCAAATTTCTTTTCTTAAGGGACACCTGCTACAGAAGTAACACAATCTGGTATGCTAGGAAACTTAAGGGACAAGATCATGGAGTATTTACTTTTCCATGTAAAAAAAATTATATATTTCTAAAAGCCACACATACTGTGGGTAGGACAACTATCATCTCTAGGAGAAATGTTAGAGAGGGTGCTGAGACCAGAGCCTGTATTTGGCTGATTCATTGGTAGGTGCTTCATTTCATTATTTGAAATATGTATTCATATTGCTGAAATTAAAGAACATGAGGATGGAAAACATATGAAGAGACAGACATAGAAAATGAGATTTGGTTCATTTCAGTGATCGAGAGCCAAATGATCAAAAGCTTTAGTAAAATTACCTCCCAAGAAGAACAGCTCCTTTCTGATACATACAATCGTGCAACTGCTAGGGCATAAATCATACACATTTAAGACTGTATAGTTCAAATATAAATATTTATATTAACCTTAGTGAAATTTGGTGTACCTGTGAATCTTCAGGCACAAGTCTTGTTGCATATTTTTCATGTAATAAGGATATACATTTTGAAAGGTCTTCATTCAGAGATAGCAGCCTTCATAAAATCGTACTTTGGGAAGCCTGTAAAAATTCTTTTATCTTCTTCATATCAGAAGACCTGAGTAGATTTATTTCTGGTTTTACCTTTTTATATAGAGACAAACACATAGTTTAAGCATCAATGAAAGGCAAAACTTAATCACTGTACTAAGCTGGCAGAGTAAGGAACAGCCTCAGTTTGTACCAGATTGAAAGGACAGTCAGGTTACAAAGCTGAAAAAAAACCCACAACCCACCAGAAGAAATATTGTCCATTCAAGAAAAGTTCTTAGCTCCTCTCTCACATAAACCTGCATTGCTTCTACCATCAGGGACTTTGTGAAGTAGCAAAGCAGGACTGAAAGCACAGGAAAAGCCTTCCTCTGGGAAGCTTGTGCTCAAATCAAATGTGTTGAAAAGACACAGACAGGGATGTCATTCAGGCTGGATAACTGGACAGAGTTATTTCCAGGCTTATCAGATCGTGTTCCACTTGTCTGAATACTCATTTTACTTCTGTGCATCAACACAAACTCAGCTGCCAGCACCAAAACCAAGATTCATTTCCTCAGCACAAAGGGCTTAACTATGCTTTTCAGCAGGTTTTACTCCTACCCCTCTGCCCATGTTTCTGCTGGAACGGATTGCAGCTGTTGCATTCAAATTCTGCGTTTACTGTGGCATAACTAGTTATGGCTTAGACCATAGAGGCACACAAACTTGGACAGATAAGTAATAAATTTCAGAACAGTACAAGAGGTTACAGAGAACCACAGAATTGCTGTCAACGTTTATGAATGGATTTTACAGGTTGTGACATAGTTTCATCCATTTATCTTTTTTTTTTTTTTTTTTTTTTTTTTTTTTCCTGTGACCAGCAGTAATAATCCATGCCTTGGAAAACTTTCAAGCACATAGTATCAAATCTGTTAAGGGGAAAATATTCTGCCAGGAAAATATTTCTTTCCCCAACTCCAGTATGTAACACACTGAAGGACAATACAAGCCAAGTTCATTCAGTTTGGCAATCAATTTATGAACCTGATAGCTAGTAACAGAGCAGTATTGTGACCACTTAAGGGTGGATGCCTACCCTGACAGAGCACACTCATTTAGCCCTCACAAATCCTGCAATGTTTCTCAGCATGGACCAACATGATCCTTGCAATACCATCCCAGTAAGAACCCCCAAATGCTGATATAAGCTCTGTCTCATCCCCTCTGTGTTCAATGAATATATATGATGCTAGCTGGCTTGAAGGAATCTTTCTTTTGATTTCCCAAGGGATATCCACAGAGTGTTTGATCCTGCAATACACTGAACATGCTGCACATTTAAGGAAGCCAGAGGAATTTGAAAGCGTAAAGCAATCTCCTAGCTAAAGATATGAAGAAGAGATGTGTTGCACCAGCAGTGTCTTATGCAATGTCATGCAAAATATTTCCAGGATGGTATCTAATAAGACTCACACTTCCTGAAGGGAACTCTTGCAAGGTACACCATATTCCTGAACCTGCAAATAGTATCTGGTCTCGTGGCAAGGACCAAGTCAAATCAGAAGATTTTCAATTGTATTGCTAGCTGTGTAGCTCACACCTATCAAGTCCAAAAGGAAACAAATTTTGCAGATTGACTAGAAAACTAAGATGATAGGACACATTTTAAATACAGATGTCTCCACTTTCACTTTCTAGATTCCTCATGATGGATAAGATTTAATAAGGGGATGAATTAAATGTCTTACTTTTGGCATGCTATGTCGTACAGATGTTTCTCACATGAGAAATAACTGAGTTGTGTGTGTGTGTGTAGGCAGGTATAAATGTACATAAGCATGTAGAAGTGCATCTCCTTAGTAGCAATGAAAGCACATAATCAATGCAGATTACATTTAAATCCAGTCTGGTAATCCTCTACAGAAAAGCTGGAAGGAGAGTTGGTACTTCAGAGATTCTGCTGACCACTTCTTCCTACTCTGGAGATGCTGAATGGGAGTCTCAGGTGCAGCACTGCCAAACCTGTGCCCCAGAACTGCTCCTGCCTGCCTAGGACTGTGGTGGGAAATGCCCTTCACCTCTCATGTAAACCCTATGTCTCCAGACAGCCTTCCTGCAAATGCTGGGAGAACGACATGGAGCCCCTGGGAGGGCTGTCACCTCTGTGGGCAGAAAACCTGTTCAATACCCAAGTCCACCGCCTTTTTGTGTAGATAGTGAACCAAATATTCTGGTGCCAACAGGCATGCTCTGCTGACTGCTCATGAAGCTTTGCTGGTTGACACCAGCTAAGAATTTAGATCCACAGACTGAGGGATGGAGAGATGGAGTGTAACAGTGAATGTCAGACTGTATTTCCAGTTACATAAGACCAAGCCTAGAGTAAGTTTTTTTAAAGCAAGGATTTTTTTTTTTTTTTTTTTTTTTTTTCCAGATTATCTTTGGTGTAACAGAAAAGAAAATTTGTCCCTGAGTATTTATGTCTTTCAAAAATCTCAGTCAGGCAGAAAACACTTTTTAGTCAGTCTCTGAGATGCTAATGAAACCCAGAGTAACCCACTGATATGCAAAGTATCTAATGAATTTACACACACACACACAGATATATATACACAGTGAAACAGAAAAAAAAAATCTAAATCTAAGGCAAAAGAAAAATCCTCAGGACTAGATACAGTACTCTTTAAGTACAGAGCTGTTTAAAATATCAATCTCCTTATTGTAATTTGATGTGTGAAATTCAGGCGTGCATTTACAATTCAGATCCCATTCCTTAGGGATTCCCATTTAGGGCCTGTTCATATGATTTATTTAGTGCCTTTCTTCACTTACTTATGCTTGAGATCGTTAGGTATAATGCACATATATGCACAGAGATAAAATGTTTATCATCATTACTTCAATGAAGTCATTTGCCATCCCTGACACCCTCTAATGTCCCAAGTGCTTCAACCCACTGGCTCATTTGCCTGGCCTTGCTCTCTCTCCACTTTTTCATCTCAAATTCTCAATATGTTCCCTTCATCAATCATGGAAGTTTAGCGGTTAGCAGGAGGGAAGGCAGCAGAATAATTACCCAAATATAACAAAAGAAGGTCCCCTCTGTGCCGCAGGAGGGACATGGGAAGGACAGAAAATGCATGAGTGTGTACTTCATGCTCCCTTGAAAACATTAATGATGTTTAATGGAAGGCAAAAACCCAGTGGAAGCCAGTGTGGTCTCAAAACTGTGCCCCACATCACTAGTCTGAGGACCTGGTGCCTTCCTTTGTTTCCTCTGGCTGCTCTGCTTCCCACTGCCCCCGGCTGCCAGCATTTCCCCACCGCTGACATCTGCAGTCAGGAACCACATTGACTGTACTCCTTTGGACCTATTTTTCAAAAAACAGTATCCAAATCACCGTGCCCTGACTACATTCAGCTAATTGGCCGTTGCTTTCGATGACATCCATGGAATGGGGCTGAGCAAATTGAAAATGAAAGGGTGGGCAGGCGTGGGGGCAGGGGGAAGTCAGCATGGCTCGGGGCACAAAATCACACAGCTGGGGAGAGGCAAGGAGGCTGAGGGGTCTGGGGCAGCCCTCAGGTGGCTCTGTGTGAGGTGGCTCTTCTACTTGGAGAGGAAGAAGATTGTGCTTTCATATCCCTTGCCCTCCCCGGTGCAGAAACCAACTGCAGCATGGAATTTCCCTGACTTGAAAGCAGGAATGTACAGGCCTGGCAGACCGCATTGCCGGGGAGGCAGACCCTCTAGATGTTCACACTCAGGGAAACAAATGTTTTTAGGGTTTCCTCAGAGCGTGGTGAAATGATGGTTGCTGTTGGGTGCTACATCAGGGAAGAAGCAAGTCAGTGCAGCATTCAAACACTAGATGTACCACTGTGGCTTGCCCTAGTTAAGACTCCAGAAAAATGAGCTTGATAAAATGATAGCCCAGAGTTGGGTCAAATTACAAAAGAAAAGTGTCTCATACACCACAAAACCAGAACACAGTAAAAAACAATTCTCTTGAAACAGAATCAAACAACATGAGATATAAATAACTATTTATCTGCTTTTTATTTTTATTTTTTTTCCAGTATGTCCATGCCGGGCTTTGAACATTTACTCGAACATTAATACGACATTCAAAATACAACCAGTAGTGACAAAGAGTAGAAAGAATGCTCACAGGTTTCTGAACGCTCCCGGACACTTCAAAGAATATAAAATAAATAAATAAATGTAGCAAAAAACTCATGTTTCTTTCAGAGCATTCTTCTTCCTTTCCCCACATATGAAGAACATTGTTTTCAGTGCACCCAGAGAATGGGGCTGATAGATGATCAGGGAAAAACTTTCCAGTGGGATGAATGCGGTCTTCATAGAAAATGCCATAACAATGGTTGTCTCTAATGAAAACTTGGGAGATTTGGTCCTGGAATGCATCTACTGAGAGAGACAGACATCCTACCAGGGAATTTCCAAGCTGTTTGTTTGCACACAGCTAAAGAGAAAAAGAGGGAAATGAAGTACTCATACTAGGATAATAGTTAAAGTCTGCGCCTCTAAAGAAAAGCTATTTTTTGTGATTTGCTTTTTCAGGGAAAAGGATAAGCCTACACAATGTGATACTTGTAATCTCCTCCAGTTTAAAGTGTGGCTGTGTAGAGATGTACTGATCTGGAGGTCATATCTAGTCCTTCATGAACCTTCCCATATGAAATTCTGCAATTTTTTTGAATTAATCTAGCACATTAGTCTACACAACATCTGATGGTAATGAGTTCCACAATTTGATGAGGCATTATATGGAAAGAAAACAATGGACTTTTCTAGATCTTTGATAGAGATTTACCATTTCTGCCCTCCTGCAAGTTAGAAATGTGCTGGTTTTCATGTCTTTTCTAAGCACATCAAAAACAAAGCAGAAGATTCTGTCTTTCTTGACTAGTCATCTTGGAATTATACATTGGGACCTTTTTCTGCTTTTCAGAACTGGCCAATTCCAGCTTAACAAACATTCAACATCAGTCACTCATTTTTCCTGCTACGGAGTTTGGTCTGTTTTCTTCCTTCTGAGCCTGCAGGAGGAGATGATTAGAAATACTAAACTTGAAGATGATTATGAAGGAGATAAGTTTATGATTGTTGCTTCAACCACTACAGTTGGAAGAGGATTTGAGCTGCAACATTAGAACGTGATTTTTTTAAAAAAAATATATTATTATTTTGAAATATAAAAATTGTGCAGTGTAGCATTGAAATTGAAAGGCTATGGAGAAAATAAAAGTTACAGAGGAAATGATGAAAATAAATTCCTCCAAACAGAAAATGAATTCACATTCATTCTAGGGGAATGGTTAGACAAGCAAAGAAACATACAGGTATACTACTCATCTGTTTGTTTGTTAATATTTAATGAATTTGTTAAACTCATTTATTGTTTATTAATACTTTTCATTAAAGAAATACGTGGAGTGATTTAAGCACTAAAACAAGTGTCCACCATGTAATTTGCTACCCTGCATGTCATAATGGTAAGCACTACAAAAATTAAGATATTCTATCAAAAAGTACTTAGAAATCTACTCAAACTCTGGAAAAAAAATAAAAAGGAAATTAATTTTGTTTGTTTGTTTGTTTGTTTTTAATCTAATGTAAAATATTCTGGATTTGTGGACTATCAAATGTCCATCCAGCAGCATTACCTTATTTTCCAACTGGGACTTACAGTTCTTGGCATCTGTTCTGTATCTTTTACTCTCATAAATACTTTCCCAAGAATAGGTAGCATGTGGCTCAATATATTGAAATTGTATGGGACTGCCACTCACATTTTCTCTATGTCAGACCCAGCTCTTCTAGATGAAATGTGCTGTGTAAATAAAAAATAGAGAGATAACAGTTCAGAAAGTGTTCTTTGTTTAAAAGCTAGGATGCTCCATCTACTTTCTCTGAACAATTGGCCTCACTCTATTTTATCAGTGTAAATTGATGCAATGTCCCTAAAAACAGAGGTGCTCTGGATGGTATACATAGTATTATATTTTATTTTTGGCCTTGCCAGCAACTCTGACATCCATTTTGCCATCTACATAATGTCATAATAAATATCTTTAGATAGTCAAGACAGGTGTTTGCTGAGGATGGGAGGTGGTCTGTCCATGCAGCACCAGGTGTGGCTTGTGGTCCTGGCCAGGACAGAAGCAGTGACTCCTAGCTCTCCAGACCTTCCTTTCCCAGGGCAATGAAGATGTGACACACAGGTGCCTCTTCCTTGAGAAAACAACATTTTTTTTTCCACTTCTGCTGCTGGGGGCATCTTGAGCTAGCTCTGTTAAGTTTGTTTCATATGAGATGGTCCGCACCTCACAAGCTTCACAGTTAAAACAGAGGAAGTTAAATAGTCACAAGCTCCAGATGTAACACTGTACTCCCCTTTTCTGCACTCCTCATTGTTACAATACCTTTGGATTGTTTTAATATCACATTTAGAAAGTGTCCAGATATTTTCTTTCCATAAATGTCCTTCCCCTATGCTCAATGGAACCTGTTCTCTGTGAAACAGGTTTTCCCCTTTCTTGGGATTCAGAAACTACAGCAATAAAACCCCACTGTACTGCCATGCCAAAAGGATAAATGCAGCCTTGCAGGGCTCCTGGATGAATTGGGACATTAATGAGTAGGGAAACAGCAGTGAAGATGGTGGCTAAGCAATCTATAATGACTGAATCACAGTTTAAAAACTGGATGTGTTAGATAGTTATTAACAATGTAATTATTCATAAATGTGCATAATTATTCATAATTATTCAGAAACCTTATTACTTCCCTGATTGTCATAAGTGATCTCCGAGGCCAATTATTATTTGATTATGGCCACAGGACTCTGTGTTGGTATTACTTCTTTTGTCCTAGAAAAGTACAGAGAAAGCTAGAAATTAATGGAGGACTATTGGCATTGAGTAGTTCTTTAAGAAGAACAAGTCTGATTTGAAAGCCTCTGTTGCCTTTCTTTTTTGCTTTTTCTTCAGGTTTCTTTGTTTCCTTTATTACAGAAGCTGCTGCTGCCTAATTAGGATTTTGTTGTTGTAATTGCTGTATTTGATATCTTAATAGCGTTACTGTGAGTGTGCAGGAGGAAGGGGGAAAGGGGCAGAGGGACTATCAATGCACATGTTTGTGAAGAAACTGAAAGCTCCCCAGGCTGTACAACTGAACCAGTAAGGCCCAGGAGCCAAATCCCAGCTAGTTCAGGTATCTTGTAACTCAGTGGGGAGATCTATCAGATCTGGGTACGGTAGTTCCTCACCACTGATGGTAAGAATGACAGCAACATCTTTCCCTTTAAACAAATGATTGAGCTTGATTGGAACAATTTCCACAAAAGCGAGTTGAGGAAAAATTATTTTACATTTAGCATGTAATGCTTAACTCACTGTTACAGACCAGGGAACGTAACCTCAAACCAAACTGCAAGCTTGGTCAGATGCTGAACCAGATGTAGTCAGGGTGCTGATGCAATCAGACCTTATCATCAGAAAATCTGGGATTTTTGTCAGAAGGTGCTGCACTAATCAAAGAGGAGCATCAGCTTTTTTCCACTTTCTTTTCTCCCCTGAAAACATTAGAGCCATTACATTGTGGGGCGGCATTAGTCACTTTAAATTAGCATATAGATGAGTTCTGGGGGTAGGAAGGAGGGGGAGATAGGTTATGATAACCTGATGCTGTAATGCAGAAATCTTTTGGCTTATATATCAAGCCCCACAGAGCCCTGAGCTTGTTACACAGGGGAAAATTGCAGTTTCCCAACAGGGATGCAACCAGCTTCTTTTGTGTAATTTTATTGACAGTGTTTAGTAAGAAAATACACACCCAAGCACTGAAGAATCAAGAACCGGGCTCCACAAAATTATCCAACTGTCTTAAAAATAATGAGATTTAAACCCCTTTTTTAGGTTCATTTTTTTTTTTTTTTTCCTTCTGGTTTCTGAACTAGAAGGGTTGGAAATCTTTTCTTCAAACCGATAGCCAAGATTGTCCTTTTAATGACTTGAGTGGTATAAAGGAAAACATTAGACACTGCAAGAGCTGTCAGGACCATTAGTGGCTCACAACCACTACAGTGTGAAAAGAAGGGCTGCCCAGCTGTGTGGTCATTTCAGCATCCCATGATCCAGAGTGTATGTGTCATAGCAGGGGGTTCAAATGGAAGTACTGCAGTTCCTCTAACCCTTCCCCGTCCCATTATCACAAAGTCTGTGACTAGGTACTGTCATGCCATCCTCACTTCAATGGATGAGGCCAGATTCTGACGTCAGTTACACCTCAGTATCCCCACAGCTGATTCAGTGATGGTAGTGGAGTCTGTGAAAATGAGATTACTGTCCTCCAGTGGTACTCTCACAGCTGAAGGTAGGGTGGAAAATAGTTGCATACTGAGAGAAAGCTACTAAATATAGGAAAAAAAAAAAAAAAAACCTCAGCAGCAGCTGAAATGTCTAATATGTATACACACTGTTCAGATTTTCATTTGTTTGTTTGTTTGAAAATCCCTTAGAAAGGTTAACAGGAATTTTCTTCTTTTCATCAGACTATGTGATATAAAATTAAACACTGGTAACCCTCTTTCGCAACATTTTCTACACTTTCTGTGATGAGGAATAAAGACATGCAACAGAAATACAGGTGCAGAGTTGACTCCCTTCTGAGCACTTTTTGAAATTAGGACTATTCAGTCTTTTGTTCAAGGCCTCTGAATAGTTGGCAATGGGTCTCAAGTAACACAAGTTGCTGTGCTGAAAGTAGCATGAGAGGAATACAGTTGATTTTCAAGGGGTCTCTGAGTAAGAAAAAGGGCTTTTTGCAAGGTGCATGTTCAATGTCTAGGTTCTTATGAAAAAAGTACTGGGGAACATGAGGTTTATGTTTTGTTTAGAAAGTATAAACAAATTCAGAAAATACTAGTCTTTAGATGAAGACTGAAGACCTCTTCCTACATCAGAAGTCTTCATTTCATTGTGAAAGAGAGCTTCCTTTGGTCATGCTTGCATATCTTTAGTCTTTTCTAATCAAAATCATGATAGCAATTCCATTTCTACATTTCTGTTGGAAATCAGTGCCCAGTTTGAAGACTTGGGATACTTCCAGGAGGATGTAAAAAAGATTGACACAGCATGACAGAACTTTTGAAAAGCTCTTCAGCAAGTTTTGGCAGAACGAATATCAGGAATCTTATTCTGCCACAGGATATCAGGATATGTCATAATACAGGATCCAAATCTCAGAGAATTGGTTTAGGATGCAGTCTCAGGTTTTGCAAGAGAGTTTACATATGTAAACAGTCAATGTTGCCTAGTGAATATGTATTATTTGTTTCTCATCAGTCCAGAGAAGAGGATGCATTGGTAAAAGACGTTTCTCATTTAGTAACTGAGCATAATTAGTGGAGCAGAGAAGAAAGTCTGGCACATACCTTTTTAATATGGCTGGAGATTTCTGACTTGTAAGACAAGCCATAGTTACCCACACTGTCTTGTGCCTCCCTGACTTGCAATAAAGTACATTTCACTGCATGCTAAAGGATAAGGCTTAGCTGGCTCTTAACACGTTTGATGACGGTCCTGTTTTGCAGGGAACCGCTGCCTGAGGAATTAAAAAGGTCTGGAAACCCAAGGCTGTTTTTCACTAAGCACAACAAACATGCACTGGGTATTCTAACAAGGAATTTAAAGTCCTCTTAGAAAAGCTAAGCAAAGTTCCATGCAAACTCTCACAGGCAGCATGGACTACAGACCTACTTTAGAAAAAAAAAAAATAATAATAAAAAAAAAACACAATGAGATAAAATGGTTGTAAGTGTGTGTGTTATCTGCTACCCCTCCTCTTGTGTCTTTAAAGTCTTGGAAATGGAAGAGTGTGACTGCAGAGCATAATGGGTCAACACTGCAGCTCTGATCGCTGGAGCATACACTCCAAATTTCACGCTACATTAGGTAGATTTTAAAACCTAATCTGCTCCTACAAATGTTTTATTGGTAATTCTATGAAAGTACAGATTGCTTGACAACAAGGGGGACATGAGAGAGGTACCTGGAAATCCACAACTTTGTGACACCCCAGTGACCTAGCACTTCAACACATCCAGCACATCTCAGCTTATGTGGGTGCACCGTAACAAGCCTCCTTTCAGGTCTCATTCCCTTCTGCTGTGATAGTGAAGGCTATTCATTTAACCATTTACATTTTTTTCTTTGGTGTCAATACAACTCTGATGTATTGATCTAGTAAGAGTGCATTCTGAACTTAAAGGTTAATGCATTGGCATGATTTGAAAACACAGCTGTGTTCAGACAAATACCATGTGAGGAATTGCAAAGATTTTGGCTAAATCTCTGACAGGGCTGTTGAAATGCAATGCTAAAATACTACTCACACTTTTCCACTGATCCCTAAATAATGCAGTAAAAATAGAATATCAGCAGCAAAATACACTGGAGCTGCCACATTATGACACTATATGCTGACCTTTCTAAAGCCCCAGATGCATATTCCCACTGTAACCCTTGTGTTCACACTGGTGTTTGATTTTGCCATGGAATGCTTTTAGGAATTAAACAGCTAAAAACTATTTGGTTTTGTATGGCTAACTTTGCACTGGTTTAGTTCCTTGGATTGACTTGTCAAAGGATCAGATGCATGCCAGGGCCAGTACAAGAAAACACACAGGACCGTTTGGCTGGCAGAGAGAGGAGCAAGCTGGTAGAGAGGTTCCCTCACCACTGGAGATGCAGCTTCATGTCCAGGGGCCTGACCTCCAGCAGCATCATGACTCCCCTAAGAGATAGGTGCAAGTCACCCCATGGACAGATGGGACTGTACCCAGACTGTGGGTGAGCCTGCTACCTGGAGAGCTGCTACATGGAGAGATCAGAGTAGTGGGGTAGCGTATATTCTGAACAGGCTTGTTTGTGTGTGAAACCTGATCATTGTCTGACTCTTGACAGACCTCATAGAAGAGATGAGGAGGAATTTGCTGCTTGCACATCCAGGAAGATCTTCAACATGAGCTGTGCCCTTCTGTCATGTCTGAAGCACTTTCGGTCTTGCCAGGAAACAGGCCTGTTGGTGGCAAGTAAGCATTAGGCCTTGAAATGATGGTACTGGAGTTTTCAGGTGCTGCAAAAGACAGTTCTGCAGATGGTTTCAGGATTAAATGTGGTATTAGACATCTAAGGTGAGGAAAGTGTAATTCTCATATCTCCACAACTATATCAAGATCCAAAGCAACTGAGAGAATCTCATTTGGTTTACCTTTGTTGAGATGTCAACCAGCAATCCTTTCTAATAGAAGTGGGGATGGGAGGGCTGGACTTTCATTCAGTTGGCCTTCCATGCAATTTAGAGAATACTTTGTGAATCTTAATTTCCTATTCCATGCCTACTGTATGCTCTGCTCTCCTATAATTGTGTACTTCTTCTGGACAAACTTTAATTTATAGTTCTTTTACTTCCTCTGTTTTATTCTAATAATTGTTTTACAGATGTATTATAAATAAACAGGGTCAGTACATTACAAACAAGTGCACAGAGGCCCAGATTGAACAGTCAGGTTGTAATTCAGTCTCCAGGCTGAGAGGTTTGCTACCATACCCAAACCCTTAAGCTATATTCTTCAGTGTGGGACATTAGCAGGATCCCTCGATTGAATTACAGCATTGTATTCCATCTGGGACTCAGTATTGTAGTGTACTTAACATTGTACTACATAGGGAGGCATGAGAGTAATGGAATTTTACAGTAATAAGATTTTTTTTATTATTATTAAATGAAAAGTAGGCCTATAGGATACCCAATTATGTAGCATTAGCAGAATTAGAAATAAAGATCTCTTAAAAACATACTTGAAAAATAAGCAAACATTTTATTTTCTAAATATCATAACGTGCTTGTAATATACAACCAACATGCTAGAGTACTAACGCTTTCTCAAAATGTAGAACTACCTATGGATTTTTTATCACAATAATTACAATTACTATCAATATTGATACTTGATTTTGGAAACAAAGACCTCCCTCTGTTCAGCAAAGTATTTTGATACATGCCTCAATTCATCCTTACAAACACTAAGCTTATGTACATGCTTCATTAATCAGTCATTTTAAAGATGCTTTCTGAAATCAGTGCTAAAAGTTATTTTTCCTTTTCATTCTGCCTAACAAATCTATATACCAGAGAAAGGCTGGTAGAATAGCACTCACAAACAGGTAAAAGAAGGGCTAACATATTAAAAAAAAAATCTGCTGACTGACTTGGGTAATATCATATCATGTAGTTTACACAAAACAGACTAGAGAAGTTCAAATTTTTATAAGAAGAAAAGAAGTCAAAACCAGGCAGGAACAACAGAAATAACTCCCTATCACATATTTTTCTTTTTAATTAATATTTCATGATCAGTTAACTAGCAGTCTGTTATCTTCCTAATAAAGTAAAGGCATTAAAACCAATAAAAAATATTTATTGCCACATTTTTATGTTTTAATCAAGGGCAACCCCCTCAACATATTCTTTTTTATCTCCTTGACATGGTGAATGATTAAGCTAAAAAAAATAGCTTTTTATGCTAAAAAGAAAATTTTGAGCATTGGTTAGTTAATTAACACAGTGTCCTTTGGAAGTGCAATAAATCTTGGAAATGAGGAAGAAATAGAGATAATAGTCTGAAAGATAGTGTGCAACTCAAGTTCTGATTTCATTGTGCTAATATCAGTTTTGTCATTGGCTTCAAGATTCAGAATTTTCACCTTGGTCCTTACGGCAGATATGGGGAGTGTTTGGCGATCTCAGGACTCCTCTGGAAAATGCTGGGACTTGAGGTGTCCAACAGCACAAACTGGAGAAAATGCAAGTACAAGCTCTATGGGCTCTATTGGCCAAAATAAAATCTTAACAAGCCCCTAATGTACAGTGGAACAAATTTTCAGTCACTGGAGGGTTATAATTGTGTAAATTGAAGTAAGCAGACAAATCCAGTCCATTCAGATGTGCTCTAACTGGCCTTTACTTCAATTCCCCCTTCATTGTTACCATCTCCCTGGTAATTATTCAAATAACCAGTTTTTACCAATTTCTCAAAGAAAACATTTTAACCTTTAGGCATGGATAAAGTAAATTTATGTTACTACCACCACTATTACTACAACTACTACCACTATTACTCTTGTTGCTGTTGTTGCTAATTATTGCATGTATAAATATTCATAAAAAGCAATAAAAACAATCTGAATAATATTTTGTCAAAAGTTTTACAAGACACCTTGTCATGTTTCAAAGAAATACATTGGACAGGCACATTTCTTGATCTTCCAGGAAGGATTTAACTGGGAAGGAATTCAGATAGAGTTCTCAGTCTAGAGTTCTTTGCAGAGCTAGGATCCCAAATACCATGACAACCTAGAGGAAAAGACAAAGGTAGGGATGAGGTTAAAACAGAAAATGTGAGAGACATGATATTGCAAGCATTCTGGTTTCCTGAGAGACATCAACAATAGTTGCCTGCAAGTCTTGCCATCTAAAAATTTTAGTGCTTCCTCCTTCCCCTTCCTGCCCTGTGGCACAACCAATAGAATGACATGCACCAGCACCTCAGGCTTCATTCTGGACCTGGGAACAGGGATGATGCTGCAGAGGCTCATGTTCTGTTCCATGGCCACTAGCATGGGGCAGCAACTTTTGGCAGAGTGACAGAAAAAAGCAGAAAAGAACACAGCAACGAGAAGAATGCCTCATGATCCAGTAAATACATCCATCGCTTGGTCTGTCAGAGCCCATAGGTACAGTGGCACTGAAGCCAAGAGCTGATTCAGGTAGAAAGATTTTATCCACTTCGGGCTTGGATAATAGAAAGCTGAAACTTTTAGCTGTTATGGACAAGTATATCCCCTTTTATTTAGTACTACTGACTTAGTGTCTTTGCCCCAAATATATTTTCATTTTTAAAAAATATAATAATCTCATAACCTAGTTTGTTCCTATCTAAAATGGGCATGAAATCATGGACGTGTTCCTATATGTTGCCCAACAACACACAATAATTCCTGTATGTTCCAGTTTCCCAGTGAAGAAAAAAATGTATTGTACCACAAGTCTTTCTTATGTATATCTGCATTTGAAATGTGTAAATTTATTTCCTTATGATCTGTAGTTTGCCTGCCCTTTCAGGAGCAATCCCACATTAAATATTTTAAAAGTTACAGATTAGTATTTGATTTAATACATCCTAGACTTAAAATAATTTTGATAAAGCTGAATGATTAGTCAGGATTAACTCAAAGCCAGATTAAACTGACTGCTGAGGAAGTGATTTTATTTTTGTAGGAAGATTTCTCCCTTTTTTGGTCACATTCCTCAAGCTATGAGAAGTGTAGAAAGGGTTACTTAATTATTTGCAGTTGTTTTAATAAATAGACTATGACAGCAAAATAGCATATAACCAACTACAATTCCACATACTGACAAGTATCTATTGTATCCACTGATCATATCTAAAATGGGCTTATAACAGCCATTAATTATTTATTAACCCTTTATAAACCACTTAGAAGTGAAATGTAAATATCAAGAACAGTCTTGTGGGATCCAAGGATAATTTTCACAGCAGGTAATCGGTATTTCCAGCTTGTCCATGTGATAATTCTGCATCTCATGGACAAGGGTGTAGTTAGTGAGAATCTGTGTATTTTTGTACATTCTTGGAAAAAAAAAATAAGTCTCTTCCTACTGCATGCTTTAGTTATGGTTCCATTTACAGCTGTGCTCAGGGAGTGCATCCATTTTGTACTTGGATGTGCTGCTGTAGAACTGCAAACTACAATCATATGAATTCTATTATAAAAATAGTACTTCTCTAATAATATGATATAAAGTTTTCAGGACTCTGAATATTCAATACAAAGCTCTATTTGTTCTGAAAAATAAAAGGTCATTGGGAAAGATTTTTTTTTTTTTTTTTCTCTCTCTCTCCCTAAATTTCAATATCTGGGGATTTTTAAGTCACTTTGCTCTGACATCTGAAGTACAAAGGTCTTAGCAGAGATCACTAATTCTTAGAAATCAAGAAGTGGACCAGACAAAAAATGAATATCAATGACTTCTTAAAGACACATCCTGCTTTATAATATTTTCAGTACTACTGAAAATATTATATTGACTAAATTAATATTATTTTGACTAAAAGTCAAAAAAAGTATTTCCAACATTTATGTAATGCTCAACCCCTCTCCTCTCCTCTCCTCTCCTCTCCTCTCCTCTCCTCGCCTCTCCACTCCTCTCCTCTCCTCTCCTCTCCTCTCCTCTCCTCTCCCTCTCCATTTCTCAACTTTCAGAATATTTTAAACAGATTCAAATGTACATATTACTAATTTTACTAATCTTGCTGGAAATATAATTGACAGAGTTTTAAACACACAAAACTGATATAACATAGTTCCATTTTAAACAAAGACAAAATTCACTACTTAACCTTAAGGAAAGAAAGATAGAACACTGATGTGTTTATGAAAAACCTGTCTGACATTTTATTGCACAAGCAATGCAGGAAGTCAACCTTCTTTCATTTCTGATTCTCAGCTTCTGAGCTACTGTAATGAGCAGTAGTGATTGCAATTGGGTTATTATACTAGGTTCTGCTTATCACACTGCTCAATCTCAGGAAGTATACTTTCATGATCAGGCCCATGGGTTATCTCAGCAGGAACAACTCACTTTTAAGGTGTGTCACCCACAATTATTTTTAACTACCTGCAGTGAAATTAATTCAAGCTGAAATTCATTCTGATGCAGAAGGAGCGTGTATGGTGTACACACTACTTGCTTTTGTATTCATGCCAGGTATAAGCTATCTGTGCAGGACTGACAGCATCCTTGTTATCACCTAGAGGACAGTCTTCAACGGTCAATCAAAACCCCAAGGTTGAAAGAAGCAGACATAATGCCAATCAACGTCTTATTGTTAAAACTGATTTCAGATTGTAAGTTGACTCTCCTTGACCAGAATGACTCTGGATATTTGTGTAGCATGTAAGGCATTCCTTAGACAGTTGGTAGCACGACCAGCAAATTGTACAACATTCTGTGTGTCCAGAGAGTCAGATGAATTCTCCTTCATGGGATATTCCTTGTAGGTCCCAGAGGACCTATAAAGGGATAAGTCTTCAGTTGTTTCCATTTTATTAATTAATAAGGGTGATATTTAAATGCCTCCGAGATAGAATTGGTAAGGATGACTTCTAGATCAGTTGACTGGCTCTCAGGTCATACACACTGCTACAAATTCTTCTGGTATATATGTTTTTCCTCTTCTTCCTTTTTTCCTAATGTCACTCTCACCTCTTCTGAAAAAAAATCCTACATCATTGAAGTCAGGGTATCTTGCCAATTGGGCCTTTCTCTAGACTCTACTACACAGCAGTGCACAATATTCTTGTTCGGCACATCATACTTCCCTTGACATTTTTGTCCAATGAATCTGTCAACTTTTTCTGGTTTGCATCTTTGGTTTGTAATACAAAAATATTGCATTGCTTTTACATTTCCCTCTCTTTTTTTTTTTTTTTTTTTTTTTTTTTTTTTTTTACAGAATTGCTTTTCTTTCTGTGACATTGAATCAATCACTTTAAAAGCAAACCAACTTTTTGTTTGTTTGTTTTGTTTTTGTTTTGGGGGTGGGGTAGGGAACAATAATAGAACCACACTAACCCCACAGTGTTGCAGTACAGAATGCATTTAAATAATTTCAGCCTGCTAAACATCTATGTATTTCCGTTGATGACTGAATTACAATGTTGTAGGTATAAAGTAGTTCACCTCCTGGAGGGTCATTTTCCAATCTTGAAGAAAGAGAATTAGCTGAAACTAGGGCAACTTTTGTGCCACCTGGTGGCCCCTCCAGTCTAAATAACAAATGCATTTTAAATTCCCTTATTTAAAGTTTTAAGTCTTTAAGAAGATTGAAAACTTTCGGACATAGTAAACTATGAAGTAAGGAGCCAAAAAACACTGCTTAAATTATGAAGAGTTTCCTTCTTTTCTATCTTTTCTCACAAAATTTATTTGGCTATTTACCCCTCCAGGCACTTGTCCATGCCTTGCCTCTGCATAGCCGAGGTGATTATCACAAATGGTAATCTTTTTTGCTACTACAGCTTATTTCTGGGTTGAGACCTTGTCATTTCCAGCCACTTTTCACTTAGGCATTTCAACATTGTCAACAGGTGAGTCCTGAGTTCACCCTTGTTCTCTTGTAGAAAATGGAACTAATTGTCACCACCCTGTCATTCGGTAACGTCAGTGTAGTAGCAAAGGTGATGAACCTTTCCAAATAATTATACTGTAAGCTGTACTAGCCACAGTATTTCAAGCCTTGCTGCCTGAGCTCAGCCATCTCCTTCTGCATTTGGGCACCAAAACTGCAGAAGAGTTAAGTTCCCAGAGGCTGCAAAAATGGACAGACCCCATTGGATTCAGAAGGAATTTGGGATGCTAAAAATGCCAGCCATCCCACATCTGGTCACAAGATAACTGTTGTGATGATCTTACAAGTGTGTTGTGTCTCTGTAGTCCCACTAGGCTGCACCTCCGATACTGAACACCAGTATTCAGTCTAGCCAGGCTGGCTCCTTATCAAGGCACACTATTTAGGTGTGGGATGTTCAATGCAAGCCTAAGGCTAAGTGTAGAGTGCTTTCATAAACAGTATTGGAAAATGAATAGGGACAGCCAACAGTGGGAAAATCTTGTGTAAAAGGTTGTTGTGCACTTTACTTACATAATCTCATAATGACACAGAGTTTCACAGACTCACTGAGGACCAACCCAACAGATCTGCTGCTGGAAATGGGCAGTCTGACACAACCCTGTTTGCTAGCCAGATTTTCTCCTGCAGTCTCCTGCAGATGGTATCAGAACACCATCTGGGCTTGACTCAGAAATGCAACATCTAAGCACTGCGTTAGTCAGTAAGAACTAGGTCATGGGTTCTTTTTGTAGCTCTCCTTCTGGCATTCACCTGACAGAGTCTGATGGGTACTCTCTCCAGAGTGGGAACTTGATGAGATTACTTCAACTAGAAGATCAAACCTCTTCCTCAAGTTTCCACTGTACCCAGGGATACTCTATTTGGAAAAAGACTTTATTATGATGATATTCATTTACAAAGTCCACTGATTTGAGAAATGGTCCAAATAATAAGTGCTGTCAGAGTAATTACAAGACTATGAGGCTAGCAGTGGTGGTGCTTGTTCTGCTAATTGTACTTAATTTACTGTGAAGTTTTACAGTGGCTCCTGTAGCTTTGAGTGCACTGAGTTGTGGTTCTGCTGTGTATACCAGGGGGAGAAGATTATCAGTTAGGTAGCCCAGTGAGAACCATTACTGAAATGATCCTACATGGCAAACTTTCCAGTGTTTTTTTTTTTTTTTTTTTTTTTTTTTTTTTTTTTTTTTTTTTGGACACAGTCAGCAGCGTGGTTAGCTATTCTGCTTCAGGCTGGCACATGAAGTGGGCCCTCTGCCTGAAGCTATTGGGAATCCACCTTCTACATAAGGTGCAACAGGGAAGCCAGCAAGCTCCATATTACCTTTTTCTACTCACTCTGAAAATGAGCATGGTGCTATGTATGTTTGTGTTTGGAATGACTATATTTCAACACATGGGAGTGCCACTGAGTGCATGTCGAAAAACTGTTCTGTTTCCTTCCTTGCATATGGTCTTAAACTTGCATTTCTAATCACGGTGATTTACCGATGTATTTGCCAGCCTCAAAACTGGATGGCAGTTTGCAGTGGACACTGGCAGAAAACTATGCTAGGGTGATTACATATCTATAGATCACTATGAGGTGAAGCATATCTGAGGGAATGTCTACAAAACTGGAATGGCCATGCATGCGTCCTCTGCTTGTAACTGAGCCATATGGGAGATTCTCATTCTTTGGGAGCTAATGGAGTTCTTCAGGAGGGAAGAGCTCATAGCAAAGGAAAGGAAAAAAACTGATTTGGGGTAAAAAAGAAGAGGGGTAAAAGAGAACTTAGAAAGAGAAAAAACAACAAACAAACAAACAAACAAAACAGGAGACACACTGAACCACAACCCCAGCTGTCACTGACTGACTTTCAGGCTACTTCCCAAGGAATAAGCTTATGGAAACATTTTCTCTCTGCACTTACATGTGTATATCTCTGTTTCCTTGGTAGCTTTTGAGGCTACTGACCAATATCAGTAGAATTTCATGGAACGGTAGATCTCTGAGAGATTAAGTACCATTTACAAGGGCAGGCTGGAGGAGAAAGATCCTACTGATATTCCAGTCCAACGAAAACAGCTTACACTTTCTCAGACAGGAAAACTAAAAAATGTGAATCTGTAAATGGCCAACTGGAGTGGCTTTATTAAATTATTATTATTATTATTATTAATTATTATTATAATTTGGGAGCTGTTTTTCTGTCCTTTAAAAGCAGGGTAGGACCACAGTGGCTGGACTCAGACCCCTGAAATCACCATCACTATTATGATATAGATCAGCAGAGCTGACATTAGCTGAACCGTGTTTACCTTCCCCCTTCCTCCCCATATAGAACAATGGACCCGAGATATCCAGGAGGTCAGCAATGTTAAAAGCTTTTAATGGATGGACTCATGACCATCAAGCAAATCTGACATCTGAGTATGGGCTGGAGAAAATCCAGTGTTGTGACATGTGCCAATTTGAAGGCAGCTGTTAAAGAAGCTCCTCTCAAATAGCAATGTGGATGACAGGAGGTATTGCACTGGATAAACCCTCTCCTCTTTGTTTCTGCTGCGTGTTACCTGTTCTGCATTACTGAGGCTGACAAGACCCATAATAAGATCACCTGCCTATTTTTCTGTTTTTCTTCCCCTCCCTCCCTCCCCCCCAGCTTCTCTCCCCCCCCCCCCCCCCCGATAGACATCAATGCAGGCATGGGGAAGAAAAAGGATTCATTCAGATGGACCTAAGAAAGGTGTTCTCATCTGAAACCAGGTGTTCCTAATGCCTGCCATAAGATTTATTACAGTCTGCATCAGGCAGCCCACACTGAGCATTCCTAAGTAATTGGGATTCCATGTTCTATTGGCTGATGGGCACTGACCTCTGCTTGCAAGCTCTCTTAAGTGTCTGAGCTTCTTTACTCCAGCTTCCACCCCCTAGCCTACCTCTGCTGTCACATCCCAGCAGATACTTTATGACATGTTGCCATGCCAGGAAGCCAGCATGAACAATATTACCCTGCACCCAGCCTGGGGCTGCTGTAAGAAATGGTCAAGTATCTGAAGTTTAAGCTAAATAGTATGGTCTTAATGAGATCATGTGAGCTACAGATCAAAAGCATAACTAAAAGGTAAAAAGTTCAAGCAGCTGCGTGTGTGCAATAAGACTGACCACAGCAACTTTCCACAGAGTCCTTCCACAAGGTTACAAGAGAAAAAGTGTCTCAAAGGGACTGAGAAGAAGAAAATACTCCTCTTGAGTAGCTTCCACTTCAAAATAATGCAACAAAGGTGTTATCCACTGCTATATAAAATGAGCCTTATGCTATGCAGGTACTGACTGTCCTTTTGACAAGACCAGGAGTACAACATTTTTTTACTCACTGTGGTTTCCATCGAAAAATTTACTATAGTTTTGGATCTATTTTGGCACTTGTTGATCCTGTTAAATTGTTGATTTAAATGGAACTAAGATCCAATATATCTAAAAAAAAATGGTTGTTGGCTTGTGACAATAATATTATAACTGTTGAACTAGTCCTCTTGTAGTTTCCTACTAATCACTGGTCTTCTTTCATTATAATTTCAACAATTTTTGTTCTAGTTCTGCAGGTCTAGGACCTACCTACCACCAGTAGGTAGCAGATATTCTTCACATCAGGACAAGGGAGGTACATCATTTTGTAGTTTTGCTCAAACAAGAAAGACGATAAACTGAAAGAATGACCATTTTTCTTACTTTAAGTTATACAGTTCTCACACTTAACAACAACAACAAAATAAAAAAATAAAACAACAACAAAAGAGTTTTGCAACCAGTACACTCACATGGAAATAAGGCCTTTACACTTACATGGATTAGAGTGTCTAGAAATTCTCCAACTGCTGCTAACTAGTTTTCCAAACTGTATAGAAAATCTAGAATCTGCTACAAGGAAGACTAAAATAGGTTGCACAAAGCTGTTAGCTTTGTTTCTGCCATACTTTGGTTTTCATAATGCTTTGTTCCTAGTCAAACAGTCATTTACTGTGGATTAAACAAGTGTATTTCTAAAATGTCAGAATTTAAAAGGTTGGCATTTGGCACAAAGTAGAAAAGCACTGCAGTTTTTGTTCTGTAGCAAATGATTTTCATTTAACTAGTGAGTGAATACTTGAAAATCAGGTATTGCACAACAGAGTTTGTGCTGTATTTTTTTTCTTTTTTTTTTTTTTTTTTTTTTTTATAATTGATAGAGGAGGATGCACTGCTCTTGTGTAGCTTAGTAGTTCAGTTAAAGGCTTTATCATCAGTTGTTAGTGAAACTTAGCTTGTACAGCAGCAGCTTTTCAGTTGTTTAATTACATACTATTTTTCAAACACTAATGTGGCCTGATGGCAAATATTTAGTTGATAAAACATAACACAAATGCTTGTAGAATCTCTGTGCTCTGCATTATGCAGCGTATGCCCAATGGAGCACATGAAAACAGTTTCCACAGCATTCTCAAGAAACTGAACATATGAAAAATGAAAGCATGAAGAAAATGAAAAAAAAAAAAATCCTGGCTTAAATAAATAGTTAAAATTAATTTTCAAATATAGTTCTTGCAGTAAACATAAATCTAACAGTGATAGGTCAGAATCCTGGAAGAACTCCTGCAATAATGATCAAAACTGGGGACTAATTTAAGAGAATCAGATCTTTTTAAGAATTTTCTGCAAGACTTTATGCATCAGGCAATAACTAGTAAGCATTATCCAATTCCCTTTCTGAATGGGGAAAAAAAAAAAAAAAAAAAAAAAAGTGTTCCCTTCTAAATTAAAGTTGTGAGAATTTCTAACGTGTTTTTAGTAACAACACTCTGCTACTGTTTATCTGTACTTGGACTGGGGAAACACTTTATCCTCCTTCCTCAGAATAAAAGGGGAGTAAAAGGTAGCACCCCTCTGAGAGAGGTGAAAACAGCTGAAAATTACCTTTGTAAAGATAGTCAGCACCTGTGAACATACAGAATCAGTTTGACTCTGCAGGAAAAGTGAAGATATCCCTGAGGACACTGTGATCCTTCCCAGCTTCTCATGCTTGAACTTCATGGTGAACACTTCAGGGTGAAAAATAATGAACCTGCAGAGCCAGTTTCAGCACAGCAACAGTTCATGGTATCATTAAACAACATTTAAAGGCATAAACATGTATGTTTTGATATATTAATGCCATAGGATACCACTATCTTTTCCTGTCTCAGCCAGAAATATTGGGCCTTGGACTTTATATTAGAAGTGTGATTCTGTGATTCTGTGAAATCACATTTTTCTGAGTGGTATATGCCTAATCTACCTACACATGCAAAAGAGTGGTTTTGCTGAGAAGCTTTACATAAGACATCAAGATGCACCTAGATGACAGAAGCAGCAGGAAAGCTATGCTGTTTAATAACTTCATTTACACTAACACTTCTACCCAGCTAGCTGTGTTATTTTCATACTGTTAGCATTTTGAGTCAGGCTTTCACAAAACCTTTAAATGTAGGCCAGTTTGAATTCATCAGAACTCTTTGGACATCTTTGGTATGTATCAATGCAGAAAGCAGTTAACTTTGAAGGCTAATAGATATTTAACACCTCATCTTGGTGAAGACAGACTCTGACATGCTGATTTACCTGTTACAACTGATAAGCATTTTGATGTTCAGGAAGATATTAGAAGGCTAAACTTTAGCCAAAAGGAATTCTAAAGCTGATCTTTTGTTTGTGACAATCATCCTGCTGATCTTCTTTAAAATCAATGGCAAGATCAACAATGACTGTGAAAATCCTTAAGTTTCCTGCACACAGTTGTTGAATACTATCAAACCAAAGGTGTTCATAGACACAGTGTATGGAGAGATTTAGATTTTTATAAAAGTTGAGATAGTTTCAGAGAGTTTTACATGCAGACTATTAGTAGTGTCTATGACATCCATTATCGCAGTTTCTAAATGGATTTTCCTGGGTAAATGTATTTTCCTCGATAAATGTATTGTGAAGACAACGTGCTTCAACTGCATATTATAGGCAAAGACTGATGTCTGACTATTAAGTCCTGTCCAGTCCGAATGGAATACAATTTTCTGCTGTCAATGAAAACTCTATTTTGGAAGTTAGTATGAAAGTATGAACAACAAAATAGGGCATCCAAATTCTCCACTTGGGTATTAAGATTAGAAAGCAAATAAATAGATGCTCATTTTCTCTGCTGATTCTAACAAAATCAGAGTGGATATTTTGGTCATTTTGTTAGAAACAGCTGGTGTGAAAGAGAGTGTACTTTATACATACAAATATAGTAAGAGCTTGCTATGGCACTGCTGCCTAGAACATGTTCTTAAAATCCTCTCATATTCTAGACAATTTGAAATCACAGCAACACTTCTGCCATTTCAGCTGTAACCTGAAGCCATTCACTGTTACTTTCTCCTCAGATTAAAACACAATTCACTGAGAAATATCAAAAAACAAGGCAAAATGTACAGATCACAGAAGACTAAAAGCAGGCCTACTACCCTGGATTTCAAGACAGCAGACTTTGGCCTCTTCAAGGGTCTCCTTGGAAGAATCTCAGGGGCTGGTCCTGGAGAGAAGATAGGTCCAGGAGAGCTTGTTGATTTTCAAGGATTACCTCTTTCAAACTTGTCCCAAGAAGAAGAATCGAGGCTGCATAGATGAACAAGAAGATCCTGATGAAATTCAAACATAAAAAGAAAGTGTACAAGAGGTAAAAGCACGGACAGATGACCCAAGAGGAATATATAGACAGTATGCAAAAATGGGTAAGAAATGCCAAAACCCATCAAATTGAATCTTGGAATGGATATGAAGGGCAACAAGAAGGTCTTGCACTAGGACATCAGCAGCAAAAGGAAGAGCAGGGGAAATGTGGGCCTTTTGCTGAATGAGGCAGTTGATCTTGTGACAAAAAATACAGAATTGACCAAGGTAATCAATGCCCTCTTCACTTTGGTCTTTACTGGCAAGACCAGCCTTCAGGAATTCCAGGTTTCTCAGACCAGTAGGAAAAAAGTCCAGAGCAAGGAAGACTTATCCTCTGTGGAAAAGGACTGGGTTAGGGATCATTTAAAAAAAACAGACATACAAAAGTCCATGGGATCTGATGGGATGCACCCACAAGGCTGGTCAGCCTCACTGCAATCCCAGAGAAGGTGAAGCAGCAAATTCTCTTGGACACCATTTTCAAGAACATGGAGAACAAGAAGCATGTATTTATGTAGTGGAAATCATGCTAAACCAACCTGATTTCCTTCTGTGATGAGATGACTAGCTTGGTAGATGAGGAATGAGCAGCTTTGTTTGTTTGTTTGTTTACATTGGCTTTAATAAGGCTTTGACACTGTCTGCTGTAATATCTTTATAGACAAATTGGTGAAGTATTAACTAGATGAGTGGACAATAAGGTGGACTCATAAATCGTTGAAATGCAAGGCTCAAAGAGTGGGGATGAGTGCTACAAAGTCCAGAAGGAGGCCAGACATCAGTGGCGTAACCAAGAGGTCAATACTGGGGTCAATAGTTTTTAACATCTTCATTAATGACCAAATTTTGGGACTCAGTGCACCCCCAGCTAGTGTGCAGATTATATAAAACTGGTGGTGGCTGATACTACAGAAGACTGTGCTGCCACAACCATCCAGGACCTGGACAAGCTGGAGAAACAGACTGACAGAAACCTCACAAAATCCTGAAACCTGGGATTTAATAACCCCATGTACCAGTACACCAGATGGAAAGCAGCTCTGAAGAAAAGGACCTGTGGTTCTTGGCGGACACTAAGTTGACCGTGAGCCAGAAAGATATTCTTGTGGCAAAGAAAGACAAAAGCCTTGTGAACTACATTTGGCAGTACGTTGCCAGCAGGCTGAGTGACATGATCCTTTTCCTCTTCTCAGTCCAGCTTGCCCACATCTGGAGTGATTGGTGCAGGTCTGGACTTCTCAGTTCAAGAAACATTGGAACAAATGCAGCATATGGCCACAAGTACGATAAGGGACTGGAGCATTTGTCACTGGGAGAGGCTGAGGGGGTGTTGGACTGCAACATCTCCAAAGGTCCCTTCCAGTCTCGACAATTCAGTGATTCCGTGAAAGCCTACAATACAAATACTTCTATTGTCAAGCAATAACAGTGAAGGAGGATTAAAACATTAGTAGAGAAGCTCTGGAGAACTATTTAAAGTAACCCTGTAAATAAACAAAAATCAAAATCACTCCTTATTGTGCCCCACATTTAAACATAAAATTTATTCATAACTGATTCTTGCTGAAGGGAAAATACTGACTTTTATTTTATGTTAAATAACTTGTTTATGGAGAACCATGAAGTTATTTACATTAGCACTGATTAGATAGGCTACTCCCAACTTACTGTCTGGGAAAGGATTAGTGTTCCTATTTAGCAATCAGAGAAATTAAGGCACAGTGTCATTCCTGAGGTCATTTATCATTTTTGGTGATTATTTGAGAATAAAACACAGATTTTTTGACTCCTTCCCTAGGACTCCTCTCCAGAAAAGATCTGCAGTGAGTATCAGGCTATTCTCATGTTGTTGTAGAAAGATTTTGATTTCTGGCAGAGGAACACACTCTTGTTCCATGGCCTTTATTAAAGTTTAAAAGAAGTGTTGATTTTTTTCTGTTTCATGCTGAGGAAGGAAGAGACAAACTTCTCTTAGCTGACCTTTACAAGATGTTGTGTTGCCTCAAGGCCTGTCATTAAACATAGCAGCAGGCACTAATGTTTATGATAGAACGTTAAAAAATGATCTAGACAATGGGAACCCCTCTTTACTTTTCTGCTGCACCCTGATTTCCTAAAAATACTTGTATGTTATAAAGGATCACTTAATATTTTGAATATGCACATATTTTATACCCATAGAAGAATTGTGTGTTATTTGTAAACATCTATGGATGTTCTAAAAGTTGAAAACATCTCACCAGGACCCTTGTCAAGAGGAACATGCCTGTGGTTTTAGCACTGCTCTGCTGGTCTGTTTGGATCAGTAAAACTTCAGGCCCCAGTTTTCCTTTTGCCATCTGTGCATTATAATCACTAGCATGGAGGTTAAAAAAAAAAAAAAAAAGAAAAAGAAAAAGAAAAAAATACTTTCTTCTGCCAAATAACTGCTTCCTTCATAAGATCACATCTTCTGATTTTTTTTTTTTTTTTTTTGTAACCATTTTTTTTGGGTGCATTTAAGGCATAAAAGTAGTGACCTTGTTGCTAAGCAACTGCAATGTGTAGGCCTCAGCCCTGGTAGTTGAGTCAGAAAAAGGTCAATTAATGTGGCAGGCCTGTCCTTATCAATATGCTACAGTGGCACCAACTTCTATTTCTTTACAGTAATATATCATAATAAGTTTTGTAGGTCTTTATACTGTGGTTCTCCTTTTGAATAAAAGCATAACTAAGACTTGAGGGTATGTCTGATATAACAGAAAATGTAACCATAAAAAAAAGAAACCCAGAATAGAAATCATCTGACTGCTGACTATCCTGCTGTGCTGCCTGAGGCACTTACACATTTCCATTGAGTTATTTTATGATCAGGCCAGTATGTTATTGAAATATTATCTCTTTAGTCTTTCTCATTCTGATAAGAAATGACAGGCTCTCAGAACAGTAATACACATGGAGAACAAAATACGGAGCTGTGGAGGAAATTCAGTTGGGGTAAAGAACAGCCGCTTGAGCATATTCATATTAAAACTTCCTCACCGCTCTTGTGCTGGATTTTGAATAGCTGTGGGGTTTTTTGTTTTGTTTTTCTTTTTTCTTTTTTCTTTCTTTTCTTTTTTTAATAGTGAAGTGAGCATCAGAAAGCCTTACTACCACCACCACAGCCACCACTACTATGACTACTACCACTGCAAGAAAATTTTGTCTTGGATTATGAACTACTTTCTCTAAGGAAAGTCTCCTTCATTTGAAAACCGTTCTTTCAAAAGGCAGTGAACTGCTCATCACTGAATTCTAGATATTTAAATTATTTGAGGACCTAACCTAAAATCTATTGATCCTCATTTGCCCATTGATCAGGCTCCTGACTTCCCCATTGGGAAACTCACAAAACATTACAGTTGCTCAGACTCCTACAGAGGGGGAGTCTGGATTGTGCAGAGGCCTCTGCACGATCGAGGCACTGCTGGCAGTGTAAAATGTGTGGGTTCGTGTAGCTGTGTATTAGCTGGTCCTGGAACAATCAGTGCTCAACAAGCTGCCCTAAGGAGAAAACAGTTTTTTTATACCACAGTTTGTAAACATAGAGTACTTTGCCAACATTACTTATCATTCTTCTTTTTCTGAACACCATTGGGCCCACAGGAAAGCTCAGCCTTCCTTACTTTGAAACCCTTGTCTACCAGACCCCCTGTTATCAGAACTGATGCTTGGTGCAGATGTTGATGGGCTGGGAGGGCCATTTATTGCCTGCTCATTGCCCTTCCTTCAGGCTTATCCGAACACCTGTGGCAGGGAAAAATGGTCTGAGCAAGTTGCAAGTGCTTGTGCTAATTCCAGCAATAAACAAGGATTGCATCTAGTTAAGGATGGCGGTTTCCAAGAGCGATCCTTATGGTGAGATACCAGGGTAGATGAGTTTGGTCAGGATCTTTCTAACATCTGTTAATATCCCCTACAAACTATCCCATTCTGCAGAAAATAGAAGTAAAGAAAAGGCACCTTATCCCACAGCTACTTCAGAGAGACAGCCTCTAGCAGGCCACTTTGTTACTGCACAACTAACGAAGAAAGAAAAATGGAAAGAAATCCAAACTGCAGCCATCCATACCTTATTTGCAGTCACTTCATGATTTCAGGTGCATAAATGCTACCTTGTTAATTACTGTTTATAGGTAAGAATAAAACTAAAGGTCTCACTCCCTGCTACAAAAGTATGACTATCCCTTCTCCGCTCCATGCCTCTTGCCAATGAAAAATAATTTGCTTTCACAAAATTCCTTTTGACTGTACATTAATATGAGACTAGAGTCAGAGCCTACAGTTGTCACCCTGCTTCAGAGAGTGGGATTAGATATTCCCTCTGTTCTTTTGCCCCATATATGTAATGGTACAAACTGACCTCCAGCTAATTTGGAGAGAGGACTCTCAGCTGTTCAGACTGGTTCCCCTGCAGTTACAATACTCATCTGTGTTTTACTTCCTCGTTTTATAGCATTGATGGAGAAGCAGATGTTGCCTTCCTCCCTGCAAATGCTATACAGTGAATCATCTTAGCCTCTCTGTAAAATTTTAACTTAATGGAGTCCTGGCATTTGTGATGAGCTGAGGAACTTAATTTTATAGAACAACCTATTGAACAAGCTGTTCTTGGACATTCCCATCTCAACTAAATGTTAAAAGTATTAAAATTCACATTAGCACAAGAGGAAATTTTGCATGGGTAATCCTTTAATACAGTGTTTTATGGCTCTATTAGCTGCACAGCAGCTGGTGACATGATGAATTTAATCCATTAAAAAATTCAGTAAGAGGTTTAAAAGTCAGCTTTTTAAAACATAATCTTGCTGCAAGGAAAGAGAACTTCTCCTCAGGGCCAGAGACATGGTGAGTTCACAGTGTGGCAGGTATAGGAAATACACCTGCATGACAAGCTTTTGTATGCTTATAGTTTCAAACCTAGCAGAGAGCTTATGGTGATGAGAAAGAACTCAGGAGCACAAGGGGATCTTAAGGAGAATGTTTAAGTAATGCATCTGTCCAGCTTTCTGTCTAACGAACTCCCTTTATTATTATTATTATTATAATTAATAATTGATATTATTATTATTATCATTATTATTAATTATTATTATTTTTGTTAAATGATGTAATACTATAGAGCTAAAAAGTTGCCATTGTGGTCCTTATATGTGTATTCTGAACAAAAGCCATAGCACAGGAACTATTTACTTCCCTCTGGAAGATTTATTACCTGGCAGAAGATGGTAGAGCTAAAAAATTCCTTTATTTGCAACATTTGCTACGCTAAGAAAAGTACAGATTGATGAAAGATCCTTTTTTTTTTTCTTTTCAGCACAAAGATAGAAGTTAGCATGTTTGTGTCACATGTGTGTTATAAATGTATATGAGTACATAGTGTTGCTATGTTGTTATTTTACCACAATATTTCATAATCTTCTTGAGCAAGCTCTTAAAACCACATAATTTTTGTAAAAATATGATCTTGCATTGAATAGCTTTTTAAAAAAGTATTTGTCTTTGCAGGGGCATGACAGGAGAACATGATAAATTCTTACAGGCTTGTAAACTGAAGAATTAATAAAAAGTACTTAAAATAATTATTAAGCTGTATGACTTTTAGGACATTTTAATTATTTTAGGAGTCATTTTCCAAAACTGTTGCCAGCATTATTATCATTATTAACTCCTTGCCAGTTTTCTGGAATCATCACTTTATGAAATGACATTACTTAAAACTATTTTACACAAACTATTTTACCCAGTTGTTTCAGTCACGGTTTTCTCATAAAAATTTTTCAACAATACCTACATTTTCCTGGATGAGTTATTTTGCCAGTTGCTCAGCAGGTATAAATTTGCCCCAGTCTGTGATCTGTCAATATGAATACCACAGTGATTATGACTTTTCTCCCCAGTCATCCTAATAATTTTTAATATTCCACACTAATATTGATTGGGTATCTGCACATATGACACATATGAGGTTTTTTGTTTGTTTGTTTGTTTGTTTGTTACTCTTTTAATGTTTAACTCCCCCTAATTTTGATTAAGAAATATGCTTTTTTCTTCTTCTTTTTTCTTTTTTTTTTTTTTTTTTTTTTTTTCCTTCATTTACAAATGTGGCTGATGCCTAATACAATTTTCAAAGCTACCGATGTTCTGTAAGATATTTTCACATCCCTGCAACTCTTCTGAAATGATTTCAGAAGTGAATGCCTTGTGGGTGACAAAGGCTTTGCAGGAAATAACCTGCTAATAACAATGACTTTGAACAACCTGTAGGGTTGTAGAGTATAACATTTTTAACTGGCAAAATTAGAGGAATTAGGGTTATCTTATCCTTTGCTTAAACAAATTGTGCTTCAAGAAAATCATGTGAATAAGTATGACTTTTCTGAAACAGGCTGGGGGAGGACAGGCAATCATAGTCCTTAGTCCACAGCAGAAGTTGTGGCTGGGAAATTGTGGAGATTCACAGCTACAGTATAAAGAGTGCTGGGTCACTCAGGGAGACTTAGGAAGAGAAATCAGGGAAAATATTGAATGGGATGATCAGGTCATATAGCAGAAGGTTTGAGGTGTGTCTGAGTTTTGATCAAGAAAAATTTGAGCAAATGGTGATAAATTTTATTTAATGTACATCTGATTATGATCTATGATGTACTGTTGTGGACTGTAAAACAACAAAGGACACTTCAAGTAAATAATAAAGCTGTTCTTTTGTCAATTCAGCTATACCAAGCAAGACCCCACAAAACTTCATGTAAATTCTTTAGCCAGTTCTAGAAGAAGTCCAAAGGCATAGAAATACTTTTCTTCTCTGCATCCTCCTCCCTCTTCCTCCCGTCTTAAATAGCAGTTGAATTGAAAGTGAGAAAGAACTGTACAAAGACATCATGCTCAGATTAGTTTAGAGCAAAACTGGGGGAAATGTGTTTTTTGTTCATTGCATTTGATATTACATGACATAGTTTTATTTGATTTTTTCTCTATAGGACTTTGTGCTTCTTGCATTTCATCTGGGTGCATACAAAGATAAGCTCTTTTTTTAGGACTGTAAAAAAGAGAACTTGATAGAAAGAAACACATGAAGAATATAGTCACTTAAAAAAAACCCACAAAACAAACCCAAAACCTAGACCTAAAAAATCCACCCCAATATAATGTGTATTTAATGTATTTAATTATATAATGTGTAATTAGAGCTAAAAAAGGGCAAATCTACATGCTGAAGTGCATGCCGTTGTGCATTACCTGTGACCACACTCAAGCCGAATTCCTGATTTATTGTCTAAGAACATCCAGATAAGAAGTACAATTGCTATGTGTAGATATGCACCAAGCAAAGGTTAAGGATATTCATCCACAGAAGGCAATTATAGTATTTTATTTCCTTTTTCCTACTTTCTTCTATATCTTTTGTCATGTATTTTCTGATCACTTGGAGACTGCATTTCAGTAAATAAAGCTTGTGTAAATTCTCTGTTTTGCAACTACTATACATCTCCACTATAATTGATCAGGTACTATGACAGCATCATCCTCACAGTTTTAGAGAACCTTTCAATGTGAAACTATGTATGATGCTGAATTACATTACCTTATGTTCCTCCTGCTTTACAAAGTCTAAATTTGTCTGTATGTGTGGGGGTCAATAATGCATTTGACTCCATCCTGGCTCATGCATTTTTGCATATGTTTATTGCCGTGCCTGACATTTTTTCCCCATTGCTATTGGCTGTCTTCTACATGATGAATTTGGAAGAATTTGGGAAGAATTGTCCTCTTATATTTTGCCAGATCTTTTAAAAAGCTGTGCTCAGTGCAGTGAGTTTTGTAGGTCAACATAGAAGAGTTTCCCATGTATTAAACTGACTGTTCTTGATGTGCACATCTAACCATCACATTATGTGGGTGGTATATTATATCGCATATATTATATTATATATCGCACCCATTATGTGGGTGGTATATTTAATAAACACAAACCTGCATGGCTGTGCTTAACAAAATGCTGGGTTTTTGCTAAGGACAAAAATAACTTTTAAAAAAGAAAGAGATCAAAATAGCAAATAAAACCTGTTTAGAGCTCACAAGCTCCTGAAGGTCTTTGACATGCTTTTCCTTAAACCCTATTTCAAGATAAATTGGCGTGAAGGTTACAACACTAGCTGAGAGAATGTATTGTCCTTTATCCCCCTTGTCCCCTATCTAGAATGTATCCACAGCTTTTTGTTGCTGTTGTTGATTACAGTAGTGTGCAAAGCAATTCACATCTCCAAGAGCTCAGAATAAGCTTATTTGAGCTGAATATACTAAGTACAGAAGTCAAAATCTAAACTCAACTATTCTGCATCACAAAATACAGGGCATTTTTAAAAGAGAAATAACTTATTTGCCCTTTTAAAGTCATGAAACTTGTTACAACACACCCTTAGCAATGCATTTTATTTAAAATTGGATTTGTCGGAATAGCATTTACTGGCAAACTTGATTCCTTTTTCCTTGCTACAGTGTGTATCACAGGTGGCTGATTTATAGATATTCAAATAATCGACTGTATTACACACTTTCAGTAAAAATGATTTTTAAAATAAGGATTTGATGCAGGGAAGCGAGGAGTGAAGAAAGGTTTAGGACATCCAGAATAACAAATTCACACAATCTCTTACTTATATGCTATACACACACACACACACACACACACACACACATGCATACATACATACAAATATATATAAACACTTTGCATTTAAGCATTTAAGAACTGTGAAAACAAGATAAAACATCAGTTAATAAAGGGACATATCCTCTCTACAAGGTTTACAGTCAGCATGCACAAATATCAGGGAAGAGCTTATCAAATGTAAATGGGAGGTTCTTCATGTTTTTATTGTTGAGACACACAGTTCAAAATGTTTAGTATATTGCATAAAAGTATGTGCCTATAGGCAATTTCTGAAGGCATGTATTCTACTTATTACAATAATGAAATATTACAACACTGCCTGATTAGAAGAACAATTTAAAGACTTCTTATACCTCATCCTTGCTTATGTCATTTAACTTTCTTTTAAGTTTAGGTTGTACATTCTTTTACATTTCACATTTGAACCATGTTCTAATTCAGTGTGACAGTTTTGCCTGTTTGACAACTCCATTTTGTGGAACAATAAGAATATTGTGACGTATGTCAATACCAGAATTTCAGATAGCTTTAGTTTACCACTTACCTACTTATCAACAAACCTTTAAGAATGTTAATTATCCCTTTAAACTTTATGTAAAAACAAAGTAATGGCTTTGTCATTGACTAATCATTGATTAAATCATCTCTGTGGACTGCATCAAAAAGCAAGACGATCTTGACTATTCACACTGCTTTGTGCTAGCAGCTTCTCAAGTGGACCAGACACAGCTGTAATTATTTATGCTAGGGATTGTAGAAATGAAGCCTTAATATAGAAAAGCCTCAAAATCAACCAAAATGGATTTATTGGTATAAAACTTAGGTAGATTGGACCAAGCAACTTGATGTTTTCAAAGTTTATACTTACTGTAATTACCTGCTTCTCATTTACAATATTAATTTCACATCAAATCAGTGTTGTATTTACAAAGGCAAAGTACTGCAAAAAGCCACATACAAAAGGAGAAATAAGGCTTACAAGTTATTCAAATTACTAAGTTTCTTAATTTCATCAGTTTAGATAAGTATTGAAGCCTGTGCAGCCAGCATATGCAACTTGAACAACATCTATGCATAGTCTCAGCTCTTATTGGACTCCTTACTGCAAGAGTTCAAACAGCAAGTAACAGGGTCAGGAATGCATTTACTTTCTTCTTTCAGCCTTCAGTTACCCTTCATCTTAAGTTAACCCCTTATGTTGTTTTCCCTAGAGCCCTAGCTGGAAGAGTATCATTTGTAAAGAAGGCATAGTTTACTATGGCTATCCACCGAGGCCTTTGAAAAGCCGTTTTCCTTTGTGAAGAACTACAAACCATCAGGATCTTTTAAGTTGTCAAGAAAGGCCACAAAGGTATTGCAGGAAAATAAGAAGCACCTTGGAAATGGCTCAAAAAAGCGGATGTGGAATCTCCCACCTGTGAAGGGGCAAACAAAGCAAGCAGTGAAAAAATGAGATCTGACATGTGTGTCATATGTCAAGAAGACAGAGTAGATAACAAGATCTGACGTGAAGGAAGATGCCTTTGTCAAATTGCCAGAAGTTCCAGAGCTGGGGACACCTTGCTAAAGGCAGACGAGATTGGGAAAGATGAATGTACCTTGCCACTTTTCAAAGGTCAGGACTATGCAACATCATGAGTGAAACATTGCCACAGCTGCCACATAATCTAGGTAGAGAAAGAAAACTTTCATTCCTTTCTGCGACACAAAAATTGAAGGGGAATCTAATAATTAG
The DNA here is from genome assembly GCA_011075105.1 of Heteronetta atricapilla. NCBI lineage: Eukaryota > Metazoa > Chordata > Aves > Anseriformes > Anatidae > Heteronetta > Heteronetta atricapilla. The sequence continues at coordinate 68,994,617 of CM021732.1, read as the reverse complement.
CCTATTACAGGATAGTCAATCATTTAACTACTGAAAATCAGGGGAGACATATTCTAATCTCATTTCACTTGAGAAATTCTGTTGCCTTTATTGGCAGAATTTGTGCCACTGATGGGAAATCTCTCATTCTGACTTCAAGAGCAGTTGTTCTCTTGCGGCCTGATTCATTAAGTTAATGGGACACTTTCTCTTGAGTCCTTGGAGAATAAAATCCGTGCACTGATAAATCTCAGTAGTTTCAGAAGTTCATCTAATCAAAGGTGATCTGAATGTCTTCCATCCAATTACTACACCAAAGACAATCAGTTTCATATCACTTCTAGATACTGTGTTGTCAGCTGGGCCCATCAAGCCACAAAAACCATTTTCTTTTACTTTATTGTCCATGTGTGTGCTTGCCTATTGCTTCTGCCAACCCATAAAGAAAAAAAAAGGAAGGGTGCTGAGAAAGCCAAGGGTATTCTTTATGCCAGTACAAAGAAGTGGGTTTAGAGTTTAGGAAAGATTCAGGGTTTGATGTGATTTTGTCTAACTCCCTACAACTGTTCCTGAGTTCTGAGCTCCAAAGTTCAAAATACCTTTTCTGTGAAAATTCAATGTTTTCTCATTTTCTCTGATAACTTTCTCCCAGATACTCCCAGAAGAAGTGTGGTGACTCCTTCTCACCCTTTCCTCACAAATATCACCTTTCTACCCTTCACATCCCTTTGTTTCTGCTAAAGAACTAATACATGTGGCTGTTTCTTCCATTTGTTAATTCATTTCTATTATCAGGTTGCTGACTCTTCCGTACATTTTCACTACCTGTAACTTCAGTTTTAGACAGCTATGTATGTCTGAGGAACCCTCTCTTGAATAGAAAAAGGTCAAAGTGATCTTTGCTTGTGATAAACAATAATTCATTGTCCTTATGTTACGAACTATGACCAAGCCTATTGCTATGTGTTTTATGATGTTTAATGTACCCACGTGGTATTCAGGAAAGGTCTTGCAGTAAAAGCAGTAATCCTCATGTCATCAATGGAATTTAAATCAGGAAAATCCCACCCGTTTTATACTTACCAAGCATTGGTGATTAGATTATATTACGTACACTTGCAGCATAGGGGAAAATAGGCTTGTTGAAATTGATACATAAGCAGCTGAACTGTTAGTAGCAATTCTGTGCCGACTTCATGTCTTTTTGTCATGCTGTCTCAGATTGGTTGTCCTTATCTGCAGCACTGGGCAGCTCTGTTTTTCTTGAGAAGCACTGAAAATTAGGTATTGCACACAAACAAAAAGAGGATGCCTTGCTTGTTGAATTTGGCTGTTTTGCTTGCAAAGTATTGCAGAGGAGAAGAAGGTAGTAAAAAAGGTAACATAAGAAATCATCATACAGCATTGGTCTCCTTCTGCACTGAGTGACTGCTAATCTTCACATTTCAGTGTACCTAATGGAAATCAGAGATGGAACAGCTAAGCTAGTCTCATTTACAATAGGTAACCTCACTGGGGTCATGTGTTTGGCCCAAGTAATTATCAATGCATTAACAAGGTTTGCATTTAAAGGAAGGGAGAACAAAAGGGGTAAAAGTCAAAATTTATCTTATGAGGGACCTACTAGAGCAAATGTTCCTTACATCAAGGGCGTTTCTTCCATTAAATGAGCATATAAGAAAGAGAGACATTGTTCAAGTACAAGGGTTCAGTTGCAGCAAGTCACAAATCACATTTCATTTATCAGGCCTACAGATGACAGGATATCATCAAATCCCTGGAGAGTCATATTCATTAAAAAGAAATCTTAAGTAATTACAACAATTAATTGACTTGAAACAGTTTCGGGTGGAGAAGGTTTACATAATTCATTTGCCAGACAAAACAAGCTTTATAAAGTCAGGGCAACACATTATTTAGAAGCATCCTCCCTTTCCTGTCCTCTTGAAAAGCATAGAATAACACCAAACACCTAGAGAAAACTGACATGATCAAACAAACAAAAAAGTCAGAAAAAGTGCCTCAACTTCTATAACTCTATAAAAGAGATAACACTTCACTGACTTGCTCATACCTTTACTCAAAAAAAAAAAAAAAAAAAAAAAAAAAAAAGAATAAAATATTCTCCCATTTCTCTTTGTATTTATTCTAAATGGAAGATTTCTAAGCATTAATTATTTAATAGGAGATTTGGGGAAAAAAGTCAAATTAAGACCCTACAGCCACCATACAATGCAAATGTTATGTATGTCTAGTTTCAGGTGCAGCCTGAAGTTTTCTTCCAGGTTGTGAAGTGTGCAGACATATGTTGCTCCTTCCTGTTGTCTGCTCCTGAATTTGTAGGTATCAGAATGCCATTCTCAGGATGTACCAGCAGTGAACAGAAAAATGAACAAGAAAATAATAAGAACATTTTTTGTGCTCTCTAATCTGCCTATTTCTATGTCCTGTTTTTTGTTAGGATAGAGTTAATTTTCCTCCTAGTAGCTGGTAGGGTGCTATGTTTTGGATTAGGATGAGAAGAGTGTTGATAACATGCTGATGTTTAAATTGCTGCAGAGCAATGCTTACACTAAGCCAAGGACATTTCAGCTCCTCACTCTGTCCTGCCAGCGGGCATGCTGGGGGTGCATCAAGAGCTGGGAGGGGACAGACCCAGGACAGCTGACCCAAACTGGCCAAAGGGGTATTCCGTACCAGCTGACGTCATGCCAAAAAATATATAGGGGTGCCTAACCGGAGGGGGGGTGGGGGATGCGATAGGAAGGGGGAAGGGGGAAGGGGCTGGCTGCTCAGGGAGAGGCTGGGCATCGGTAACCAGGAAGTGAGCAATCGCAGTGTGCATCACTTTTTCTGTACACATTATTATTAGTAGTACTATTATTATTATTATTATTTTCCTATCTTTATCTCAACTTACAGGCTTCACTTTCCTGTTTCTCTCCCTCATCCCAGAGAGGGAGGGGGTAGGGTTAAACCACAACATTCTACATTTTACTTCTTGAGGCTTTTTTTTTTCCCCTAAATTTTACAAATTGAGGCAAATATTTTTCTGTTTTATGTGTTTTCAGTCTCTGATACAATATAATATTAATCCAGAAGTAGGACTTACTTGAAAACAGGTACAGCACCGAGTCTTCGACAGTAATCCAAACTTCATAGACTGAGAAAATTCTCTCAGTGCTCAAGACAGTTTTACATGTTACCATTTTTATGGGTGGTCCCAGTTGGAGTCCATTTCTTTGTACATACATACCAGTATCTTTGGGAAAATGAAGGAAAAGAATAGTCACACTTTACAAAATATATTTTCAAGAATAATGGCCATAGTAAGTGCATGCCAAAAAATCTCTGGGATGCTTACGAAAGTATCTAAAGTCAATGTGTAGGTATGCAATTAATTTATTGTATAGTTTCACTTGAAAAGCAAGTCAAGTATATTATTGTGAGACTTAAAAAACTCCTTTCCTATATCATTAACTAAGACAAATCTGCAACTCCACCTAAAATCGAGTTATGCCTAATTCAAATTATTAATGAAACATGGTATCAATGTATCAGTGAAAAGATTGACAACGATCAGTGTCCCTACTTGAAAAGGAAGAATGCCATGTTTTTAACCTGACTTTTACAGACCACCTCAGTTCACCAGTTTCTGGCCTCTACTATCTGCCTGCTATCACTAGCAGAAATCCTTGTTTCATTTCCAAGCTCCTCCCATGTTGTCTGTAGAAAAAGGACTTACTGGGGCCAGGGGAGTACACTGGGAGAACAAATGAAGAATTGCCCATGTTTACTGGCTGTCTACAATTTCAGGAGTCTAATTTCAGACAAATTCTGTATAATTTCTGGATATTCTGAATATTCTTCAAGTCACCATTGCCTTCCTCTGAAGTAGGTAGTTTCAGCTACCTGCCACAGTGGAAAATCCCTCATATTTCTGAATTATGATATGACATATTTTCTTTGTGTACAAACTTAAAATGATAACAAACCTGGTTTACATCAATTTTATTCCTCTGATAAAATCCAAGTACCGCAAATCTTTTTTTTCTTAACTCATCAACCAGTTAGTTTCTATCCATCAAAATAAGGTAACACCAATGAGTCACATTTCCCTTAAATTTTGATATGATTTGTAAGCTTAATGCATAGTTCACGAAGACAAACTACATATTTTCTGGTGTATACCAACAGGACCAAGGCAAGGTTTCAAATATAGGCAGCAGGTTTCTCTCTGACTCATAATAGAAGGCAGCATAAAAAAAGAACAGAATATTAAAAAAAAAAAAAAAAAAAAAAAAAAAAACTATACATGTTATTTCTGAACATTTCACAAAAGAGAGAGACAACAAACCCATCACAAGTAAAGCATCATGACTGCAGCAGTGATTAATGAGATGATAAGTGCAAGGGGAAAAAAAAAAACAAAATCTACCTTAATGTACAATCACAATATTCTGCACTTTTTTTTTCAATATAGTATACAGCTTTCATGTTCTGGAGCCTACAGATGCATTTTGAGTAGCATAGGGATGTGTTTTGGTAGCACAGATAATCTGCATACTAAATTTCAGACCATTACAGATGCAGACAACAAAGAAATAAGATCTACTAAACCTTTGATTAGGTAAGAAAGTAAAGTACAAAACTTACTGACATGCAAAAATGGTCTTGACATCTAATTGCAGGCTGCAGCCAGCTTCATGGCTGAATCACACCACAGGCCCCACCTATGCAGTTCCCACAGTTCCCACTTGGAACAAGCAGGTGCACCTCAGTGTGGGGCATTTGCCTGTCAAAGCCTACTTTAAAAACAGAAACTCTGTCCTGCATCCCTGAACTATCTTGTGGGAGTATTGCCATGGAGGTTGACAAGGTTGGTGATAGTTGGACTCATAACGATGAAGCTATGAGGAATGTAAACAAGCTAGAAGGAACAAAGAATGGCAATTCACGAGACACCTTGCTGTCTCAAACTGCCTGTTCTCCAACCATTAAGACATGGAAATGGCTAAACGTTTGCTCTTGCTGGGCAAAGTTATTAACCAATGACTAGCTAGTGGGAAAGTACCGCTTGTAGGGCTAATGGTATAAGAAGGGAGCCTGTCCTCAATAAAGTGGTAGTTGAAGTTATTGATCCCTAAACTTACCCTAGTGTCCGTGTGGTTATTACGCCACACTATCTCATCTTGGAAACCTAGATCCAGATATGCCTTGGAATGGAGAAGAAGCTTAATAATTTGCATTTCCAATCACTCCAAAAAGCTCATATCTTTTCCACCATCTTCCCTCCCTACCATCTTCAGGGGACATCTCAGGCTTTTGTCATCTGGAAACGGTCTCACATGCCTTTCAAAATACAAAAAAGCACAGGATGGCCACTGGAGCTAGGGTTCTGGCAGGAGCCCAAACTGCACACAGCAGAGCCACAACTCCCCTCACCCTCAGGGCTGGGGCTGTCTCCTCACCACAGCTCCCAGAGAGACCCTCAAGACTGCAGTGACTTTCCAGGGGGGCTGTTTTTAGGAGAGCCCCTTGGGAGACACATCTCCCCTCAGACAATGAGTAAGGGTGCAAATCAGGGAGCTAAGACTGCACCCAGAATATTTCTTCTTGCAAGTTTATTTTCCTCAAGACATTCCTAGCACCTGCCACGCTACCTTGCCATCCATGGTTGGCCCCCAGCACTGAACATATGCAGCCTCCACATTTCTCAGTGGGCTGATATATACACAGAGCCCTGCCAGCACTGGTACTGAAAGCGGGGACCCCCACCACCACACAGCCCTACTGCCACAATGCTCCTTGACTTTTTTTGTTAAGAAACAATTTTAGCAGGGTGGAGTTTAAACCCCAAGCCTCTCCCTGCCACCCTCTTGGGTACCCTCCTTCTCCTCAGCAGACTGTACCTCCTCCATGGACCTTCCTCCATGACCCTTCCATACTGCCCATCAGTAGAGTGTGTTGGTGAAATTTGTGGCGACAGCCTCCTTCCAGGCTGGATGGTGGGACAGGGCTCTTCCTCACAGCTGCCACCATGCTTTCCACCTCACAAAGTGCCATGGCAGCTGGAGAGGCCTGAGCTGGCAGCTAAAACGCAGGGCCTTACCATCCTCTTGTTGCACTCATCTATATGGATTTCGACGTTTTTCCTCATTACTAATGATATAGGAGGGACATTATTTTGGATGAAGTACACTTATTTACAATGTGCTTTGGATCACGTCAAACCAGTTTTATGAAATGAGGTAAAAATATTTTAGCCTTTCTGTCAGTCACAGTGGTGGAAATCAAAATGAAACCCTGAGTGAAAGAGGCCTTTGTTTTTATACATGTTGCTTTGTCTAAACACATTAGGAAATCTTAGGTATCTCTGAGTGATACTGGTGATAAATATATATCTGCTGTCTATGAAATTGATAAAATAAATTTTGTATCTGTACAACTGCTTTTATCTTATATTGTTTGAACTCAGCAGACACTACCTCACCAGCCCTTTCTTTTTCTTCTCAGTTACAGTTGCGATCTTACAACTTTCATCACAACTAGAAACATTGGAGGAATGGGACTGAAGAAAGTATACAAAAGGTAAAATACGTGATGAGAAAAACCTTCCCTTTGTCATGTATACTAATTTCTTACAAATGTGTGATTTTCCTAATAGAAAAGTGGAATGTAAAATTGAAAGGATGTAATTGAAAATATTAATTTATGTATTCAATAGTACAAATGCAGAAATATAAAAATGATATTGATGTGACATCCATATGCGCAATGTTTGCGTGCACATCAGGTATTACCACTAGATGTGTTAGATGTGGGTTATGCATATGGTGGACTAGATCTCCAGCTGCAATAAATCAGTTAACCATGCAAAATCAGGTCAATGTACCTTAGCTTTATGCCGTCTAGATTTATGCCATCTAAGGATCATAAGATTTATGCCATCTAAAGATCTCACAAGGTATATGTGTATGTATATGACAAAAAAAAAAAAAAATGCTGTCATTTCTTAACTTTAAATATTTAACCAAACCCATCTACCAATTTACACCTGGTATGAATACAGACCACACTTTGTAGATAATCTATGGAAATACATCTAGTCTTTGTGTAGAGAGGAAAATTATTTCCAGTTTGAGGTGTTAAGACGTTCAGAAATTAAAATGAAGGAAACCAGAACAGAACTTTCCTATAGAAACTTTGGCTTTAAAGCAAAACAAAACAGGCCTGAAAGGAAAGGCTTTTTGTAGAGAAAACCCCATGTCAGGAACCATTTCAGGAGTCTTATGGGAAAACGGCTCAATATGAATTTTGCACTTCAAGCTCAGAAGTACTACTTAACTCCCATTGAAAGCACATGGAACTTAGTCCTTATTTCACCTCCACTCTTGTTAAGGAAACAGAGAGGTTTTAGAAATGAGTATAAGCCAAATAGCACAGATGATCAAAGTAACACAGAAGAACAAAAAGAATTTCTTGGTGTGAATCACGTTTACCACATGTATGTCAAACCTAACAGAAAGGGTAGCTGTTCAGCTAGTGTAAATCATTGCAACTCTGTTAACTTTAGTAAACTTGTACTATCAGGGTATATGACCCTCCTTTTGTTTCTTTCATAAGCACAGTGATAATGACTAAAAAATGCAGAAAATTACCTGGAGATTTTCACATTTTTTAAGAGCATGTGGCATTAATCCAAAATCCTTTGTACTCTGTGGGAGATTTTAATTGAATCTATAGGTTCTGAATTGCTATGTTCAAGCTAAGCATGAATCTACAGCCATGTTACAAATCCTAAAAAAATGGTATTTGTAATGGAATTGCTGTCAGATCTTTAACCATAGTAGTGCTAGCGGGAGTCACTATAATGTTGTAAATAAGGTGAATAGGCTCTTCTTATCTCATTTCACAGCTGAGCAGTGTATTGCCAGATAAATCAAATCAGAGTAAATGGCTTCATCTAATAAACTGGGTCAACATATAATGTATTTGTTCAGGTTTGCACTTTCATTGATTCTCATTTGATTTAAGAAGAGATATTTCAGTTTGTATTTACAACATTTTTAAATATCTCTTTTCCCCCTTCTCTAGAGAACAAGCAAGCAGGAGAGAGAGTATGCAAGGTAGTGGCTTCACAGAAAATGTCAAGTTTTCTCTAAGTTCTGCTTCCCATTCTTATGCATCTGAGAAAAGATGGGGGTGGGGAATAAAGGAGTTACTATATCTTATCTGCATTTTCTCAATAATGTTTTAGTGATGTTTGCTAATGTATCATTCATTAACCATCAGCCACTATAAAAAACATAATCTATCTCACAAAGTGGACATTATTATCGCATTAAATCATTTCACAATATACCTGAACGGTTCCACATGAGGGGCCTGGCCTGACTGAGCTCAAATGCCTTGGGGGCAAACTCTTCAGCAGTAATGAGATATGAGGTCTGTCTGTGATGAATATGATATTACTCGTGTCAGTGGCTGTGGACTGCACCCAGAATATTTCTTCTTACATTTTTTTTTCCCTATTGCAAAGGAACTCAGGCAAAGCACTATTAACCCAGTAAATGAAGCTCTAAAGATCACAGAGTGTGCCCATTAGTCGACAAGATTGTGACTAATCCAATTTTTCTTGCAGGGAGCAATTCTGATGCTTCTGTAACATCTGGGGATGGCAGGGCTTGCATTACTGATGAGCCCGGGTGTTTTTCTTCTATCTTTTCCTTCATCCAAGAAAAATTATTGCACACAGCTATTTTACTGCTTTTCTTCCTTTCACTTTATTTTTCCCCACTCCTTATACCATGATGACCGCTTTGGAGGTGATTAAAATAATATCCCAGGCTGACAGAAGAGGAGAGGGTGAGGAGTGTGAAGGAGACTAAAAAAGAAGCCCTTTGTATTTGTGCAAAGAGAAAATGTGCTTTTTCACTACAGGGAAAGGATTAGGGTCCTCAAAAACAAGCACAAAAAGGGCCTAGAGCCTTTATCTTACCAGGCACCATTAAAGGTATGCTGTCTTAAATAGTCCCTGAATTTGAAGAAAGTGTGTCATCTTGCTTCTGCTTACTCTAGGATAGCATTACCTGTTCTTCTTTGTGTGGTAGCATTATATGTCAGTAACAGTAAAATCCTCATTTTCTGATGTATTTATTGTTAATTATGCATATTCATTCTAATATAAACTGTCACTTAGAACATTTCACTTAGGTCATTTCATTTAAATGACATCTCAAAAATATTTTATGATACTAAAAAATTTATCAAATGCTAGTGGCTAGTGTATGTAGATTTTAAATGGTGATTTTTTTGTGTGTTCAAGAACAAATCTTACCTGTACCTGTTCAAGGGTGCAAAAGATGCTAAGCATCAGTAAAGTTCTGTTATATGGATAGGGAAAAATGTAATATGATAGAGGAATAATGGAGTAAGACCAGTTTACTGTAATTTCATTTGCAGTGTTACATGGTGGGAAAATGTTTATGGATAGAAAATAATTCTGGGAATTCTGCATCCAGAAGTTTAAATATTTGTATGAAGGCATTGTTGTTCTCATATATCAGCTGCAATCTATGAATTTTAGTGGTGCTTATATTGTAGCTTCAACCTTAATTTCCTTGTACATCACTGTTGCAAGACTTTTATTGGGTTCCCTACTAAGAATTAAAGTTTGACCAACACTAAAAGTGTCCAAGCTAGAACTCTACCTCTCTCAAGAGCTGATATTTCATTTTTATTATTTCATTATTTTATTACAATTCTCTGTGGTAGTATCTCTGCAGAGAACAGTGGATGTCTAACATATTCCAGGTTTTCTGGGTTCTGGAAGCAGAAACACCTTTTTCACAGCATGCTTGTTCTCTAACTGAAAGCAGAACACAGAGATTTATATGAACAAGAAAGAAAGAGATGCCTTTGGACTAGAACTTTTCCTCTTTTCTAAAGCCCAAGCATAATGAGAATTCTGTTAGCTGACAATAGCAATTTTACAGTGGATCATGAGTTTATTATTAAATAAATCTGGAGAATGTCTCTAAGTGACTTCAGTAAGGGTCTTGAAGAATTGGTGCTATTCAATATGAGGAAGACTAATATTAAATGATAGATTGACATCAGTATTTGCTAATGTTACTAACAGTGTAAATACACTAAATATGAAGGAACAAGGTAAGAGATCTGAAGGTATTTTAAACACCCTGGTGTCTTTGCCATGAAAGAGAAATACAGGTTAATGCAGAGAAATGGAAAAAAAGTCAGGGTGCTGTGAACCAAACATGGGAGTGTATATTGCATAGAACAGTCATGTCAGATAGTGACAAAGGAAAGGATCAAGGTAATAAATAAATTTGATGCTATCATTCCAGATGAAAAACCAAAACCTAACAATCCAGACAGTGGCTTTCATCATCAGGAAATGGAGAGAATAGTAACGCAAAGAGGAAATGCCATTACTGCCTTTAAGAAGCTGTAGTTTAGTTTCACAGGGAATAATCTTGTTTAATTTGAGGTACAATTTATCATTCAACAAGAAAGTAAATGATATGTTTTGTCATGCAGTTAAGAGAGAATGTACCAAAAACATGCATTTTGTTACAAATCTTCTTTCAGAGCTTAGCCTAAGTAAATTATATATATCTTGAAGTTTTCTTTAATTACCCATGTAGACTAGAAAATCTCTTTCTCTCACATTTGCAGTTTTGTCCAGGGTTTGAGTTTGCAGGGAGATTTATGTTAGGTACTCTTGAATGCAGTATATATAACAAACTGCAAAGGAGGCTGTAGTGAGGTGGGGGTTGGCCTGTTCTCCCACATGCCTGGTGACAGGACGAGGGGGAATGGGCTTAAGTTGCGCCAGGGGAGTTTTAGGTTAGATGTTAGGAAGAACTTCTTTACTGAAAGGGTTGTTAGGCACTGGAACAGGCTGCCCAGGGAGGTGGTGGAGTCACCATCCCTGGAGGTCTTTAAAAGATGTTTAGATGTAGAGCTTAGGGATATGGTTTAGTGGGGACTGTTAGTGTTAGGTTAGAGGTTGGACTCGATGATCTTGAGGTCTCTTCCAACCTAGAAATTCTGTGATTCTGTGATTCTGTGATATATATAACTGAATGCATTGTTATCTGTAGTTATTGAATGAAACTCTGTCCACTCCAAGATGGCAACAAAATCACTATTGAACTGGCTGAGCCAGGATTTTATACACAGTTTCATTTCAGCATTTTTAAAGCTGTTCACCTAATTCTGTTGCTCTCTGTATTTTCACCAATATAACTAAAAGCAAATTCACCCAGTGATGCTAGGAGATGATATGCAATGTTGGAATATTGCCATGCCACTTCCCAGAAGAAATTAACTGGGAACTTGGCCAAATGTGTCTTACATGCATTTCCTGGCAGCTATATGCATGTAGTATTGAAAATGAGTCTGTGAGACAGAAGAGACTTGTGCATGTGACTAAAGTGGTTAAGTATGCAGGTGTTTGTTGGATTAGGCCTTTAAAGTGGATCTTGCCTAATGGCCGTAACAGTTATGGATGTAAGTCATGAATCAAACAGAATTAGTTGATGTGTGATAATGTTACACTGCTGTGTGAAGAGATGCACTTATTTTGTCTTCTCATAAACAACAAACACCATACATTTTAATATCAACTTTTTATATTATTGTCTAAGAATTTTAGTTTTATTTCCTTTTTTTTTTTTGTTATTATTATTATTTTGTTGTTTTGATGTTATTATTTGTAAGGAGCCACCCTTGAGTTTCATTCATATCCAAATGTCAGCTGGCCTTTGTGAAACTGCAGCAAAACTATTGTTGACCTCAGTGGGATGAGGTTTTCACCCACATTTCCAGCATGGTTTGAACTGTGACATGCAAATCCAAACTCAGGTTTGAGATGACAGCAAAGGAGGTGGCTTTTTTGTTTGTTTGTTTTGTTTTTGATTTTGTTTTTTCAGTGTAAGAGATTGCTAAGCTGCCCAAAGGGTGCTGAGTGCTACTTTCTTACATAAAACCTGTCTGTAGAAATGTTTGAGACCTCTTGCACTTCCTTGTGCCTGGATGACACCACCAACAATAGAGTCTGACAACTGTCCTTGCATGAAGTGTTTGTTACAACACACATAATTGCAAAACATAGCCTTGAACTGCATTTTGGTAACAGATCATTAAAAATCGCCCAACAGTTGAACTCAGTAATTGTGAAACATTTTTTTTTTCTCTACTTTTTATCATCATACTTGGTCATTGATATCTGATACATTTTTGCTGTATCAAAACCGATTGTTTTCTCTCTTAAATTCTAAGAGAACTGTTGCAACTCCATTTAATGTTGTCTCCAAAGCCTAATTTTACATTTTACAAGTCCACATCTTGAATTATTTTCCTGATGGTTAAACTAGCAGTGAAATCCAAATACTGTAGGGTCCTGAACAGAACGTATGGAATCATGGAACTGTGTTTTGCTTAGGGATTGAGCTAGTAGATATTGAACCTTGCTTGTAGTCAATTTATTACTAAAGAATGTTATTTGACTGCTTCTAAAAAACCCTTGGGTGTCTGATCATAAATCAGGTCCTAACAATTTAGATAGAAGAGCATTCCTAAAGACAGTTGTTAAGCAAACTCAGCAGCATGGGAACAAAAGCTGGGCAGCACCAAGGCTGCCTTCATATATCTCATCTATGTTTTCAGTTATGCTAATAATTTTTAAGTGACTTTAAGTAAGCATGTCTGTCCTATAACTAGAGTGTTGCATGGGCAATTTAAACTTTTAAGTCTTTTTGAATTGGCCTTACAAGAGCGTAGCTACAGTTATTGCTACAGGTAAGTGGATGTGCACAGTCTCTGCACTCTAGCCTCAGTAGCATTACATAATTCATTTTAGAAGCTACACTTGAAAAAACACAGAACTAGGATATATCTCCCTGGACTTCACCGAGAACTACTGGGCCTTAATTTTCCCTGAAAAAAAATCAAAAAGATATGGTGTATTCTGTCACCTAATATAGAAAAAGGTGCTTCACATTTGTCAAGGCATTGAAAGTTAGAATAGATGTCACAAAACAGCAGGAAGAAGGGAATGGTTACAGAGAGTGTTATCCTGATTTACATGCAAGTGTCATACAGGAAGAGACAATGGGTATGTAAGAGGAAAACAGTCAAACTTATGGAACACAGTTTTGCTAATCTAAAGGGAGCTCTATCCCTTTGTTCAGGAATGACTATAGTTCTCTCAGTGCCATCCTGGAAGATGATTGAATTAAGTTTGTGCCTGATTCTGACAGAACTAATGGGAAAGGGGCAAGCAACATATTTTTAAATGATAGTAGAAGCGGAAGTGAACCTGATCATGTAGTAATGCTCTATTAATTAAGACCATCAGGAGGCATTAGGAAGGAAAAGTGGAAGAGACGGAAATATTTTAAAAAATTATTCAAGATATTATTTATGAGCTCTATTTCTAGGACTGCAGGTAGTCTGGTACCTCTCTCCAAAATAAATGATGGGGACTGATGCTACATAATAGGACAATTTACAAATAGAAATGAAAGAAATGTTTATAATTTTGACCTTACTGACTCCAGTAAGATCAGTCTTTTACTGGTTTAATATTGTTTCACAGTTTGTGCTGTTAAATCAAAAGGTTATCTATAATACATCTGGCACGATTAATGCAAAGGATCAGGGGTATTCAACAGACATTTATTCATTATTAATATAGATAATAAAGGATCATTTATGAGGTTACAGATGAGATTTTTATCATCAAAAGCTTAAAAAGGGAAATTTATTTTTGCTTCAGGACAGAGATGAAAAGTGTCAGTAATGGGAAATGTGAGAGTCAACACAAAACTGTCAAATTCATTCTTTTCCTGAAGACAGCTAGCACTTGATAGCAACAGATAAATAAAATAAAATAAAATAAAATAAAATAAAATAAAATAAA
>CM021732.1:68920877-68980677 GCA_011075105.1 Heteronetta atricapilla | reverse complement strand
AAATAAAATAAAATAAAATAAAATAAAATAAAATAAAATAAAATAAATGTTTTTGCTGTAAAACCTCTTTATTGATAGGGAGGGGCTTTCTGTGCAAGTGTGGTTTGCTCTGTTCCTGTCCTTTATAAAGATGGTTGTCTCTTTTCCCTCAGGTGTGATTTCCAATTCCTTATGAAAAGACCTACAAAGGGATGGTGTATCATTGTCTCAAGACATTCTGGGAGGTGTTTGAAAGAGGACTTGACAAAAATCAGGTCTAGGGACTCATGTAGAAGTCAAAATAGTGTGTTTTCTGGTTTAGGAATGTGACTCTGTCCCATATGATGGTGGAACTAAATAGTATTAGAAGGATGTGCACGTGCAAAGTGGAAATAACAGAAGGAATCAAATACTGATTTATTCTGCTTGTGTGTGTGTCTGGTAATTACTGTTATTTACAAAAGAAAAAAGAACCCCTCCAATAGTGCTACTGAGGATGTTTATAAAGTGTTTATGTTTAAATGTTTATTTACTGAGAGAACTGGCAGAGGAGCTGGCCAAGCCGCTTACCATCATTTATCAACAGTCCTGGCTATCGGGGGAGATCCCAGTTGACTGGTGGCTAGCAAATGTGACGCCCATCTACAAGAAGGGCTGGAGGACTGACCCTGGAAACTACAGGCCTGTCAGTTTGACCTCAGTGCCAGGGAAGCTCATGGAGCAGATTATCTTGAGAGTCATCACGCAGCACTTGCAGGGCAAGCAGGCAATCAGTCAGGCCCAGTCAGCATGGGTTTATGAAGGGCAGGTCCTGCTTGACGAGCCTGATCTCCTTCTATGACAAAGTGACGCGCTGGGTGGATGAGGGAAAGGCTGTGGATGTGGTCTACCTTGACTTCAGCAAGGCTTTTGACACTGTTTCCCACAGCATTCTCCTCAAGAAACTGGCTGCTCTTGGCTTGGACTGGCGCACGCTTCGTTGGGTTAGAAACTGGCTGGATAGCCGGGCCCAAAGAGTCGTGGTGAATGGAGTCAAATCCAGTTGGAGGCCGGTCACTATTGGCGTTCCCCAGGGCTCGGTGCTGGGGCCGGTCCTCTTCAAAATCTTCATCGATGATCTGGATGAGGGCATTGAGTGCACCCTCAGTAAGTTCGCAGATGACACCAAGTTAGGTGCGTGTTTCGATCTACTCGAGGATAGGAAGGCTCTGCAGGAGGATCTGGATAGGCTGCACCAATGGGCTGAGGTCAACTTCATGAAATTCAACAAGGCCAAGTGCCGGGTCCTCCACCTGGGTCACAATAACCCCAAGCAGAGCTACAGGCTGGGAGATGAGTGGTTGGAGAGCTGCCTGTCAGAGAAGGACCTGGGAGTGATGGTTGATAGTCGGCTGAATATGAGCCAGCAGTGTGCTCAGGTGGCCAAGAAGGCCAACAGCATCCTGGCCTGTATAAGACACAGTGTGGCCAGCAGGGCTAGGGAGGTGATCTTCCCCCCTGTACCTGGCTCTGGTGAGGCCGCACCTCGAGTACTGTGTTCAGTTTTGGGCCCCTTGCTACAAGAAGGACATTGAGGTGCTTGAACGAGTCCAGAGAAGGGCGACGAAGCTGGTGAGGGGCCTGGAGAACAAGTCCTATGAGGAGCAGCTGAGGGAGCTGGGCTTGTTCAGCCTGGAGAAAAGGAAGCTCAGGGGTGACCTTATCGCTCTCTACAGGTACCTCAAAGGAGGCTGTAGCGAGGTGGGGGTTGGTCTGTTCTCCCACATGCCTGGTGACAGGACAAAGGGGAATGGGCTTAAGTTGCGCCAGGGGAGTTTTAGGCTGGATGTTAGGAAGAACTTCTTTACCGAAAGGGTTGTTAGACATTGGAACGGGCTGCCCAGGGAGGTGGTGGAGTCAACATCCACGGAGGTCTTTAAAAGACGTTTAGATGTAGAGCTTAGGGATATGGTTTAGTGGGGACTGTTAGTGTTAGGTCAGAGGTTGGACTTGATCTTGAGTTCTCTTCCAACCTAGAAATTCTGTGATTCTGTGATTCTGTGAAAGTGGCAGATCTTGATTCACTGAAGCCAGAGGATATTTCTTAATGTCACAAGATCCTTAGTATTTGTGGAGACTGCATTACCAGGATTGCAATCACCTACCTAGTAAAGTATCCCCTGTAAAATCGTGAAAGTCAGGATATTCAGAGTTAAGGCTAAAACTCTCTCCTCATTTCACCTATCAGTTTTATCTAGGACAGTTGCTTGCATCAGCTTCTAGGGTTCTCAGAACATTCAATTATCTTGTTTCCCATATGATCTGCAATACCCAAGTGTATTTGGAATTTGATGAAGTTGTTTCTGATCTGAGGGTATGGACTGACCAGTCTGCTTGAGATGACCTTCCTTCTCACTAGGAACGCTGATAGCAGTAAAATAGAAATAGATGCACTGGAAAATTAATTTCATCACTTGGATACTATCCTTGTGTTGTCTAAAGTTTGGGTACAATATTGAAAATCCTAATTTATGATTCCTTTTTCCCATATTTTCTTTAGCCTTCATTTCCTAAAGAGTTTACATTCCCCTCACAGTTTGTGGAATCTTCTATAAGTTGTGTAGCTTTTTCTCAGTTAAACAGATGAAACCAGGCAAGCAATATAGAAATGAGACAGGAGCAAGTTTGAGTTATATGATCGTGAGGTTTTTTTTGTTGTTGTTTTTTTTTTTTTTTTTTTTTGACAAGTTTCTGCCTTTTTGCCCATGCTATTGAAAAATAAATATTCTGTGGGGTCCATTTGAGTCAGACCTGGAAAACAAACCTTTTCTAAAACTTGATCTGATAGAGAAAACTCCACAGTATCCTGTCTGAAAGTGAAAACTTGGATCCCCTTCTCCTTCCCTCCAAACTGAATAAGGTTTGAAGGTTTTGTATTTGAAAATGTGAATGACGTTTATGAATATGAATATATTCATAAATATATATAATGAATATAAATTAAACAGTTTATAGGCAAACAAAATGAGTTATCCTTTCTTTCTGCCCAAAGGTTGAGAACAGAGACTGGCCCCTGAATGAGCGTGAGAATTCCAAATATTCATCACATGTTGGAATCTGTTGTACAATAATGTATCACAAGGGTCAATAAGAAACAGAGCAGAGCACAATGGGAATTTTTGTGTCAAACTTTCTGACTTTTAGTTGCCATTCTAGCCTCTAACTGAAGCATGATGACAGGTAAGCCCTGACTAATCTAGCTGAGCCTAATAAGTTACCTCCCCAGCTGTCCATTTCAACCTTCTTCAGATATTACTGTTAACACAATGAGTTGGCAGGATTCAAAGTGCATGTGTGTCAGCTGCTTTCTTGCAAAGTTGACTGAACTAAGCTACTCATCTCTGTGGGAAAGCAGCTATAAGATGAGCACGTACTGCATTCTTCTGGCTTTGCTGTGGGAGCAGTCATGTCCAGTGTAACAAACAGGTGGGGGACAGCAGCATCTTAAATCCTTCTAGCTGTTTACTAAGAGAAATTATTTAAAATCTGTCTGAGTAAATCCCAGGCAGCATTAGTCTAATTTCCAGCACTCAGGTAGGCCACAGTAACTGCATGAACTTCTGAAATCAGTGAAAAAAAAAAGTCCTCACAGAGCAATTACAGGATTTGGGCCATAATAATATAAGAAAAAATAAATAATAATAATAAAAAAGACTAAACTTCCAAAGGACAGGTTTGCTCATTACATGGAATTTTTCCCTGTAAAACTTTCTTTGGACTTCTCTTGATAAGTGTAAAAGAAGAAAAAGTAACAAAATAAATTTTTGGCTCCAGGCCTGGCCCCGTGTTGCAGGTGAATTTTAACTTTTGATAATCCATAGGAGTTTATACTGAAAAGGGAACATTTTGAATAACAACTTAATTTAGACAAACTGTTTTCTTTCATAAATTCCTTCTCCTATCTCTCCATGTGCCTCTATCAGGAACAGGTTAATATATCACATGAAGTCATTGTTAGTCCCAGGTGCAGAATATTCTGCCAATGAGCAGCTACATGTCTAAAGAAATTACCTCAGCAACATCTGTAGTCAATCCTGGATGCTAATGGAGACCTGTGAACATGTACTGATGACCTTCAAGGTCCAAAAACCTAGAGAGGACATAAGAAAGACAAAGAAGCAAAGCAGCTGGCAAGTTTGAAAACACTGTGGACTGTTTTTTCACTTGGACACTGTGTTTTATTTCAGTTGGGACAGGGATCACAAAAGATCAAATCTTATATGACATCTAATATAGATGCCAATGTCTTTTCTATCAGGGAAGCTTCTTAAAATTCATGAGAAGCAATCAGAAAGATTTCAGATGTGTAGAAAGTGAGGAGAAAGTGATTGATACATTAGACAAATACATACCTGCCCAAGTCATTAACATGAGGGAGGGAGGAAGGATACCATGGTTAATGCACAGAGAAAATGCTTTATATAGAAAGATCTCCGAAAGCATTCAGCTAATTAAAGACCTGAAACAAGAAAATATTACTCACATGAGTAGTCAAAATGGTAATCAAACTACCACTGTAAGGACAGCTCATGAGTAAAGGTTTTCTGACAAGGCCTGTATGAAGTAAATGCATGAAAACCCTGCACTGATGAATAAATCCTGTGCTTGTTAAAATGTAATAATTCCAGTGACAGGGAAGAGATTTGATTAGTGTGCTTGGACAGGAAGGCATTATAATGAAGGAGTGATTTATGGTATAAAGCAGCACAAAATTTTCAGATTTTTTTGTACGTTTCAACAGAATCCAAAGGTATTTTTTTCACAGAGTAAGACCATGACCACGAGAAATTAAAAGCATTCATTAATTTTAGTGAAGAAACAATTCTGTTGTTTATGAGTTAAAAACAAAAAAAAAAAAATCCAAATTTTCTTTCAAGTGTAAATATTGGGTTGGTGGTGGGTGCTGTAAATTTTTTTTTTTTTTTGGGGGGGGGAGTATAAATTAAAAAATGAGCAAAAAAGCTTTCTCTTGAATAATAGAGGGATTCCATGCAGCCAGGTGGCATAAGATCTGTGCAAGATTTATTATTTCTGCTGCAGATTGTAAAGAATAATTGTACCTGTTAGCTGAGTGTATGTTTCATGGACTATAAAATATAGTCCACTGAGATCATTGAGAATCTTTCTGCCAGTGTGGTGGACTTTAGACCAAACCAACATAGATGTTAGCTCCTCACAGAATACTTCTGTTATACATTTAAATGAAAATCAGGATTTATTCTGCCCTGAGATTACCGAGAGTAGGTAACCGAGACACACCACAAGCCCTCTGTGACTGACCATGTTGTGTTCTTGTGACTTGTATAGCAAGGCATCTTCTAAGGTGATATAAACTAGTATACAAATTCTAAGCCAATATAAATTAGTTACTTATACTTCATATATACTAATAACATATTAGTATACTAATAGCATATTAGTATATACAAAGATACAGTCTTCATAGTGTTGACGAATACAAGATGAGGTTCAGGGTCTGCTGTACCCTTGGAAAATAGCTTCCATTGTTGTTTTTACCAATAAACTACCACCTTTCTACCGGTGCTCTTATCCTATGTCAGTATATTAAGAACAAGAATGAAACCTTTTTCTAGGGGTCTAGGTAGTGTCCTGTGACACTACCTTGTAATACAAATAACAACTATGCTCCTCTAATTATCATGAGGCTGCATTTTGATCATTGTGTCCCGTTTTGGTCTTCTGAGTACAAGAAAGACTTCGATATACTGATAGGAATATAATGGTGGGCCAACAAGGCAATCCAAGGTGGAAGCACATGTATATGAGGGAAGTGAATCTTTTCACCTAGAAAGAGAAGGCTTTGGGGGAGATCTTATTTCTGTCTTCCATTACCTGAGAGAGCATAGGTATGGTCAGAACTGCTATCTTTTCACGAATTCATAGTGAAAGGATGATGGACAGTGGGTCCAAGCTGCAATAGGGAGAGTTCTGATTAGATATTAGGAAATGAATTTGCACAATGAGAGCCGTCAAATATTGGAATAGGTTGCCAGAGATGTATGCTCTACATCCTTGCAGATACTCAAACTTGCCAAGTCAAGGCTCTGAGTAACTGGTTGGACCTGCTTTGAGCTGGGGTTGAACCAACTTCCCCCAGAGGTCCCCTTGAAGCTAAATTATTCTATTATTCTGCATAAGTACTTTTCATCTCACAAGCAGTGATTTCCTATAACTGAAATTTTCACACTGCTTCCATGTATTATCATGAATTAAAACAAAACAGATGTTCATCTGGTGAGTTTTCACTAGATTCAAGTTCTGTTTAACCATTCTTTACTGTATTTTCTTCTCAACAATAGCTGGAGTTGTAATTAAATGTTGCTATTCAATTTGTACTGCGCCATAAGTAATAAAGTTTTCAAAGAATAAATTATAGACAGTATAAGAGGTGCATTGCTAACTGTTTTGTATTTTTTTCATGCACAACAAAAGTGACTTAAAGAATATCATGTATATACAAGGTTAAGCTATGTATTATGCAAAACAAACCAATGTTGAAAGTTAAGACTATGGAATGATGTGCTCTGGAGTTAAAAATACTAGAAAGAGTATGGGTTGTGCAGAATGAAAATTAAGACTATAGGAAGATTCTTCTAAAAGAGATAAAATTCAGTGTAAGTACATGTAACTGGCACATGGGGGAAAAAAAAAACATTCCCAGATTCATATATTTCTTGTTATCTCTCAGGAAACAGATATTACGACAACAAAATTAGTATTTACATGACAGCACCAAAACAGTTAACAAATGGTCAAAGAAAGAAACAAAATCTTAGCACTAGAAAGAATGAGACGTGTAACCCAGAAAAGTTAATAGACCTCTGCAGGTTTGTATCTAGAATACTCTGAGCAGTTCTGGTCTCTACTGTCTCTAATTTCAAAAGAATCCAACAGAGCTGGATTGTGTCTACAGGAAGACAACAAGGGTGACCAGGAATAGGATTGAATGTCCATACAGGGAATATTAAAGGCCTCGTTCATTTGCCTGCACAGAAGTATCTAGCACCAGTTGAGATACCTTTGAATAACTGAGACATTCACACATTGCCAGCAGATATAATAAAGAACTTTTTATGTATATCCTTTTGGTGTGGCAGTTAGGATTTATGTATATGGGTATCTCAGGTAGAATTAGAGACTAGTGTGAGGGCAACTGAATCAAACCCAAGCTCATTGGTCCAGGAGCTTTGTTTAAGCTCAGGCCGGTCCCTTTCTGAACTACATCATAGGCATACCTCTTTCCAGAGCAGTCTCCAAGCTTGTCTCGTACATGGGCTTTGAAATCGTATTTGTAGGCTTATCTCCAGTTCCATCTCCAGCTTTGTGTCTTGCTACTCCTGACTGGAACCCGCCAGTAGGACTCTGGATAGACCCTGGACTTGATTTGTATCCTTTGGCTTGTCAGGGACATTTGATGGAGATTATCATTTCCACACAGGTCTGCCCACCTCACCCACCAGCCGTGATGGCATCCTAGCTGGGGAGACCATTTCCTAGGCTGTGGTCACCCTCATCTCCCAGATCATTCCCCATTGTGGAGCAGTCCTGCTCCCTGACATTTTTTTTTTTTCCCCATGAGCATAGCAAAGCAGGGGAGTAGGCTGCCTAGAGAGGTTGTACAGCCTTCTTTCTCAAAGCTTTTCCACCACAGATTGGATGGAGCCCTGACTAGTCTGCCCTCATCCTGCTTTGAGAAGTAGGTTGGTCTACATTGTGTCCCAAGAGACCAACAGGAATTATCCTATTAATACTGAATGGATAAATGTTGATTTTTTTTTTTTTAATTTCATCTTCCAATATGAGAATTATTGGGATATCAAAGGAATTGGACAAGTTCAAGACAATGGAAAGTGTTTTTATTTATTTTTATTTTTTATTTTTAGATTTTATTTTTATTTATTTTATTTTATTTTATTTATGTATTTCCTACAGAATTGCTTGCCTTTAGGATAACAGTGAAGTGTGAGGCTTACATGTAGCCAAGATCTAGACAGACTCATGGAAGAAAAATTCAGTAAGGGTTTCATAAACAGAAACTACCTTTGACTCTGAAAGTCTCAAAGTTGCAAATTTTCAGGATTTGATGGATATTGAAGGCTACTATTATTTTAGACTTATTTCTAGTCAGCATACATAGTGTGACTAGCCAGTCCACACCCCACAGTTTTTCCCACAGCCCACAGAAAAAGAGATTATTTTCCAGTGGCAGACAAGGCAGAGGGAGGC
This sequence comes from Heteronetta atricapilla, assembly GCA_011075105.1. Lineage (NCBI taxonomy): Eukaryota > Metazoa > Chordata > Aves > Anseriformes > Anatidae > Heteronetta > Heteronetta atricapilla. Next base: position 68,972,412 of record CM021732.1, on the reverse strand, counting down.
AGAGCAACAGGCAAGGACTGCAGTTGTTACAGTCACACAACACGACAGCATCATGGGAAATCAGACTTCATTAAAGCTGCTTATTGTTTCTGCTTGCTGCAGAAACTCCATAGTAGCATCCTGGAGACTGTGATTAAATCCATGGCATTCTGAAAGGGATCCTGCATTTATATCATGCAAGAATGATAATAATCATTTTCTCTTAGTCATTTTCTTTTTGTTGCAAACCTAGATTTTGGTAGGATTCTTTCTTAATGGATATTCATATAGTGTATATCACATTAACACTTGGAAATTAGGAGACATTTCTTCTCAGAAAGAGCAGTCAGGCATTGGAACGTGTTGCCTAGGGAGGTGGTGGAGTCACTGTCCCTGGAGGTGTTTAAGGAAAGCTTGGATGTGGAGCTCAGGGACATGGTCTAGTGGGTGACATGGGTAGGGGAACGGTTGGACCAAATGGTGTTGGGCGTCTTTTCTAACCTTAATGATTCTATGATTATGATTATGATTTCACATAAGGACATTATATAAAACAATAATCCAAGTAAACTAGCAACTATGTGACGCAGGTAATATGCTTTGTGCAGGTGAGAAGGAGGCAAATAAAATGTTCAGATCTGATATTATTAATACAAACATTCTCTATTGGGAGAAATCTCTTCATGAGCAGTCACTGTGGCCTAATCTTCAAGCCTATTCCTTGTGAAATGTTATTAATGTTATTATTCTAGTAGGTAAATGGTTTACAGAATAAAGAACAGTTATAAACTGTTTATATCTCAGAAGAAAATCAGCCTTGTTGGGAAATAAATATTTCTCTTATTTATACATTTTTTTTGGTAACAGAAAAACTGAGAACTGATTTTATAAAGCATAGGAGTGCCCTATTAAGATTCATATAAAATTAATGAGAAAAGCAGTCAGTCAGCTAGTTCACTTCTCTTTTTTCAGTACCCAGCATCCATTTTCAAACAACCTCCATTTGGTTCACAAAGCAAAATGAAATTGGACAGATTACACCACATTGCAATAAGTCTTTGTCACAAAAAGGTATTCAACAGCATAAAGAAGTGAGAAATATGTTAAAACTGGTATATCCAAAGTATTCATGTGCATTCCTGAGATACGTATCTACATACTTTTTATTAGTAATACTAATAAAGGCCAGGCAGGGGTGCAGCAGGCCTTAGTTTCTGTCTTTGGGGACTTTCATCTTTAATATAGTCTCTTAAAAATACATACATTGCTACATTTTTCATTACCCTTAATTTTTTCATCAATCACGTTAATTTATACAGGGGACACTTAATAATAGCTAATTAACACTTATGACTTTTTAAATTAAAAGACCTTTGGAGAGATTACTGCTGATTGCAAAAAGGTTTTTGTTCCTCCTGTTAAAAAGAGACGGAAAGAGAGACCGAAAATATGGCATATGAGGGGAACTTCTCTCTTGCTTCACCGATCACACAACAAATGAAAACAGCAAAGGCCTGCACAGAGGCAATAGTGCTATTAGCCTCCACTCCTGAAAGGTGCCATTATTTTAACTGATTATTAAGCAGCATATATATTATTCAGAGTGACCTTTAAATAGCTGAAAATTAAATTATAATTTACTGGGGAGATATCTAAAACCATGTAGCTATTATTACCATAAAAAGGACCATGAACTTGTACAATCTTCTGAAAATATATTTTTATTATTACCAAACGCAGTGAAGAGAGAAAAACATTGAATTCTGACAGTAAGAGGGATTTCATGCATATAAGTATTTTTGAATAACTCCCCTGTTCTTACAGTGAAAACTTGCTCACGTTTAATTTTTTGTCTGTGTTCACTTTTATAGATATCAGGGAACTGTTCTGATTCACACCACTTTCCTTCTCTAGTAATGATGGTAAGATTACTTCCTTAAAAAACAACAACAACAAAAACATATACATCATCATTCAATATATGTAGTAAACAGTTCCCACATTCTCTAAATCTGTATGATTTGGCCACATTGCTTTACTTTCAAGCAACAGCGAGAGCTTGTTGGTTTTGTTGTTGTTATTGTCATTGTTATTACTGTTATTGTTGTTGTGATGATGATGATGATGATGACGATGATGATAATGATGATGTTTCACCATTAGATGCCTCCAAATCCTGACAGACCGCAGCATCTGTAATATCTAGTAGGTCTTACATCAGTCTGCTGATGACAGGGGGGAATCCAGTTTAGGAAGACTATATTCCACACCATTAAAGAAATCTCTAATCAGCTCCTCTGGATGTGGCACCACTACAGCTGCCTGAGGGCCCAAGGAAATGCTGTCTAACATGCCCAGTGCTTCCTCCTACATTCACCCAAGGCTGTGATGCTTCTCCTCTCTAAGAATGAGAATATATGGCTGCCTGTAGCAAACAGTGTTTATGGGTATGATTTCTAGATAATATGAAGGCAGGTTCACACAGCGTGAGAAGACGGATATCATTCCTGTATAAGAGTCTCCAAGCCATTCCCTCTGTTCTTAGGTATAAAGCAAAGTGCCACCTTGGAAGCAGCATTTTATAGTCCACGTCTCTTATTAATCACCGTGGTTCACATGGCTTGCTTATCACAACTAATACAACTGCAGAATACCACATACTATCAGAGATTTCAAAGTCTACCTGTAGGGTCAGCCTGTGGCGTTGATGAGTTGGCAGGAACAATCAAGAAAATAAAAATTGCACCCACCCTAGATATACATGCTTCACTCCACAAAATTAGTAGAATAGTGATTTTTTAAATCAGAAATGTGAGAACAACTGCATTTCAAACTGAAATTGCTTTTACACTTAGCCTATATCTACTTTTACTTTGAAATGAGTGCATTGTTTCCACATGAGACCTGTTTTCTTGGGAAAGGAATTGGTGAAAATCAAAATCATCTCTGGTTTCAAAAGTCTTAGATCAAACTATAGAAAAAGTTTAAATATTCAATATTGAGTCTTAAAAAAATTTTCATTGCATTCTATTAAAACATAGCACACTGTAACAAAAATTCTAAAAACAAAAGTAATAACATAAAGAGTAATTTCTTTTTCATTATCAGAACAATCTTCATCACAATCTGTAGGATTATCTGTGGGCTTAAACTAAAAATACAGCTGGGGCTAATATTAAATCTAATTTTCATAGATCACATAGCCTTTAAAATTCAATTTGTCTGGCTCATAAAAAAGAAGACCTGAAATGAGCAGTGATATACTTTACTGATGAAACAAAATATATAATTGTATATATACATATGGTATATATATAAGACATATATTCTGAGAGAACATTCTGAGAGAATGGATAGATACAAGTTTTTAAATAAATTAGATTTTTAATGAATTATTTACTCACTTAGAATAGAAGTGTTGACTCTAAAAGCACAATGAACAGGAATTATCTCAAAATACACACTCAAAAAATACTAAATACTAAAACAAAAAATAACATCAAAACTGAAGAATAACCAATATTGCAGAATAGTTTATGTTGCCTCTGAAGTCCATGGATCTCATCTTGCACATGGTGGTCATTTTTCCACCACAGGACTAATGGTTCTTCCAGATGCCTGGAACCAATGGTATGTTGGTCAAAGAAGCAAAATTATGTTTTCAGAAAATCAGATGTTGATCTTTGCAATAATGTGAACAGATAGTCTTAATGAAACAGCACATTGTATTGTATCAGAGCCGTACAGGTCAAATAGATTAAATTAGCAGTGAAAGGATGATGGAGAATGTCATAGGTTTTTGTTGCACATTTCTTTTTCTATTGGCCCCAGAGGAGTTTGGACGAGGCTAATCACACCGGCTGTGAAATTCACTGCTGACCTGGAACAACTAAGAGTAGTACTTTGAAGCCTCTTGTGAGGCATCTTTACTGTGACTCTCTTAACTTTTGCTGCTCATTGCTCTGGCAGCTCCAAACTGGAGAAAGCAGCTGGCCAACAGGGGTGCCAGTTCTTCCGGAGAACACAGGCTTGTTTTGCTTGCCCCTTCAGTTAAAATTTTCTGCATTAACAAAATACTGACCCACTGAACCACATATGGGAAAACTGGCATCAGATGTCAAGACAGTCTTAGAGCCAAGGCAGCAGGAGCTAGCAGAAGTGTTGTCAGAGGTAACATTTGCTAGCATGACTGTATGGTGGGACTTGTAGTGAGGGCATTTGCTGAGCTCTCATCAGAGGAAGCAGGACTGGAATCAAAGCAGTACAAGAGAAGAAACTTGCAGCTCACTTAAAGAGTGAGTTACAAGTGAGTGCAGTGACTTTCAAACTGCTTAACATCCCTGGAAAAGGATTTACATATAAATGATGTCATTCAAGTGTATTTGCCATAAAGCTTTGCCAGTAACCAGCTCAGCATTATTCATTTTGATATTGCCCCATGCTGTGACAACACATATGAACCAAGAGAGTTTTACTGTGTTCTACTGAGTAGAAAAAAAATATAATTGTAAGTAAGAATAAAAAGCAAATACTCAGGAGATATTGGCAACTTGGAAATGGTCAACATAGTTATAACTAACATCCCTCATGTTAGAATTTCATGTTGCAAGTGCCTTCATAGCTTTAAATTAAAATGCCATGGTATGGTGTGTTGAATTACCAAATATCTGAATAATAATAATTTAAAAGGAACTTGAAAAGCTGACCTTTACAGTTTTTAAAATAGTTTACAATTATTTTTGATTGAACCAAGACAGTTTTAAATCTTTTACTTTAATCCACATTTATAGAAAGTTACTAAATTTTCCCACCCTACCAGTAGATGATCATTATTACATAATTTTCAGTAGCTGTACCAGTGATATTCCCAGCACTTATGTGCTGCTTCTAGGATTTTGTGAGCTTTCTTGTTGCAAAGGAGCACTTCTGTCATGGCAGTGCATAATTCACAACTGGAGCTTTGGTGTAAATGGGGCTGAATCCAGTAATTGCTTTAAAAGTCTTTGCAATTCACATTGTCCCAGAAGAGATGCATTTAGAGCAGTTCAAAAGAGCATACCACGCTTTGATGTTGCCAGGGATGGATGCATTATAGCTTGAGGTTGTAAGAGCAAAGCTTTACATGGACATTGGAAATTAGATGGGAGCCAGTGGAGGGATATGATCGCTGTCCTGCAGTGCTCACAGCAGACTGAACCCTGAAAATTCACCACTACATTCTCTGCCATCTCCAGCCCATTCACACTTTCAATGGGTAGCTCCGATGAGTCTCAAGTATTTGCCAGTGGCTAAATCCTCATCCAGGAGGAAGGGAGATAATTTCCTTTTCAGTTTTAGGGTGAAGGAAAGTTCCTCAGGAAGCTGATACTATTTTCTTCTCCATGCTTAAAGAGCCTTAGAAAACACCAGCATTTTCTTGATATGCAGAAGTCGTTTGTGTTTGGCATGTGGGGACACAATCCTTGGCCACATCTTTGAGAGTTGCCAGAGCTCAACCACAGCCAGCTTCTTCACCCTGGAGCTAGCTCCTTGAAATTTGACATGTTATAAATGCTGGGCTTGGATATTGCTAGCAGTGTGTCTGAGGGAAAATGGAGAACAGCCAATTTACTAGAGTATGCGGCTGCTGTTATGGTTAAATGGGCTCCTGAGCTTAACAGACACTGTAGCTTACTTGATATCCCGAATTATGGAGGTTTATATCACACAACCAACCTCGGTGTTCCACGGGAACACTGTACGGGGCAACTCTTAGTTGCTTTTCTGGATAGTTGCCACCTGGTTTGCAGTGTGTCAGGGTAACAGGCACTGCAGGAGTCTGACTGAGGATGCACACCTGAGGTAGTCTCTCTGAACGTGCATAAATTGTCTATCTGGAACTGTCGAAAAATCGCCATTCAGCACTGTGCATAAGGTCTCCAAAATCTTTTATGACAGCTTTGGTCATGGAAAGATCCTTCAGTGGATAGTGGTAGGCCAGCAACTGAACTCAGACTTCAGAGTCTGAAGCTCTGGTGTGTCTCAAATTTGTAGTCCAGCTCTGTGGATTGGGAAAAAAAGTCTACTGCCTTTATTAGGGTGAAGTTAATTCATTGTACTTCTTACAAGCTCACATACATATGAGGAAGAAATCAGATTTATCTTGCAGAGTATACAGAAAAAAAAATGTAATAGTTGCATAGTATGGAAAAAAATAGGCAACATAATAAGAGGAATAAAATCAATAATAATAGTAATTAACAATTCCTTTCCCTTTTTCAGACCAGGCAAGGAAGAGTTAAAACAGTTTGTACCAATTATTGACTACAAGATCTGCAAATGATTGCATAAAATTTCCAAAATATGCCTGCAAGCTTCTATTATTGATGTTGCACTCCGGGACATGCACATATGGATTTAATTGTCTAAAGTGTTTTATTAATTAAATTGCTATGATTTACCTCTCCCATGTTAGCATTTACAGTTTATGAAACAGCTCATAATTAGGAAATGACTATACTGATGTTGCTTGTTTACTTTGCAAGCAATATATAATAGTGCCACATTCCTCTTTTAAACCCACCCTCCCAGGCTACCTTTTTTCTAGCCCGATTAATAGGCAACTGCTGCTGGTGCGTTAAATTGCTTTTTGGATATGTGTAGGGGAGAATATAACTTCTAGGGTTACTGCACAGCAACATCCTTTTTTTTCTAGAACAAAAGCTACATCCAGAACTCACTGAAATTAACAAACATCTTCTTACCTATGTCAGTGTGTTTTGGGTCTGTCTCAACAAGCCAAAATGAGGATTTTTGGAAAAAGGAAAGGGAAAGGGAACAAACAAAGTCACCAGAATCATGCAAAGAAGAATATATGTGGGAAGAGAATCAGGACTTAAGATGTTTGCATGGCAACTGGCATTTTCATCTGAAAAAATTAGTTCACCCTTTCCTACAAAACAAAATCTTGGCCAGCTTTAGATTTTGTTTTGCTAGTGGTTAGTAGATGGTATTTACTAGACAGTAGAAAATAAAACAGTGCTTGGCCTGTCTGATACAATGGGCATTAGCAGCCCTGAACTGTTTTTGTGGCTTTGTTAAAACATGTTGTCTTACTAATGATTCCTACCCCTCTGCCTTACTGACCATTTGGTGTGTGGCAAGTTATATTTTCAAGAGGCAAATTAATCATGGATCAATATGTGTAAAAGTTATTTAGGGAGAAATCATTAAATGGGATTTAGCGACACTGTTGCATTGACTTTGAATGCATTTGATGAACAAGTGAGACCATGTCCACCTGCAGTCTGACTGATAAGTTGGTTTCTTTCTCCTTCTTCTCTGTCTGTGTATTAGGAACAGAAAGTTACTGTTAGGAACTGAAAGTTACATTTAGCAATGACAATACTGTCATATTGTAAGATAGCTAAAACCAGATAAAAAGGTCAGACTCCAGAGCCTTATTTCATGCTTTTAAACATCTCTTTATTTTTCCAAAATGTTCATCAAAGCAATTCTGCTTAGTACTATGAGACCTGCTAGGCAGACAACATCTTTGAAAAACAGATCCTTTCTGCAGGTGCAAGAATATGACCATCTGAGAACACTGAACAAAACATTACTGTCACAACTCACAGACGTCCTTACATGTAGCCACCACTGCCCTTTGGAGTAGGTATCCTATGGCTCGGCTTTCATTCCCAGATAGGTGAAATTTGCCTTCCCCGCAGCTGGGAAGCTTTGTGTGGACTATGCCTAAACTATGCCACTGGCTGTGCTCTTTCCGGAATCCCAGTGCACAAAGCCACCTTCCTTGACATCATGTGCATGCTTCAGGCATCCCACACTTTCACAAGGTGATTTCATCTGGATTCCAATTAGAAGCCTATGAAGAAATGTATCTGTTGCTCTTTTCATCATAAATATTATGACTTTGGTTTGCCAATGGAATATTGAAGCTGGTATCTGTGCAACTAAAATACCAATTATACTGTTTTTCAGTTTCATTTTGTCCTTCACTCCTTTATAAACTCCTTCACTATACCTAATATAAGCAAGAACAGTCAGAAGAAAATATAGTCAGAAGAAAAAAAAATAAAGATAGGGAGAGAAAAGCATGAAATCCTCAAAGATATCATCTTATAGGACACAGAAAACCACTTAGTACCAGCACTTGGTACAATGCTCAGCTCCATGAGGGCAACAGCAGTGTATCTGCTCTGGTAATGGTTTTGCCTCTCCATAATATTAATTGATTGAACTTCAAATGGAAACATCAGTGTTAGAATGCTGTCTTCAAAACCCTGCCATGATTTTCAGTGTGTGTACAGAGTGTTTCCTACAGGAGCAGCAGTTGGACAGCCTCTAGCTCATGCAGAGCTCTGTGTGATCACTGTGTTTGGTGGCTGTAAGCCCTGGAGTGGTTTCCCTCACAGGAACAACTCACCTTTGCTCCTCCGTTCATCACAGACAATGTAATGGGCAGCTTCTGGTGATTTGGAGAAATGTCCCTGTGCACTCCCAAGACCTGATATTGTTGTTGGCTTCTAAACTAAAAAAAAAAAAAAAAAAAAAGGCAAAGGAAAACTAATGAAGTACATATAAAGAGAAGACAGCTTCGGCATGCATAAATATCTTGCCACCAAACTATGTTCTTCAAGAATAAATTGTAACTTCCTAACTGAGGCCTTCATCCAAGGCCTAAGAGAGTTGGGGAGAATGCTTTCTGATGACTTCTTCTGGCTGTGGGTCAAGTCCTTAAAGCAAGATTTTCTTTTCTTATCATAACTTAGAGCAGTGACACAGAGAATCCCTGATTAAAAAATTAAAATAGACAAACAAATCAAGAAATATCTTAAACTGCACTTCGAAAGAAATAAGGACTATGAGTTTTTCCTATTTTTTTTTCTCCATCTTAATTAAAAAAAAAAAAAAAAAAAAAAAACTAACAACACTCAAAACAGTGAAGTAAGGCACACCAATGTGATCACAAATTTAACAGCCCATCTGTTGATAGGTAGGCCCAGCTTGTCAGAAATGCCTCCTTGCACAGAAGGCCCAAATGAAGTGGCAAGGGCCTTGAGAAGGTGACATTGAGTGCTGCAGTTCTCTGGTGGTGTTAGGGCAGCATGTGCCAGCCCTGCCCCTCCTGAGGCTTCTGGAGGCCCTCCACACATCACTTGGAGCTCATTTCTAAGTCATAGCAATAACTGGGCATTACAGGTGCCTTTTTTGTGAGCCTTCACTTGCAAATTTGGCCCCACAGACCTCTCTGCTGAGTAGCCCCAGATGAATACTATTCTGACAGCAAGATTAAAAGTGGAAACCACACTTGGCACCCATGTAAAGATAAATTTATGTCATTTTCATCTTCAATTTTATCTCTTGCAACAGTATTAATCGTCCCCAAGTGACATATTTTTATGATGGCCTTTTCTTTATTAAGTGCTGAGCAAAACCTGTATTTCTCCAGAGCACTGAGGGGCCACTTGTGTGAATTTGTCATTAACATGCTAAAGAGTTCTGCTGCACAAGCAGTGTGACCTGTTCGTTGTATGTTAATAGAACTCATGTCTAGAAAGATTTGAAGGCGGTCTTCTGGCAGACACAGAGTGCTCATTAGGATAAAGAAAAGGGCTCATGTGAAATAATAATAATAATTAATACTTTTCCACTTCTGTAGCGCCTTTCATTCGAACAACTACAAACATCCCGCAAATTAATTAGGTCTCAGCAGTTCTGGGAAGTGGCATCTGCTACTGATCTGCCTCAGGAACTCATGGGGTGGAGATGGGGAAGGAGAGATATTTGTCCCAGACTTCCCATGGAATCAAGTGGGAGAGCTGTGAAGAGCACCTGGAGTCCTGATGCACATGCTCCTGCAGTCTGACTCTAAGGTGGCATTGCTGGGTACAGTGCAAAGAAGCAGAGTGGTTATAGAGGGTCGAGAAAAAAAATTCTTAACATCAAAAAAATGTATCATAGAATCATAGAATCATAGAATCATAGAATATCCTGAGTTGAAAGGGACCCTTAAGGATCATCAAGTCCAACTCTTGACACCGCACAGGTCTACCCAGAAGTTCAGACCATGTGACTAAGTGCACAGTCCAATCTCCTCTTAAATTCAGTCAGGCTCGGTGCAGTGACCACTTCCCTGGGGAGCCTGTTCCAGTGTGCAACCACCCTCTCTGTGAAGAATCTCCTCCTGATGTCAAGCCTAAATTTCCCCTGCCTCAGCTTAACCCCGTTCCCGCGGGTCCTGTCACTGGTGTTAATAAAGAAAAGGTCTCCTGCCTCTCGACACCCCCTTACGAGGAAGTTGTAGACTGTGATGAGGTCTCCTCTCAGCCTCCTCTTCTCCAGGCTGAACAGGCCCAGTGACCTCAGCCATTCTTCGTACGTCTTCCCCTCCAGGCCTTTCACCATCTTCATAGCCCTCCTCTGGACACTCTCCAACAGTTTCATGTCCTTTTTATACTGTGGTGCCCAGAACTGCACACAGTACTCGAGGTGAGGCCGCACCAGTGCAGAGTAGAGCGGGACAATCACCTCCCTTGACCTACTAGCAATGCCGTGCTTGATGCACCCCAGGACACGGTTGGCCCTCCTGGCTGCCAGGGCACACTGCTGGCTCATATTCAACTTGCCGTCTACCAGGACCCTCAGATCCCTCTCTTCTAGGCTGCTCTCCAGCGTCTCATCGCCCAGTCTGTACGTGCAGCCAGGGTTTCCTCGTCCCAGGTGCAGGACCCGGCACTTGCTCTTATTGAACTTCATGCGGTTGGTGATCGCCCAGCTCTCCAACCTGTCCAGATCCCTCTGCAAGGCCTTTCCACCCTCATTCGAGTCCACAACTCCTCCAAGTTTGGTGTCATCAGCAAATTTGCTCAAAATACCTTCTATTCCTACATCCAGATCATTTATAAAAATATTGAAAAGTACCGGCCCTAAAATGGAGCCTTGAGGGACCCCACTGGTGACCGCCCGCCAGCCTGACGCAGCCCCATTTACCATAACCCTTTGGGCCCTGCCCGTTAGCCAATTGCTCACCCATCGGATGATGTTTTTATTTAGCTGTATGGTGGACATTTTGTCCAGTAGGATCCTATGGGAAACCGTGTCAAAAGCCTTGCTGAAGTCCAAAAAAATCACATCAGCTGGTTTCCCTTGGTCCACCATACGGGTGATCTTATCATAAAAGGAAATCAGGTTAGTTAGGCAGGACCTACCCTTCACAAACCCATGCTGGCTGGGACCAATGACTGCTTTGTCCCCCAGGTGCGCCTCAATAAGTTCGAGAACCATCTTCTCCATGATTTTACCAGGCACTGACGTGAGACTGACAGACCTGTAATTGCTTGGGTCTTCTTTCTGACCCTTCTTGAAAATTGGCACAATATTTGCCAGCTTCCAGTCTACCGGGACCTCTCCAGATTCCCAGGATCGTTGAAAAATAATTGAGAGAGGTTCCGCGATGACGTCCGCCAGCTCTTTCAGCACCCGGGGATGAATCCCATCCGGACCCATGGACTTGTAGGGATCCAGGTGGAGTAGCAAATCCCGCACACGTTCAGGGTCGGTTGGGAGTTTGTCATCCCCACCGTCCCGGTCCTCCAGCTCGGGGCACCCTGGGTCCCAAAGCCCATCATCAGCATTGAAGACAGAGGCAAAGAAGGCGTTAAGTGTCTCTGCTTTGCCTATGTCATTGTCTGTGAGGAGACCATCCCTATCAAGGAGCGGCCCTATGTATTCTTTAGTTCTCCTTTTTCCATTCACATATCTAAAAAAAACCTTTTTGTTTTCTTTCACAGACACAGCCAGCTTCAACTCTAGGTGTGCTTTAGCCACACGAATTTTCTCCCTACAAACACGAACAGCATCCCTGTATTCTTTCCATGACACCTGGCCCTCCTTCCAGTAGCGAAACACTCTCTGTTTCCGCCTAATCTCCATTAGAATGTCCCTGGTCAGCCACGCCGGCCTCCTGCCCCGCTTGCCTGATTTGCGATATTTAGGAATTGCCTGATCTTGTGCTTCTAGGAGGCATCGCTTAAAGAATGACCAGCACTGGTGGACATCGAGGCCTTCAAGAGCAGTTTCCCAGGGGACCTTGCTGACTAGTTCCCTGAGCAGCCTGAAGTCCGCTTTCCCCATATCTAGGGATAAGGTTTTGGTGGCACTTTTCCTTCTGTCACCGTAAATTTTGAACTCAACCACTTCATGGTCGCTATGACCAAGGCGGCCACCAATCAGCACATCTCCCACCAGACCCTCTCTGTTTTCTAGCAACAGGTCTAGGAGGGCACCTTTCCTAGTTGGCTCCGTTAGCACCTGCACCAAGAAGTTATCATCTAGGTGCTTCATGAACCTCCTGGACTTGCTCGTGTCAGCCGTGTGGCACTCCCAGTTTACGTCTGGCAAGTTGAAGTCCCCCATAAGGACAAGGGGAGTTAATCTCGAGGCCTCTCTTAGTTCTGTAAAGAATAATTTATCGGCGCTATCGTCCTTGCCAGGCGGTCTGTAATAGACTCTCACAACGACATCCCCTTTATTCGTTCGTCCCTTGATCCTTACCCAGAGGCTCTCAACTTTGCCGTTGCCGACCTGAAGTTCCACACAGTCCAGCCCCTGCTTCACATACATCGCCACCCCACCACCTCGCCTTCCCTGCCTGTCCCTCCTGAAGAGCCTGTAACCATCTATCGCAACACCCCAGTCACAGGACTCATCCCACCAGGTTTCGCTTATGCCAATGATGTCGTAGTTTCGGGACTGGGCCAGGACTTCTAGCTCATCCATTTTATTCCTCATGCTGCGTGCGTTCATCTAGAAGCACTTCAGGTGTGTCTCCTTACACTCAGCACCTTGTGGATCTGACCGAAGGACCTCACTGGCACACAGCCCCTCTGATTCTAGCGTACCATCCCTTAGATCACCGGTGTGCCTGGTTTTAGCCCCTTCCCCCTTCGACTCTGTTTGAATATCAATTATTATGTTTCACTCTGGATTCCTGAAATGAGCTTCTATATAAATGTAGAAATGAAAGTGGCCTGGTTTTCAATGATACTGAGCATATGTGGCTAAATCTCAGCTTAATTCTGGGCATTTTGTTGTGAATGCAGATATCGGACTGAAAGCTGCTGGATTTCAAACAGCTGGCTGTATAGAGTCACGGGAAACAGAAACTGTGCTCCTGGCTCTTATTTGGTGTACAGCTGATGTGTGTGACATTTGTGTTGTGGTGAAGGTGTATCATATCTGTATTAGGACATCTCATAGGACTGTGTCACATTGCAAAGATGTACTTCTGGCAGAAAGATAGACTGATGAGAGGAACTGGAAAATGTTGGAAGATGGAGGCCATGGCTAGTAACTTATTTCTGTAGGAGACATTTCCTGACAGATACAGAATCACAAATCATCTAGGTTGGAAGAGACTTCCAAGATCACCAAGTCCAACCTCAGACCTAACACTAACAAGTCCTTCACTAAATCATATCACTGAGCTCTAAATCTAAATGTCTTTTAAAGACTTCCATGAATGGTGACTCCACCACTTCCCTGGGCAGCCTATTCCAATGCCTAACAACCCTGTCAGTAAAGAAGTTCTTCCTAATATCCAGCCTAAACCTCCCTTGGAGCAACTTTAGCCCATTCCCCCTCAACCTGTCACCAGGCATGTGGGAGAATAGACCAATCCCCACCACTCTACAGCCTCCTTTAAGGTACCTGTAGAGTATGGTAAGGTGGCCCCTGAGCCTTCTCTTTTCCAGGCTGAACAATCCCAGCGCCCTCAGCCGCTCCTTGTAAGACTTGTTTTCCAGTCCCCTCACGAGCTTCGTTGCCCTTCTCTGGACTTGCTCGAGCATCTCAATATCCTTCTTATAGCAAGGGGCCCAAAACTGAACACAGTACTCAAAGTGCAGCCTCACCAGAGCTGAGTACGGGGGGACAATCACTTCCCTTGCCCTACTGGCCACACTGTTTCTTATGCAAGTCAGGATGCTGTTGGCCTTCTTGGCCACCTGAACACACTGCTGACTCACATTCAGCTGACTATCAACCATCACTCCCAGGTCCTTCTCTGACAGGCAGCTGTCTAACCACTCATCTCCCAGCCTATAGCTCTGCTTGGGGTTGTTGTGCCCCAGGTGCAGGACCCGGCACTTGGCCTTGTTGAACTTCATACAGTTGACCTCAGCCCATTGGTGCAGCCTATCCAGATCCTCCTGCAGAGCCTTCCTACCGTTGAGCAGATCAACACATGCACCTAACTTGGTGTCATCTGCAAATTTGCTGAGGATGCACTTGATCCCCTCATCCAGATCATTGATAAAGGTATTAAAGAGAACTGGCCCCAGTACTGAGCCATGGGGGACTGCACTAGTGACTGGCCTCCAACTAGATTTAACTCCATTCACCATGACTCTTTGGGCCTGGCTACCTTGCCAGTTTCTAACCAAGTGAAGCGTACGCCAGTCCAAGCCATGAGCAGCCAGTTTCTCGAGTAGAATGCTGTGGGAAACAGTGTCAAAAGTCTTACTGAAATCAAGGTAGATCACATCCACAGCCTTTCCCTCATCCACCCAGAGCGCCACTTTGTCATAGAAGGAGATCAGGTTTGTCAAGCAGGACCTGCCTTTCATAAACCCATGGTGACTGGGCCTGATCACTTACTTGCCCTGCAAGTGCCGGGTGATGGCACTCAAGATAATCTGCTCCATGAGCTTCCCTGGCACTGAGGTCAAACTAACAGGCCTATAGTTTCCCAGGTCTACCTTCTGGCCCTTCTTGTAGATGGGAGTCACATTTGCTAGCCACCAGTTGACTGGGACCTCCCATGATAGCCAGGACTGCTGATAAATGGAAAGCATCTTGGCCAGCTCTTCCACCAGTTCTCACAGTACTCTTGGGTGGATCCCATCCTGCACCATTGACTTGCGTACATCCAAGTGCTGTAGCAGGTCACCAACCATTTCCTTGTGGATTGTGAGGGCCACATCCTGCTCCCCACCCCCTTCCACCAGCTCAGGGTACTGGGTATCCAGAGAAGAACTGGTCTTGCGGCTAAAGACTGAGGCAAAGAAGGCATTAAGCACCTCAGCCTTTTCCTCATCTCTTGTCACTAAGTTAGTTTCCCCCTGAATCCACAAAAGGATGGAGATTCTCCTTAGTCCTCCTTTTTGTGTTAATGTATTTATAAAAACATTTTCTGTTATACTTTTGATCACCCATGCCGTTCCTGTGATTCCTACTCCTAGAAGAGTTGAGAGCTGCAGAAGGACTTGAGAGGTTGAGAAGGAACAGCTTGAGAGGTGTCACTTGTGGGTAGGAGTGATAAAGGCCCACAGAAGTACTCAGAGGCTATCCTTACACTGACTGAGGAACATAAGTCCTTCTGTCAGCACAGACTGATACCTGTAGTGGGTGATAGGAACATCTGTCCCATCAAGCTTAACCTCTGCAGGGTGGAAATGGATTCATAAGTGTACTCCTATCAGCTCTATCAAACACTTTTGAAATAAACTCAAAAGGCTTATTGGACAGAATGGACAATGTTGTGTCTTTTATCATCTAGGTAGTATTATGGGGAAGAAATAGGAGGAAAGAAAAATAATTGCTTTTTCTGACTGGATCCAGATGCAAAAATGTCCCCTCCCCACATGCACACACACGCACACACACACACTGGGAAATCTGTGAATTGCACATTCCTGGCTCAGTACTTGCAGACAGCTTTTCTTATCATGTGAACAGGGCAAATGGGCTGAATTAAATTTATTAGGTCAGGGCAAGATAACAAAGTCCACCTTGTAGTGTTGCTCTGTCCTCAGGTTTGAATATTTTGCAGATCAAGATGCCCTTAATTCCACTTGTCAGTCATTTGTATGAACTGACAAACAGGGAAAAGTAGTTGCATATGCAGAGCTGGAACAGTTACGTCTTTAAACAGAGAGAGAATATGTGGCTCCTCTCTGTACCAGTGTTTACCTATGCACTTCATGTTGTATTTGCAGTGGATGTAGAGCAGACCATGAAGCAAACAGTGTCTTTGCCCTGACGAGCATCTAATCTAAGGAACAAGGAGAAACGTTGTATATATAATTACTTTGCCATGAGACTGCTTCATCTGGCAAATTACAAGAGTACATATTTGAAGGAAGAATTTATTGGAACAATGTAACTTGCTTTACTGAAATAATAGCAAGTACCTGGAAAGAGATAGACTAAAAAGATTAAAAGTGATTTCTTAGGCAGGAATCAGAAAAGACCTGGAACATGCACCAAGCATTTTCTCATTGTGTTCAGATGAAGCCAGAAGCTGGCACAGAGAAGATGTTGTAACTGTTATGATTGGACTAGGTGATCATGGAGGTCTTTGCCAACCTTCAGGATTCTACAGTTCTATGAAGATATGGTTTATTTGTGTGTGTTTAAAAGGTGTGAAAGAGAAAAGAAACAGAAAAGACAAAAGCAAAATGGCAGAGAGTCAAAAAAGAACTGGAAGAACTGGGAGAAAACACAACATTTTGGAGTAGGCTTTGTATAAGTGAAGGTATTTTGGGGCATCTTTACTTATGCCCATGTTCATGTGATACAGAGTTCATTCACATTAAGGACCTCAGCTAATTCACTTGCTGTCGCATCATAGTTTTAGACAATTGCAATCCTAAATATTTTAAAGCTCATTTTACTGATTACAATACTCACAATTTCCCATCAGCCATGCAGGGCTATGTCACTGTAGTTCACTGGATATACCTCAGCCTAATGGCAGAACTAATAATGTGCATAACTGATAGTGTCATTCCAAAATCAGCAATACACTGCTGATTTCAGTAACCCAATTTAGAAGAGAAGGATCAGTTAAAGAAAAGTTAGCATTAGCTCACAAAAGCACTTATGACCTGTTTCCAAAGGGCAATGACAGAGCACTTTGGTAAAAGAATTAATATGACTTAGATCAGGGTTTAAAGTGGCTCTGGGAATTATCTGTCATCTAGAAGTAAAAGAGCTGATATCTGTCTTAGTAAAGTTGTAAGATATACATTTTGTTGTAGGTTGTATCATTGGGTATTTACTTTATCTTTTTTTTTTTTTTTCTTTTTTTTTCTTCCCCTCCCCCCCTCCCCCCCCCCAAGAATCAAATACATTTTAAAATACATTATTAAATATCAATTAAGTAGCCATGTTCTCTTTAGTTTAAAAGGAAAACCTGCAAACCCCTGCCTTTTTTCTGCTCCAGGCTCAAGGGGCTATGCAGGAGCACAGTGAGTGGAAAAGAGAAGGAAGAAACAGAGGATGTTTAACATTCAGAATTTGTCCACAGCTGATAATTTATTGGAACTCATCTGTAACAAGGCCTGGCACTGATTTATAAGTTGATTTGAAAAATAAATAAAAGTGATAGAAACCTGCATTCGGTTTTAATGATAGACTGTTGCAGCGTGAAAAGTAAGGATATGAAACATTGCAAGGAAATTAGATATTATGCCCTGAAGACAACTGCAGCTACCAGCCCATTAATTGTTAGATATTTATTATTAAAAATTTCTTTTCATGAGTGACTGCAGAATATTTGCGCTCTTAAAGTTGTTGAGTTCTGACATGAATGGAGTGTATGAAGCTCATTTTTTTTCTTGCCTATGTGTGCATGCGTGTATGTGTTTGTAGAGCTGACAAGGTAGCTGACCCCCAAATGTGATGAATCTTCACTGCACAATTACAAACACTCAAGTGCTGCCTCTGAATTGATACTGAATAGGATAATGAATGCTGGGTAGTTTGTTTCTGCTCTGAATCTCAATAGCAAGGGGCCTGTGGGTGCCCTTAAATGTCTCTCTTTGGAAGCACAGAGGACCTGACCTCAGGGAAATGAACAGCATCTCCAAGGGGCTCTGAGGATTCACATCCATAGCCTACCATTGTGTGGGTACTCCCAGAATGCCACTGATCACTTGCCAGGTGCTGCAGAAAGGAGGAGACACATAGCTAGAAAACAAACAAACAAACAAACAAACACCCAGCCATGTGTATCAGCCAAACCTAAAGAAAGGTACGTAAAGTACTTTAACAAGTGCTCTAAAGCTCTTGGCAAACTGAAGCATTTTATTGTGTCTTAAAAATACAGAGGACATTTGATCAAATAAATTATATTCTCAGAAAGGCAAGACCACCTAATATGTTCTCCTACTTCTCCATCCTCGACTTACAGAACAACCAGCATTGCTGTTTTTTTAAGGAAGCAATACCTAAGAGAGAGAGCATGCATCTGGCTGATGCATATGAGGCATGGCACAGAGAGCTGAGTGCCTATGTGCTGATTGCTACACTGCTGGCTGAGCATGTGTGCTGACCCACCTGTATAAATACAGACGATAATCTACACCTTTCTTTTAAAAGCATTTTGAGGTCAACTACTGCAAATGGGAGACAGACAGGGAGAGCAAATCAGAATGTTTTATTATTACATAGCTATATTTTAGTAGTATCTAGAGTTAAGAGACGTTACAAAAATACATAATGAGGAATGGTCCCTACCTCAATTGGCCTGTGATCTACCTGTCTCTCATTCTGCTATGAATTATTAAGAGCAGTAATAGCAATTAAGTGGGATAATAATGTGGTTACAGAATCTTTTTGCAGGAAGATCACATTTTAAACATTTGTTACTTGGAATGTCTGAAGCGAGCATTATGATCATGGGCTTGTATGGCATTCTGAACATAACAGTGAACTCTTACTCTACTGCAGGGAAAACAATGTGCACATCCTTGTTCCTCTTTCCCTTCAAAGTTGTATAAAGCAGTTTATCCCCATTTCTCCAGGTTTTCAAAAACTGAGCAGGGATGCGTTCAGCCCATAGTAAAAAGTACATGGTACTTCATCTGTCTTTGTGGTGAGAATATTTTTCTCTGTAAGACATATCACCTACAGTCTACCTAAGAGTTATTTCCTCCTAGGTGTTTCTTTGGTGTTTCTAATGAAGATAAAATCTGGGAGGCCACATTTCATTTACAGAACATGGGTTTAGAAAGGAGGAACATTTTACGCATTGCAAAGAAGACAGGCAGCTATTAAAGAAGATTCACAGTTATAGGCAAATATACTAATGGTAGGGTTAGCTCTTGAAATAAGAATTTATAACATGCCTTAACCTAATCCCTCATTAAGATAATTTATTCCCACCCTCAAGGTCTCACATCACAGCTAGCACTAGGCAAATAATTAGTAACAAACAATTCATTTGATCAATTTCAACTCTTCTTTTTTAATGAATTGTCAGCCAACGCAGTACAATTTTCTCAAATATATTTATTATTCAACATTATTTGCCAAGTTTTGTTACAAATTTGTAGTCCGTTGTTTATTCAGGAGTTGGATGCTCTATGGTAGCTAGACAGGGCATTGTGAGCAGATGCAGAAGTCACATGGCATAACTGTTCTCTGTCTGGGACATGGGATATAGAGATGAATTTTGTGAATACTCAGACTTTCAAAATTTGAACTAAATAAAGTTGAGTGCACATACATTTTAATCCATAACTCACATATGACAATGACAGTTCTTTGCTTTGCAGTCACATTGCTTTAAAGGCTCACAGCTCCTTTTTATAGTGAGCTGTGAAAAGGATCTACTTCTATTTTGCTGCTGTGGGATAGCATCCTGCCATAGAGAAAGTTGCAAGCCTTTGTGCTAATTAAGATAGCCTTAGGAAGTTACTGATTCAGAAAACATTTCCCATGCAATCTCCAGCAAGTGTCCAATGCTTGCTGAAGCACTGACTAAACTCTTTACCCAGCTGCCCTTCTGCCGCTGTGGAGAAACCTGTGGGAGCCTACTTCGCAAACGTGGCATCTAGAGGACTGACAGGCTGTGAAATGAATTGGGGTCTCTGACACGGCCATATCTGGGCCATCACCACAGCAGCCCTGGAAGGTATTTTCAAACTACATTTTTCATGTGGTTTCAGCCAGAATGAGAGCAGTTATCACACTAATGAAATTCTTACATCTCTGTCAGCTGAGGGGAATAAAGCCACACAATGTCATTTCTTAAAACAGCAGCATAAAGCCAGCGTAGCCTATAAAAAAAAAAAAAAAAAAAAAAAAAAAAAAAGAAAAATGCAGTGCATAATAAGCAGTCATGGTATAAATGCACCAGACTGGGGAGTTGCAGGGCTGTGTCAGATTCATCCCATACAGCATTCCTGTCCCAGTGTTTCTCTCTTCCATGCCTGTGAAGTTTTCTTGCTATTCATGTGAGGATGTCCACCTGTTTGTTGATTGTATTGGAAGCTGAAGGACTGATTCTGAAGATGTTGAAGGCCAGCTTCTTACTGCAAGGTTGTCTAAGGACCAGCGAGGCAGTTAGGTGTGTGTGTGTCACCCTTTACAGTGATAACTAGGTGGTTTAAAGACTGCCACTAAACAGTATTGCAAAATTAGAAACTTCATTGAAGATTATGTTCCAAGACAATCAGGTAGCAAATGCAATGAAAGTGCTCAGCCTCACCTCAGCCCTACAGTGATAAAAAGCTGCAACTACTCAGTGACAGAGAACCATTTTAGCACCTGAAACTAAATGCTTTAGAAATAATGTAATACATTTTCCTGCAATGCTTTATCCTTCACATGCCTGGATACAAAGCAGAAAAGCTGTGTGGGGGATTTTTTGAGAGAGGGTGAAGTGTCAAACTATACTGTTCTGGTTGGGGACAGTTACAATTTCCCTTAAAAATTATGTTCTGTGCATAACGTTATCAAAACCTTAACTCAATTTTAATTTAGCTCAAGAATTTCCTTAGGATAAACTATTAGAAATCCGTTACATGAATGCCAATTAAGAAACTCAGATGAAGTATTAGTATGCAGTATTTCTAATGAAGACAACACATCCACATCACCCCTTACTTCAAAAATGGCTAAAGCAAAGAAAAACAAGTTCCTATTTTGACCATTTTTCCCATTTGCTTGCAGTTGATGTACTGTTTTAGAGGACTTTTAGAGTGGCCAGCTCTCCGAAGTGTGGCCTAACCTATTTCTCCACATTAAAAAGACCACTTAGACCTCCTGCTAAATCCCCCAGTATAACTTTGGAGGAGAAAAAAAGTGTCGTGAACAGATTCACTGCTATTGATGCTTCAGCTACAGTACTGGGGAAGTGTAAATAAAATTAAATGAAATCATTTGTAAAAAGTACTTATTTTTATACTGTGAAACCAGTAATGTACGTTGCATCTTTTAGAGAAAACATATATATGTGTATGTAAGAACTAACTCTATTCTTTCTTTCACTTCTCTACTACTTGCTAGGTAAGTGCCCAAGTAGACTGTGTTGCACGAAGTGGTGAGGTACTGTCCCTCAAAGTTTTGCTCCACATACTTCAACATTGCCTATAATTTAGTATCTCTGGCAAGATTACATCCTTCTCAAGAAAATAAGAACTGAAATAGACTGCAGCAGCCAAGAAGACTGGTCTGGTAACAAGACCACTGGATAAAATACTCCCATTCACAGTACTCCTGCAAATCCAGTTCTTTATTTCTTTTGGCTTTTAGTGGTATCATTAACTAAAAAAAAAATTAAAAAAATGTAATATGCTATCTTAGATCAAACACTTTTTTGCTATGCACAAATTGTTCTTCCTCAGGTTTTGTTTTCCTGAATAAATCTGACATTGCTGCCACTAAAATGTTCCTTACACGCTTACTCCAAGAAGTAAAGCTGCCCTCAGCTTAAGCCAAATGCTATAGAAGTATAGTTATTCCAGTTGGTCTGTGGAGTTTGAGTTTAAATTGCTGAAACTCAGTCCCAGGGAGGAGTTCTATTTCAGTTCAGCAAATTTTAAGTTACTTATTCTGGGTAAGAAGCAAGTTTCATACATATTAAATGTACAAGGTCATAGTAGCACTCTGTCCTTCATTTAGAAGGGAAAGGTCTCTTAAATACTTCTACTTTAGGGAAGATGCTCTCTCTCTCTGGCAGAACAGAAGCACTAGCTTCTTTTCTGAGGTTTCTGTTCTCCTCAGAAATGTAAGTAGCACTTACAGCCTTATTGCACTGAAATAAGAATAGATAAGCAGTCTGTGCTGCTCATATGACAAAAGGCTTTACAGTCCATTGTGCAATGGACTACATTTAATAGAATTTGGATGAAGCTGTAGTTACTGCACATCTTGCAAACTAACAATAGTTTTTTTATAGACAGCCATAGAGAAACAGGGAGAAGGTATCTGAACAGAAGTTTATTAATCCCTTGTTTAAAAAAATCTGTAGTGTCAGCTATAGACTTCTGAGTAACAAATCCAAGTAAATCACCTGATTTACTTTTGGATACCAGCATTCCAGAGGCAAAGAGTCTAAATTAGGTTAGAGTCATAACCATCGGTTATTCCATACAGTCAAAATAAATCAACAATTGACTACACACATTGAGAGCTAGTCAGGATGTAGCTCATACATTAACCAAAACAAAATTACACCTGTTAGAAAAATGTGTTTTTATTTATCACTAGAATAATAAAAAATATAAATCTGTGCTTAATAGGAAGAGCATGTTACTCCCTACAGCAATGTGCAGCTCGCAGGCTACTAGCACTAGTGCTTTGGTAGTTGGATATTAATAGACTCTACAAGCCATGGCACTTGATATGTTTCTCCTTCATCTTTTCATGCAAAGAGAGCTCCAAGGTTATGAGACTACATGAGTACTCAAGGAAGTATGGCTGCATCTCTTTGCATGAAGAAAGAGTACATACACCATTAGCTCAGAAGGATAACAAAAGAATAAGCCCACAAATACTCCATAATGGCTCATTTGTCATGGTGTAAAATAGTAGAAAAATTACTTGTATAAAACTAGTAACCAGGATACCAGGCTTTAAATGAATATTCTCCAATTAGAATAGAGGAGAGAAAAAAGAAAAGGGCAAGAGCAGAGGCACAAATACAGAGATAAAACTATAAGCAATCTGGTGTAGGTTGCTCCCTGACAAAAAGGAACAGCATTCTTCTGAAGGACTACTTCCTCATGTAGCTATCTCAGCTTCTTCTGTTGCTGCCTTACAAAATCCATGGGAAGAAAAAAATAAAATAAAATAAAATAAAACACCCTCATTTTTGTGAGAAATAACATAGGTAATGGATGCACTGCCATCCCTCCCTGCTGGGGTAATTTTGAAATGATCATGTGTTATATACCATCCTATTTGCTGTTGTGATGAGCTTCAGACATGTACCATTATTTACTACATGAGGCTGAGAAAAATAACACAGGTTACCAATTCTATTGAAGTTATAATAATAGAAATGAAAAAATGGAAGAAGAGATACAAACAGCTACTTCTGTGAGTCTCAGTAAGTGCACTAAACTGAGAGGATAAAGGCTAAATACTGAAAACTACTTAGCAAAAAAACCCCTGTCCTACATAATACTAATTTGGAAAAAAAAAAAATACAAAAAAAAAATCGAACTGAAACATCCAGTCATAGCTCTGAAAGAAGAAATCTAAGAGCCCAAAAAAGCCTCATACTAAAGCATGTACAGCTTCCTTCTTCAGTCACCTGTATGTGTACCATACACGATTCACAAGCACGGCACAGCTACTCTGAACTCTGAAGGACTTGCAAAGATGATGACTGAGAAGAGCCATCCTATTTCCAAACATGAAGTCTCAAAATACCAAAAATAAATGTTCTGGTCAAAGTTTATATTTGAGATGAATCTGTCTTCAAGGTGGATCTTCACAGACAGTGAGGGAAGCTTTGCACACATGGAGGCAGTACAGAGCACTCTTCTGTGGTGTTTGAATTTGGCATTTTCCAAGCAGGAAAGCAGTTAATGCTCAACAGGATCTAGAGATTTTTCCTAGATTACTTTGAAAAATCCCAGTCCTGATTCTTAGTGTCATTACTGAAGCCTGTGTTGTATCTGTTGCATTCAACGTTATACAATGGAAAAATAGGATAGTGAAACATTAACACTCTTGCTGTCCAGTGCATCTGCATTTTCATTTCTCTCCTTCACTTTCTTTCCTCATCCTACCACAGCAGAGAAATATAGCCAGTAAAAGTAACTGCACTGCATCTTTCTGATACACAGATATACCTGTTGTCCATATGAATTCAGCTCTCAAAAGAAAGCCGACTATCCCAAGTAGCGACATTTCTATTTAGAAACCAAACAAGTATCATATGTACGCAGTCCATGCTTCAGATTGTTGGGGGATAAAGAGCTTTTATCTGGGAAAGAGTGAAGAGTATTGAAGTTGTCCTGCTATGCAAAAATTACCCAGTCTGACACTGTCAATTCATGCTGCCTCTACCTATATGCCTTGGGATCCAAAAGCATGATGCAATACATGGCCTCATTATCAGGCAAGCATGCAGTCCTGGCTGTTCAATCATGGGCTGCTTTAATCCCAGAAGAAATGGAGTTTAGAAGCCAAGCTTGTATAGGCACACGAGTCACTAAGTAAGGATAAGGAATTCAGGGAAATTGTGTGATTCATACCACAGATTAGCCACTTTTAACTCAGTTTTTACCTATATAGCTATGTAGAACCTGTTTTCTTTTGTTAAAATCAAGGATGCTGATACTGCTTAACAACCAGAATATGGTCTTCATTCAAAGAAGCCCAAGCCCTCTGTCAGATTTTAGCATCAATTGTATTGCAGTGGATAGTGTAAACTGGGAATAGCACACCAAGAGCTGTTAACGTGCACTACTTATTAAGGGTAGTTTTTAGTCTATTTCTCAATAAAATGATTTTCCAGTACCAAAATTTGGAGAGTAGGCAAAATAAATAATCCTAACTTTAGGCTAGTGCAAAAAAAGATTAAAGGCATGTTAAACCCTAAGAGCTTAAATACTGTGTAGCTGTTGCCTGAAGCCTATGTGAACTCTGCTTTATGCATTAAAGCCTTTCAGGTGCCCCAGATCCTCTTTGTAGAATTGTCTGTGATTGTCCAAATCTTGTGATGGCAAATATCTATCTTAAACTAAAACACCCATCAAGTTCAAAATAAATAGGTATACCTTTACCTGTACACAGGAATAAGCAGATTTACAGGATTAAGCATAAGAATATTGACAGAGGAGGCTACATCTAAAGACACAGTGAGCCACAGAGAAGCCATTTATCTTTCAACAGCACTGCTCACCACTGGATGATACGGCTTTTCTCTCCTCAGTCACAGTCATATGAGCCATGCCACCCCCTCAATTCTCTTCTGATAGGGTACTTTTAAACCACAGATGGGGCACTTTAATTCCTAATGCTGTTTCACTCATGAGGGACAACTATTTATCTGGACGTGGCCATTCAAATTAAGGCTAAGACAGGTGTAACTCACTTACCTGTACATTTGGGTGTCTCTACTTTCTATACACAGCCTGTAACATAACCTACTTCCTGAGCACAGACTGTAGCATCCTTATTCTCTCTGCTGAGTTGTTTACTTGTAATGCTTAGTCCTAAAAAATACTGTGCTACTTCTCATGTAATCAAACCAGTATGAGTACTTGCAGTTTTGAAGTCACACATAAGCACTACATGAGGAAATACCTTTGTAGTATGCAGCCAGAAATATATAGAAGACTGAGCTGCAGAGCTTCTTATGGGCTGTTGGGGTTCAAGCATTCAACCTGCCATAGTACTTTGGTTTTGATTTTATGTGGGACTAGGACTGCTATAGAACAAAGATTTCTGCTCAGGTAAATGCGTTATAGACCTTACAGAGCACAACGCTCTATATAAGTGGAATTTATACCTGCGTATTGAAGAATTCAGAAGGCATCTATCACAGCGGACCATGTTGATGCAAAAACAGTGGAAACTAACAGGCAGCAAGCAGTGTAACAACAGTTCCAACAGATACATCATGCAGTATCACATGCTGTACAAAATCATTCCAAAGTGTGGTACAAGCTAAATGCAGAAAAACTAGAGCAACTTTAAACTCCTTTAAGGAATACATTCAATAGTTCTGTGCTGACAACATCAAATTAATCTACCAATTTCTTGCATTTGCTTCACATACTTCATTTTGCACTAGAACAGATTGCCCAAGACCATGCCCAGAAAGTTTTTGAGTACGTGGAGTTTGCATCCTTAGAGAATCTCTCTAGGCAACAGACAATGCTGTCACGCTTTCAGCATATATATATATCTATATATCGATATCTAGATATCGATATATATATATAGATATATATCTATATATCGATATATATCTATATATATATAGATATATATCGATATCTAGATATCGATATATAGATATATATCGATATATATAGATATAAAGTGTTTCCTGTTCAGGTAGAAGGTCTTATGTTTCAGTTTGTGCCCATTGCTGCTTGTCCTGTCACTGGGCAGCCTGAAAAGATTCTGGATCTGTCTTCTTTGCTGCCACCCCTCCTTCAGGTATTTATACACATTGATAAGATCCTCCCCTTCATTGATAAGACTCCCCTTCTGAAATCTCAGCTTTTCTTTGTAGCATACTCAAGTCCCTTGTACCCCCAAAACTCCCTTGTCCTGGGAAGCCCGGAACTGGACATAGTACTCCAGGTGTAATTAAAAACTTGCAAGGTAATACTTTAAATATAACAAAGAGCAAGGGAAGAGGGAGCACAAAGCTGAGAAATCTAACCAAGGAAAACATTAAATATCCAGAAGCGTAGAGAAGCAATACACTACTACCACATTTAAGAAAAAATTAAAAAAGGAATTGATCCAGATATAGAAATTACACTAGCACAACATTCTAAGCTGAGTGCATGCATGCTCTTCATTGCATTACTGTCTTTGCATTTCTATCAGTAAAGATATAAAAGATACAAGTCTGGCATTATGCTCAGTTCCTTATAACAATTCCTTGCAGCTTTCAAATGACAGAAGCTTTGGCCAGTTGCAAAGTGGACAGAACTCAGACCAGTAACCTG
The DNA here is from genome assembly GCA_011075105.1 of Heteronetta atricapilla. Lineage (NCBI taxonomy): Eukaryota > Metazoa > Chordata > Aves > Anseriformes > Anatidae > Heteronetta > Heteronetta atricapilla. The sequence goes on along the minus strand of CM021732.1, from coordinate 68,945,500 downwards.
AAAGCAAAGGATGTGCTTCTCCTGCCACTACTACTTCTGTCCTGTTTGTAGAAAACAGAACAAATCAAGAACACAGTAACAATGCACAAAATGCAGAAAAATCTTTAAACTAAAAGACAGGAAGCCTATTTTATGGCTCCCTGAATTTAACATTAAATCATGCTAGCATAGACCACGCAACAGCAACAATTTAAGATCTCTAATGCTGGGGTAAGAGAAACTGAGTTTATATTGGTAGTGTTTCATTTCAGGTATGGAAGGGCTCTGCTGGACTTGAGGCATAGATCAACTAAGGGTATTAACACCTATTCCCTGCTCACCACAGACTTACTACTAAGGCAACTTTGGGCAAGTCTGCTTCATCAGTAATAGAGATAGGATTTTTCTGCCTCATAGGCAAGAATAAAATTAATGCCTATAAACTGCCTGAATAGCCAGGAGTTTTATATTACTTATTTTTATATTAAGTATTAATTTTAATATAAAGATTTTTAAACAGGTGAAAGAAAAACTTCCAGTAACAAATTCTGAGCTATTACCCACACCATACATAAAACCCCTCTGGAAACAAAGTATGACTCCATTTAATTACTTCCCTAACTTGAGTTTTCTTATTATTTCCTACAGAGTATACATGCAATTCTGTACCCTTTCCTAAACAATATGCAAACTAAAAAGCTGCTATGACCACACAAGCAGTGGTCAAATATAGGATAAGGACTTGTTTGTGCTCAGGAGCACGTGAGGCATAAAGAAAAGAAATAATTAAAACAAACCAGGTTAGAAATGACGGCACTTATTAACAAAAAAAGATTACTTATAAGTAACTTATTTCCTCCTCCTTTAGTTCGCAAAGGCAAGCAAAAGAGATCTTATTGGAATATGGAATAAGGTCAAGGAGTTAACTCATAAGTGCGCTTTGCAAGACCTTTCCAAAAATAATGGAACACACAGAAGTAAAGATTTGTTGCTGGAAGAAAAAAAAGTTAAAGAATCACCCAGGCTGCTGTAACTGATATGAAGGAGAAAATACAGAATGTGACTAATTTGTTATAGCATGATGTGAGCCCTTAAATGCAGCAATAGAAAGCTGAAACAACCCATAGAGCATCAACACAGCATGTTAAAAAGGAAAAGAGCATCCAGAAGACAGACTGTTACAGAGCTATGGAAGACAAACAGGAAACACTGTATGCCTAAGTGTGCACTTGCAGCTCAGAAAGCCAGCCGTCTCCTGGGCTATGAGGCACTGGCACAGGCTGCCCAGAGAAGCTGTGGATGTCCCATCCCTGGATGTGTTCATGGATGGGTTGGATGGGACTTTGGGCAGCCTGGTCTGGAACGAGGCGTCCCTGCACATGGCAGGGGGGTTGGAAATGGATGGGCCATTTGAGGGAAATGGATGGACCCATTTGAGGTCCCTTCCAACCCAAACCATTCTGTGATAAACCGTAGGTTAAAATACTTGGTAAGTTCATCCCATGTGAGAGGTTAAAAAAAGAAAAAAACAGTTTAATGCAGAATAAGGAAAGACTTATAGAATAAGGGAAGGGTTCAGAGCATTAGTACTTCCACAGTTGTATTCACAATACACGTGTATTAAAATAATTAACAGATTGATGGTACTGACCTCAGTGAACTACTGAAGAAATCCACTGCACAGTCAATTACTTTGGTACTAATTTGCTAAGTAAATGCAAAAATCTATTGTGAAAGCAGCTACAAATACATTAGTAATTTAGAAAACTCCCTCTGTCCTTCAAAGGAGGTAGAAGTGGAGGGCATTACAGAGGCAAATAGCTGGTATCAATGGAGACCTTGGGCATCCCTAAATTTCAGTGTGAACTTCAATCCAGTTGTAACTAGTTCTTACATCACAGTTTTTGTGTGAAGAGGAGAATGCTGTGTAGGATGAGAACAGGAAATAACTTATTCACATTATATTTATACAGTAAGTTTTATGGTGACAATTTTTTTCTGTAGTTTCATAAGGCCTACTGTGAAGAGTCCAGGAACTAATGAATATAAAATGCAGAAGTTATTTCTATCAGCCTATATAATATTAGGAAGGGTTAACCAACACAACAACATAACTGCTCTCCCATGAAAAATAAAGAATTTACGGTTATTTCTTAAACAAGCCCTTACTCATATTTCATAGACAACACAAAACAATATACATATACAGTACAGAAGATCCTAAACCCAAGTTCTGTTATAAGAACACTTGGAGGCCTGTCAGGTTCTCTTACTTGTATGTGCTATAAAGCTCATTAAAAAAATACAGCAATTCACTGAAACATTTTTTAAAAAACTTCAATGAAAGCATGAAACTACATAGACCATGACAGGTGACAAGTTATAAGCTACTCTCACTTCTGTAAGCATTTTCTTTCAGACACATATTGTTGAGCAACAATTACTAAACTTACACCTATGAAAATAAAAACCTGACAAATTTATGCTGTGAACACTAAATCTACAGTATTCTTTTGTCTATAAAAATCACATTTTAAAGTATCAAACACCCGTAAAACAAAACCATTTTCTATAGTTAATAAAGTAATAAAAATTCCAAACTTCCCGTAATGTGTACTCCAGTAAGTTAGTCTTATACACAATCAAAGATAAACTCTAAGACACATGATTGTGAACACTATGCTCTGCAGAGAAAATATAAACAAAATTGCACTATAATAGGTGTGTGGACATGGCATGAAGGGACACGGTTTAGTGACTGGAGTCAGTAGCTCAGGTTGATGGTTGGACTTGATCTTGAAGGTATTTTCCAACCTAGATGATTCCATGGTTCTATATAAACTGTTCTGCAACCTACACAGTATATATTAATTTTTACCATAAACTTTGGGATTTCTGAAATTTATATAATCTATTTACAGAAAACAGATTCTATATGAATTATTTTAACTTCATGCATGTATGATAGGTTTCACGTAATCTGGTTCCCTGAAGTTCAGTAAAGTTTAGCAACAGACAGTTTACAGGTGACAAAACAGACTGAAATACAGTCACTGATGCTCAAATGTTAATTACCAAGTTCTGCCAACCTGGACGGTGCAGCCAATGTTCTACTTGGGAACTTTCCTTTCCCTGGTTCAAAAACTGCCCCTCTTTTAAGCCTGATAGGCAATTTAACCCCACTGCAGAGAGCAACTTAATTTAGGGAGAAGAATGAATTGGAATAGAAAGACTTGATAAGTGCTATGGGGAAAGAAAGATGCATCTGTCCCCTTGATTGGTTCAAGGTACATTCTTGCACCAAATCCTAATTTTTAACCCTTTTTTGTATCTTACCATACAATTTTGGCTGCAACATGAAAATATCAGTGATAACCATAGCAGGCCACCTTTCTCTTTCTTTATTTCAAGGTGCATCTGTTTGTCTAGTTCATACCTCCATACCTAACCCAGGACACATCATACAGCAGCTAGGAATTCAAAAATGAAAGCTATCACATGCACCATGAAATCTCATTACTTGCCAACAATAGGTGTGTATACAGGTTGAAGGGCTTTGCTTACATATCAGAAGTAGCTTGAGCACTAGAAACAGTACAGTTGTTAGTGCAGCTCTGCACTCGTGCCAACATATTCCTACATTATTCCCTGCTCTATTTTATAACATACCTAATATGTCATATGCTACCCACCAAATCATTAAGCAAAATTTAAGGCACACTTTTGTCTGTGCTTTGATTACAAGCTCCTTGGTAGAGCAGTTCTTCCTAAAATGTGCAAAATGTTTGCCAGACATTTGATTACTTTCATAAATTAGTATTTTTAGCAGAAGGCAATACATCCTGTGTGATTTTTCATTATTTTTTTTGTACATTTTTCCTGATTACACGGGTCCACTGTCAAATTTACATTTCTTTAAGTTGAATAAATCATTCATTCTGTATGAAAGAAAATTAGATGCATCTAAAAGGACAAAACAACAAAAAACACCGTAACTGCGTGAATGATGAACTGTAAAGCAACTAGTACTTTTAAAGTGCTATTGTTAAATACATAAAACGAAAGAGAAGGCAAATGATTCAATAATGAATTGAATATGAAAGTAAGAGAACAGATCTTACTAAATTCCAGCAATTTTTAAAATTCACAATGAAAACGAAAGACTGGTAGTACACTGTATCCCTGTCATTAAATAAAGAAAATTGTAGTTTGTACCATAATCCTCTTAAATTCAAAGGACTGCAGAGAGACCGACACAATAAATATCCCAAATACAGTAGCAGATGCTGTTAATCTTTAGTCCAATACTGAAAACAAACAATTTTGACTTGAAGATACTAATTCAGAGGACCACCTTTCATTTGTCTCTACACAACTATGACACAGAAGTCCATCGGCCACTAAAAAATTTAGTACTTCATCACAGAATAAACAAATTACAGCTTGTTACACCACTGCTTCAGTCATGACTTTTTCATTCTGCGTTCTCAGCCACTTGGGGCCTAAAAACCCATTCCGCCCTTGCTGAGTGCTCAAACTCATTTTCACTACTTGCAAGCAATAGCCAAACAGAATAACAGCTTAAGATTTCCATAAAAATTTCAATTATGACAAGAAATACCAAGTTCCATGATGATCTGATCAATAACTTAAAAACCACAGTATTTTTATTTAAAATGAAAAAGTGACAGCGTATCATATTCTAAATCTTCCACCTTTAAAACTGCAATTTGGCTGATTAGGTTCCATTAAACGTGAATACAGTATTACATTTAAATTACCTCACCTAGACAATTAACAAAGACAGAGAACCGCTAATCTCAAACCAGCCACATAGCCAATATTATTAAAATGCCCAAGTAAGTCTTCTAGTGTATCACATTTGGGAGCAGCTTCAGTTTGCCAGGAGCTGCTGTCCTTCATTAACTGATAAAGCCATCTGACAATGGCCTATAACACCTTTTATGATGAATTCAAGTGCTCTGAAGAAAGGGCTCATGAAAATGTGCATTTCTAGCCATCTGCAAGCAGACAATATGCCTTCAGCTCCTTTGGTTTTAATAATGTTCCCTTTGGAAAGTGAATCAGTTGAAGACTGTTCCAGTAAAATGTTAAGTCATAGTCTAGACCATAAACCATCGTCTATACAGTTTGTGACAATGTCCTTGTTTTTCTCTCTTCCACACTTTTTTTCCAAACACCATGCAGTGAAGGCAGTTTGATTTTATCCATATTCTTACTGTAAACATTAAGAAATATACCAAGAACAACTAGCAAGCCTGACCACACGTACCTAAAGGGGAAGAAAAAAAAAGTTACCATTAGCACTTTAATTGCAGTGAATACATATCAATATTTATGAATTAGATAAAGTTCCAACCCTAATGAGAGGAGGTTAAGAATAACAGCAACAACATTTTAGTAGACTTGGAGAAAATTTGCTTGAGTCTTTATTTCTTCTGTCCTTCAACCCTTCATTTTCCTGTCCAGGCTGGAGAGTTAAGGTACATCAATATTTTTTAAAAAACTAAACAGCACCCGGTCTTTCTTGGAGGAATAAAGCAGCCCTAAGGGGTTTTAGAATGTTTTTCCTACAGCCTACATTTAGGAGAGCTACTCTCTTTATTACTGGTCCAAAACACATTTTCACTCAATGCCGTATGTCTATACATCTCAATATGCATTTTAAATTTAGCTCTCCATTATTTTAAGCCTTAACATTCTTAGCTAGAATAAATTGTATTTGGACATTTGGCTGTAAGCTTTCTTCTGAAGTCTCAAATTTACAGATAGCAATAAAATTAAACACTATTTTGTTTCAAGATCAGAAATATTTAGGATCAATGAAATAGCTCAGCTGCATGTCTCAGTGTAAGGCTAAGTCTTCCTAGAGAAAGTACCCAAACAATTTATTAAATGTCTTAAGCACTGGAGATTTTTCTTAGAAAGCAAGAACAAAAAATACCAACACATGAAACAGTTTGTCTTCCAGACCTTTAGAAAAATTGAAACTATTTTCTCTAGCATGATTAGCATCAACAAGCCAGTCAATATTTACAACAATTCATTTGTAGAAGACAGAAGACAAAAACCATTAAAGCCTGAATATAATTAATTACCGGTGTTGTATTTCCATGATCAACATGATAATTTTTATAAAATACATAAAATACCATTTAAAACAATAGATACTTACTGGAATGTGAATGGTTTTGCAAAGAACAAAAAAGAAAGCACAATGGTCATTGCTTTTCTTCCTGTTGTTACTGCAGAGGAAAAGAAACATTGACTTCCTTAATAATTCACTTACAATATAAGAACATCAGACAGTCTTTGATATTCGTAGATACCCTTATTATCCAGTTAAGGGTCTGGCTACAATGATTATCATCCTTGGTGCAAACAAACTGTAGGCACATTCCTACAGTATGGAATAATGTTATGTGAAACCATATATGGACCATGTTATGTGAAACAAGCATGCTGTATCAGCTCCAGTCAAGTATCTGCAGCTGGTAAACTCCCAGAGTAAGACTTGCTGTTTCATAACTTCACTCTAACCAGGCCACAATACCTGAAAGCAATGAACAATCCCTACAAATAACTTACTGTATAAACTAAAAGCAGTAGTCTGTTACAGCAGGAAAAAAGTCCAAGGGTATTTGCACACACCACATCTCTTGCCGTTCCTACTTCACTTTATTACAGTTCAGTGGTCTAGCATGTTGGTTTGGGCCTTTTTTTTTTTTTTTTTTTTTTTTTAAGTGAAACAGAACCAGCATTTTGTAATCCTGTAATTTTAGTTACTTAGCAGTGCAGAGAAATACAAGTTCGGCTAGAAACCTAAAAGACCACGGATGCTACACTTCAATGGCTTATAGTAAGCTTTCCTAGAATTATGAAAAGGCCTTCTTCTACATGTGATCTCATCACTAGCAAGAATCAAGGTAGTAAGAGCTGAGGACACAATTCAGTTACCAAAATGGAATTAAGCTGTTTGTTTGGGTTACTTTCAAATTAACTACAAGTTTCAACAATTACTTTAACAATTTCAGTGCTATTTGCTATGAACAATAAAATGCTGCTAGTGTACTGGGAAACAAACGTAGTTTATTATTGAAACATGCAATCAGTATCTGAGTAAAAGTGTTATGAAAACACTGAAAAAAGAAACAAGCAACCAGGTGTACAAATTTAGCTACAGAGAAGGGGCCTGGGAAGGTGTTACATGACAGCACAGACTTCTTATTTAATAAAGACCATAGTACAATTGTATGGACCAGAAGAAAACCATGCCTTTTTTATTAACAGAAAATATTTTGCTTATCGCGTACTTTTGCTTATCAGTATGTTTTACTATAACAGGCTAAAAAACCTTGTTCATGTAACTATACCCACATGAGTAACATCAAAACAAAAGGAAACAGTGACTACTGACATATTTTCATGCCTTTTTTTTGGACAGTAAAGCAGGTTTTATTCTCCCCAACCCTCTCCCACAAAAAAACATATCTGAAGAACATGTTTAGTACTGGAATAAACAGCCTTCACCATTGCTTTGTTTACCCCAGTCTCAATCTCTTGATAACAATTTCTATACATTAAGAAATTTATGCACATCAAATAAAATGATTTTCTATTACATGAAAAATTAAAGTAGAATGAAAAAGAAAATTGAGTTTTAATTAGAAAACAGTTTACAGATAAATAATGTAAAAAATGGTAAAATTCAGTTTTTCTAATTACGATTATTTCTGTTCTTTCAAATCAGTTATTAATTAAAATATTTATGTAACCATTTCCTTCTAAATTAAGTGCCTTTTATTCTTTTTCCCAATTAAGTCTGCTAATTTCCCATTCTGTTAATAGAAATACAATTTTCATTAAACTCCTTCACCCCACTCCCCCCAACAATGAGGAGGGTTGATTGGGGGGGACAGTAATGAATGTGGTGTTCTTCCAAGGCACAATAAACATTTTCACATTGCTACAGGCAAGACAGAAAGGGCTCATGTGTTGGGATTGTCAAGGTCAGGCACAAGGAAATCTGGGAAGGGTCTTTTATTCCACAGCACTTTTAAGCAATTTTTAGCACAGGTAGTTTTTTTTTTTTTTTTTTTTTTTTTTTTTTTTTTTTTATAAAAGAGCTATTTTAATACATGAACCAACCCCTCATCTGGGCCAGCTTCCAGACAGTAGATCTCTTGAACTTTAAAACAAATATAAAACAGAAATGCTGCAGAGGTAAGAATTAATAGGAAACCAGACCATGCAATTTTCAAGTCCAGAAAACAACTGTATTTTCCTCTCTGTTAACGCAAATGAAGTAGACATTACCTGGCAGAAACAAGCTTTTGGGGGAAGAGAGGAAAGTAGTTCCATGGCATCTTGCTACACCTCCCCACCCCAGTCCCTTGTGACTGATGTTTGTAGTTTAAAGAAAAGGTAACCTGAGGAAGGAATGAGCCTGATGTAACTGTTCTTGACAGACTACTGTAAGAACTACATACAAAACAGGTAGGTAATGACTTAGTTTTGGAAAGTTCACACAAGTGATGTTTTAAGTTTGGAAGCAACAGTTTTCTTCAGACAAAAAAAATCACTGTTCCATAGCAGTTGCATATTCTGAAGAGTAATAATTTTAGGAATAGTCTGGAAACAGATGTATGGAGGGATGCTGAGAAGTGATCAGACACCTTAGACTTTCCTTTCAGTGTTGTTAGATACAGTGAAAATCTTAACATCACAATTAACTGCTGCTAACATTAACAGCAGGGTCATTTCTGTTTATCCTAACAACTGAGGATATTCTGACAGGTAAACACTTCTGTTTACAAACTCACAATGATACAAGTTAAAAGCATTCACTTGCTTGCAACACAGTTATGTCATTTTACTGTAGCTAGCTTTGCCACACTCATCACATTAAAATTTGTTATAGCATCACAAATACTGATGTAAGGCACAGTAAAATAGTGCAAACAATGTGTTGTACCTATCTTATCAGCAGTTCCTTTGATTTAACCGTATTCTATACTGTTTCTTCCATTAAGGATCTTGGGAAGAAAAAGTTAATGATAAGCTCACTTCTTTGAAGCGAAACAGTTGTCCTTCCACACGAAGTATATTTAATTTAAATACTTTTCATTGTTTCTAAGGCACATTATCAGCCAATGCATTGGTAAAGATCAAGTATAACCAGATGATGTTACTCGCCAGTGCAGTGCTGAGATCTGGTGTGCTCCTCAGTGGGCTCCTCATTTGTACAGGCCCAGATAGTCTTAGGTATTACAATTTCGGTCAATCTAGAAGATTTTTCCAGATGACTGATTACTCAACATGAAGGGTATGTCCAGTTGTATATGGGTTAAGAGTTAAGTCTGACCTAAAGACTGAAAATCTATAATGACTGACTCTTGTTTCAAGTCCTCTTTTTCTTCAGCAATCTGGCTACATACCTGCAGACTGTCAGCACAGAAAGGTCTGACTTGCATTCATTCACAAAAACTGATTATAACGTTAGGTAAGAACACCACCTCACAAACTTTTTAATTACATGCAAACTGTCACAAGAACAGGTACAATAGCATTTAGTGACTTTCTTCGCCTGTAGAGAATTCCAGTAACTTTTGATGTTATTTATGGATTGGTATTTTTCTACATTCACGTGGGGCTACCAGATACACCACTGATAGGCAAAAAACTTGTTCAATATGTCACTGATACTTTACATTCGTACTTCGTTTTTTTCTGACATATGCTGTACTACACATTCAACAGAAAGCATGACTGCTTTTCAGTCATAGGACAATTACTTCATAAATCTAGAAAAGGAACTGCAAGGTAAGAAATTCTGCTTCTCTCATTAATAGGCTACTCTTAACACTAGTACCTGCAATTTAGAGATAATTCAGCAGCTGTTACAAAGTCCATTAGAAATTTCTTTGGTTCACATCCCAACTTCAAAAGCTAAAACTAATACCCTTTATTGCATTCAGTTTAACAAGAAGAACCAAGGAGACATCCTCAAATTCTGACAGAAGTCAGAATTTGTTCCACTTGAGTTTATTTTAAACAGACTATGGAGTGTACGTTTAACATGGCTATCTCTTATAGCGTAGCCACAGTTTTCCACTGAAAGTCAATAGACATCCAAAATGCATGTAGGGGAGTCCTACACACTTTTTCTAGCAATACTATTTGTTGGTAATCTCCAGAAATTCTGTACTTAGAAGTGATGGTGCTGCCTTCCATGCCTTACTTGAATGTTTTTTTCCTTATGTATTTCAAATAGTATTTATCTTTTCCTTGTATCTTGCTGTATATTTCCATAGCAATTTATCTGTTTACAACAATGCTGATTCTGTATTAAAACATAGCATAGGCTATGTGCACAAGATTACTTAATAGGTTCTTCAACATTGAAACTGTCACACAGAAAGAACCCAAAGTTCCCAAATGTATTTGGAAGTTCCCAAATACATACTACAAGAGAAGACCCAGACTAAACAAACCAAGATTGGTCAGCACAAAGAACAGAAAAAAGGCTACAGAATTATTCTCAGAAGCTGTCCTAAATAACAAAATAAGATTGCTTCATTTTTTTTTAATATATATATACCAAAGGCAGTAAAGATATCATTTGTTCATACCTGTTACAGCCAGAAGGGCACCAAAGATTTTAATCAAAGCTAGAACAAAGGATATGCCAAAATACCCAGTCAGGGAGAAAAGGAATGCATAACCGTAAGTCTGAACTGGATGCTGCAACAACAAAAAAAATGTTAGGAAAATGTAAAAACAAACCCTGGGGTACTGCAAAATGATATAAAACTACAGACTTTAATCAACTGCTTGAGCAATAAGAAGCTGCTCAACAATGCATTCATGCAAAGATCCTTATTTAATTTTAGTTAAATAATGGAAAAATAGTTATGAAATTATAAGCTTGTGAGCCTCGTTCTGTGATTTTGTTTTGCCTTTTTTTAAAAAAAGGCCATTACGCTATCTTATACATCAAGACTATAACAACTACGTTAATGTACAAACTACAGAAGACAACCAAGTTACATGATGAAAACAACATCAGAGAGTTGGTGACTTTTTTCCAGACTATACGGAACAATGTTTTCCAATGAGGTTGTTTGTAGAAAAAAAATGAAATCTTTACACCTACCTTTGAACAAAATGTTACTGCAGGGCTTAATCCACTAGTGCATGTTAATCCAAATAAAATATACACAAAACCTATTGAATAGGAATATAAAACCTAGAATAGTTTAAAAGAAAATAATCGTCAGGTGATACCATAAAAAGCGGCAAATTAAATGCTTTTGAACATATGGCCTATTAATATTTTTCAGTTTCTGAGTTAAATTTGCAGTGAAGATATTTTTGCTAGTATTTCTTTAACAGCTGATGTACAGTGAAAAGTGAGTAACAAGCATTCTTCCTACCCACAGCTACATAAGGTGATTTTTTTTTTTTTAAGCTAGACAGTTAATGTCCTGAGGTCAATGTTGACTGTTAAACCCTTCAAATTCAGGATTTCACAGCCTAAATAAAGCTTCAGACAACTATATTGTAAGGTTGTACAATACACGAAAGGTAGATAGATTTCTACTATTTATCCTGCATGTTAAAGACCCATTAAAAATGCAAAGTGCAGCACTTAATCACCTTGAACTGCCAGAATGTGTCATGAAGCATCATCTGTGCCACTTCAGTTCACCTACACTGCACACCTGCATTACAGCCATAGGATACCGAAATCTTCATATGTCGAGCTCTAGCCTAGTTCAGTACTCAGAACACATCTTACTCAGCAAGGAAGTAAGCTCTTCATTTTGTCTGTACCCTAATAGAATTCCTAGCTTCATACAATGACAAAATAATCTTCATATTCTCTCTTTTCATGTCAAGGCAACAACAGAAGCTGGAACTGCCCATTGATCTATACACTGGTGCAGTGGGAGGCATCCAGCTGTTTGTGGCCTTTTCTTGTGGGAAAGGGAGACAGCAAGCAGAACTATTCCACACATTACTAGCTAGAACACAATGGTTTATTACATTTCAAAGCACAGTGTCAATTACAGACATAATTCTTATGGCAAAGTTTTTTAATCAACTGTTTCCTTGTTGTAATATCTGTTATCTGCAAATATAAGCCTATTAACATGCCATGAGAAGACAGAACACAATACTGCTCAACAATAAAGGAGGATTGATATATGTTCCAAGAGCAGAACTGCTTTCAAGCTCACGTAACAAAAAGTAAAGGCCTAGAGAAATCAGAGACACTGTAAGGCAGGTAGCAATTGTCAGAAGACTGTTGGCAAGATGCAAATTGGGCAAGAAAGCCGCTATGGATGTACTTACGGATTTCAGCTAGAAGGCTATTCTGGGTCAGATAATGTCCACCTAGCTAAGAACTCTGCCTCTGGCAGCAGTCAACAGTGGATAATGAGGAAAAGCACAAGCAAACAAAAAGAACACAGTAATACCTTTCAGGTATATTCTTCTACTTCTCAGAAACCTGCAGGTCAAACTTCTTGAGCCAACCTAAATGATTTTCAGGCATAAATGAAGTTTGCTCCTAACAAATTTTCTATCCATTTATAAAGCTATTCTCATAAATGAGGAACTAGATTGTCCTGTCACGTCAGTCAAGTTAAACATCGTTTTTATTTGTGGCATATTCAAATAATATTGGTTACAATAAAAGAGTTGCTCATATTGATTCGATTTTAGAGGAAAAAATGCCAAATTCAAATACAAGTTTTACATAAAAAGTCATGGGAAGTGAACAAATAGTCCTTGTTTCAAAGTATATAAAAATATTGAGCAAGACTTTTTCAAAATCATGTATTTTAGTGAGTCAGGAACATATATATACGCTCACCCCAAAAGTCAAAGTTTTACTGATTTCAACAAAACAAGCTTCACAAAAGGCTTCCTCTCAAATGGTAGCACACTCTAGCACACTCTAAAATCAGAAGCCTATCAAGTAGGAAAAGCAATGTGTTCATTTAACAGACATTAATCTATACCAGAATTGTAATTTTTTTAGCGATAAAGTGCATGATCATACAGGAAACAATGCACTGATTTCAGGCCTGCAGGGTAGACTCTTCCCTCTATGTAAAAAAAAAAAAAAAATGCTGCTAGAAATAATGTGTTTTTGTAGCTGCAATATACGTTTGCAAATGCATGCCCCCAAAAAGCAGCACCCCAAAAGGTTAAAAACAGAACATAAAAAAAAAAAGAAAACAGAAGGAAAAAAAGAATACACCAAGAGTCATTATTCACATATGAAAGAGAAAAACAGAATGAGTTTCCTACTTTGTCATTGGATGAGTTGCCTGTGATAGAACATGTTATTTTAAAATTGCAAAGGATTTCAAACTCTGTATTAATTCAGGCTTTTATCTCCCCCCACTTCCCCCAACAGCATTATCAGTTTGACTACTTAAATACTTTGTGTGTGACAGAACACTAAATTAAAATCAGGTATTTACCATTTCAGAATTAGAACCATTGTGCAACTTCATAGCTTTTTCCTGTACATTTCCTATAACCGCATCTGCGCAGAGGGCAAGGGATATTAGGATCACACCTAATATAAGGAAAGAAATAAAAAACCTGTTGAGCGTATTTATCAGCAAAACAGAGCAGTGAGAAAAAACACTGTACTTATCCTGAAAACTCTCAGGAATAGAATAGTAAGAAATATCTGTATCATTCTAAACATCAGAAGAACTACTTCATTACGCTAGCATAAGTTTTAACAATCTATAAAGCAGCGTCCACTCCCATTCCTCCCATGAGTTAAGTCCTGAACCATGTTTGTCTCTAGACTTGATGGGAATACCTGAACATCACTAGAAAGAAGCAAGCTGTAGTTCTATGTAGTAACAAGAGTGAAAGAATGTCAATTGTACTTATTTAGGTATTTTTGAATCACGATAAATAACCAACTAACATTCTTTTTTAGCAGTTAGTCTATACCATTTTCCTTGGAAAAAAGAAAAATAGAAGTGTTGGACGTAGTGGTAAAACAAATGTAAAAGGACTCAGCGAAAACCTTTCATTACTGAAATACTGTTTTTTTTTTTAAAAAAAAAAAAAACAAAAAGAAAAAGTACTGTTTAAGTATAAAATCCATAGTTTTAACATTAACACACTTGGTCAGAATAAAGTCACTACAGATTCAATAATGTAATCAGCTTTCCAGTAATAAAAATTAATAACTATTTATGGCAGTCACAATTCATTTCTCAACCTCTAAACTTCGATTCTCTCATGATTGTAGCAGCTATTACATTTAATGTTGCAAGAGTAGGAAATTAATGATGCACACAGGTTGAAATACCACTTCTCTAAGGAGACCGTATAAACCTGCAGCACAGAAAGTATCAGACACCAAAATCATGTTTATTGCCTGTCCTTATCTTGGTCCCTGAAAAAAAACCTGAGTGTCAGAAGAATGAGGAGCGGAAGACTCGAAAAAAGTACCATTTTATCTTCCTAAGATTATGCTCTTAAATGCAGAGGTCTCAAAATAGGTATTCCAATGGACCAAATGGCATATAAGCTCCTGACAAAGAAAAATCCATCTTCCTAGAATTTCCAGCTTCCTAGAATTTTCAGAATTGAAAGATTTTTTTTTTTTTTTTTAAGTGTACTTTAAAGTTGTATCTGCTGGGTAAGCTTCTGGATATATGCAAACTTCCAAACCAGCATTTTTAGTTTGGTAACCATTTCCTTTTCCATGCTAGACATATGCAACTGAAACAACACAGAAGACTATGTGGACAACAATTCATTATTCTAGTTATTGTGCCCTAGAAAAAGCATGAGTAAACAGAAATGACATGACAACCAGAATAGTATTGGTTATGCTAAAGACCACAGTTTAGAGATATTAACCACATGGATTCAGCTCCAATCCAAAGGTATAGTAACTCCATCTGACTAACAGTTTTGCTGCAGATCACTTCCATACAGTGATCAAGCACATCTCAATCTGTACTCTCATTCATGCCACTTCCAAGCAGTGCTTAATGGCCAAGGCACACCACAGGACAAATGTATAGGTTCAGTATTGGATTGATGTGATAAAAGTTATCTGGAATCTGAAGGGTAAGTGCACATGGAAGAGAGACAGGTGGGGACAAGATACATGTTAATACTACATGTGCTTTTGGGGGTACTAAGATAGAAATTGTTCCACTTGTGACAGTGTTGCACCTGCCAACAAGTGGCAGCAAAACATGAATGAGAGCAGTAACATTGTGTAATATGGAAAGCATGAGTAAAAAAGTTTGGAAGAGCTGGTCCTAAGTTAGTTCTGAAAGAGATGAGACCTGTAGATCATGTTTCAACAGCACCACATCATACTGTATTTTACCCTATTAATGGCATGCTTGAAGACATTACAATACTAAACCTAGGTATACATTCGTAAGCTACCGCACACTTAAATAGCTTCCTCAATAACACATTCTCACATTTGCAAGCCTCACCATGCAAGTGTGTTAAAGATGAGTAAGTTGTTCAGAGCTTATCTGCCCCTTGAGACCTCTTCAATACTCCACCTTTTAGAGGTAGGTAACCAAGCAATAAATAACAGTGAAACTAAGGACAAAACACCTCAGTCTGCAAAAGGCTAGACTGCGCACACACATATAGTCTGAGGTAGAAGAATTTGTACACAAATAATGGTTTTACTCTTCCCTGAAGATAGTTAACTTCTTTATACCTGTAACGCCAGAAGAGCAGAAGCTTCAATAGCACCAATGTTTCAAGATCACCTCCTTCTGGACACTCTTCCCTTCTGGTTTCTCGTTTTTGAAGGTCCTCTATCTTTCGTAACTATTTAGGATATCTACCATCACTTTTCCAATTTAATAATGCTAAGGGATGTTTTGTGCTCTTATTACCAACTCCATCTTGAAAAAAAAATATACACTTCTTCCTTAGTTACAAATAGGTACCTGTTCTGGCAGAAGACAGTTTCTCTTTTCTTTGCTGAACTCTTTCATATGCAAACAAAACCTGTGTAGATTCCTTTTTTGACCCAGCAATAGTGAGGTTGGATTTCAATAGCAGGAAAAAGAAAAAAAAAGACTTGTAAAATTCTTGAAGGCATGATATGGGCAAAAATGTTATGTCTGCTCATTTTTAGTATTTGCATTGGACAGCAAGGACTGTGTTGTTTGACTTTTCAGCACAGCTCTGTTTTCTTAGAACTGCGATATGTGAAAGGTTTTGTCTTTAGCAAGCAAGTTGACAGAAGTACTATGAAATGCTATGAAATCATGCTAGAATCATACTAGTTTGCATGGTAGAAGTTCTATGTAAGTGTGCATATATTACTAGAACAAACTCAGAAATTTAGGGGGTAGTAAGTAGGCAATAACAAACATGTAATTTTAGAAAATAATCATTTTGAAGTTTAACATGTACTTTGCTGCCTATGCTTTTAAAAGTTTTAATATCCTCAAAAACTTTGTTAATGCTGTTTCCTCTAAGAGAATAGAAAATAAATGTTTACCTCTCCATTTTAGGTTCTTATCTTGTGATTTACATTTAAAAGGGTAATTATTCAAAAGAATGTCATTTTGCAGAGTGAGCATAGTTGTTTTTCTTTTTTAAATATAATTTTGATCACTGGTTTTACACTTCATCAGATTGCATAGTATTGCTACAATACTAAAAATCAGTATATTTCTTGAAGGAAGGGACCATCTAGTTCCTTAATTCATCCAAGAAAAGGAAAACCTTCAGCTTTTCCATTAGGAGACTTTTTTTTCTGATTATATTAAATGGCACAGAATAAAATAATAAGGGCAATAGGGAACAGAGAAATGGAGAAACTACCTCCCCAGAAGGTGCGGAGAAGCAGAATTTTGAATTGCCTTCCAAAGGGAAGATCCAGACTTTTGAATTCTAGAACTATATTCTAATTTCACAGAACTAATATCCTCCAAATGGTAGCGCTCTAAGCTTCAATATATACAAATTTGTTTGAAATGTACAGAATAAACTGATAATGAAAGTGAAAATGAAAGACACTGTTTATTCTCTGAAGATATTTAAAGGTTTTTATCTTGCATTGGCAATCCTTGTGGGCATCAGGATTTTGCTACATTCGCTGCATTTTACCCTATTCCATTCAGTTTAAGAAGGAACTTTTCAATTCTTTTCAGATTAAGTCACAGCATATTTAAAATAATTCATACTTTACAAAGAGAATATATCAACATGTGAGTGCACTTAACAGGAATAGTCTAAAAATAAGTGTAAAGGTAACATGCCTCTATATCAGAAAACACTAGAATATAATCATATGTATACCATCACTCTATAATCCAAATACATGTATTTTGCTCAAGCACCCACCCATTTACACTGCCAACACATTAATGCACAGCATGTTATATACTTCACTGGATTATACTAACAGGCTGAGAATTAATTTATGAGCAAGGCCAAAAAATACAGAGTTTAGACAACATCAGAAATCCTTTCCATTTGATCATTAGTAACAATAGATGAAATAACATTCTGTGAGGACAAAGCTGTTTTTTTTTTTTTTTTAAACCAGGAATTTATTCACAAAACTTACAGAAGCATTCCATCTACTATTGAGAGGTAAAGGTTTAACACTGAATGTTTCTCATAAAAGTTATTATAACTCATCCCAGAATTTCAAAAGAAGAACACACTAAAAGTTGATTATTCAAATGTTTTTCAAGGTTCCATATTAATACAAACACTGACCAAGTACATAAAATGTGTTTTAGGAATAACCAGTTCTCCTGTCATTTGAGATAGAAACTTACATTTTTAAACCTAAGAGGTTTAAAATACTTTATTTCTGGTTTTATGTAGTATAGAGAAGTTAGAATGTGGGCACTCTAAATAAGACCTATAGTAAATCTAAGTGAGATCATCAAAAAATACAAAGCATATGGTTGTGAAATGGAAAAAGACTGAAAGTTTCAACTAGAAAGGAATTTTCTCAAGTTTTAAAATGGTCAGACTGTATTTTTTCATATTGATATTTACATATCTACTGGGCAGTAAATATTTAAGCTTGTAATATTTCATGCTAAAGGGCGGTATTTCCAGAAGTTTTAAGAAACTAAAAACTAAGGCTTAAAATAAACACCTCTACTGCCACAGATACAGTTCTGCTAGTGCAAATGAAACCAAACCTGTGTTTTCAGTTTGATATGAGACACTACACCAAGAACTCTTACAACTTCTACGGTACACTTCCAGTAAAAAAAAAAAAAT
Organism: Heteronetta atricapilla; assembly: GCA_011075105.1. NCBI lineage: Eukaryota > Metazoa > Chordata > Aves > Anseriformes > Anatidae > Heteronetta > Heteronetta atricapilla. The sequence continues at coordinate 68,927,218 of CM021732.1, read as the reverse complement.
ATGCATTTTAATAAACTAGAAAATATATCTTTACCTGTCAAATTGAAGTTTGGTGCAACTGTGCTGTCAGCTAAAGTAAACCATATTAATCCAAGACTCATGCACAGGGCAGCAGACACATCTGCAATATTATAACGTTTTCCTACAAAAGCAATAAAAACAGCATGAGACTGTAATACTCTAACCATTTGGTGTTTATCCTGTCAGCAGCAAGGGAAGCAAGGGAAAAATTGTTCTAATGTCTTTATCAACTTCAGCAGATGAATTAATGTTCTGGTCTTTTGTGACTGGAATCAGTTTCTTCAGAAGCAGCAGTTTCTAACACGAAGGAGGATCTCAACAAATACTAGCTGATTCTGGTGGTCAACTTTAATCTTAAACCTAATGACAGAAAGCACATTCTCCCTGACAAAGCACCATCTCAGCAAGTTCAGGAGAACCGTGATGTTACTCTTAAGTTTTCTCTTATGCAGGAGACTTTGCCTTTTTTCATTAGAGAGAAGACATTCCCAAATATTAATAGATTATTTGGGAAATTTTAAAACCCTAAACTGTCTTTGAGTTTGTGAGAAAAAGGATGTAGAGAAAGAAGGTGAAGAAAGAAAGGGAAATGAAAGAAGCCGGAGTATTGATGTCTTGTTTTAAATAAGATTCCTCTTCTAGGAGCAATACTTCCAATATAAGCCTCTAAGTTATTTTAAAAACTGAAAATTTTAACTGAAAAAATAAAAATCACTGCTTCTGAGAATAGACTACTACTATAAAATTCACAGCTTTGTGAAGTTTCATGGGAATTAAGGGAATTCAAATGATACAAAAAGATTCAATATGATAAATACTGTATGCACATATATAAGTTTGTAAAGTTGTCAAGCCTGAATAGATGTTCTTTTCTGAAAGAAAAATGTATATGTTGGCCCACAGTCCTATAGAAATTCAGTTTTCTATTGCAACTAGGAGGTTGAAACAAACACATCACTCTTGATTTTGTTCCATAATACATTCATATTCAGAGTTTTAGTGACTTTCTTATTGTTTGGTACATAAAGACTCATTATAATATACTTTAACCTACAAACTCCAGAAACTCTGAAGTTTATTCACATATCTACAGTCTTTATCTGGTGTTCTCCAGAACCCTTTTTCTGTTCTTCAGATACTAACTGTAACTCTAGAATTAGCCAAGGCCAACTGAAGTCGGATATACTTCCAATTAAGCATATGAACTAGGAAAAACAACACCAAGCTCTTAACAAAAAAAATCAAACTTTTCAAACAAAGAGTGGTGAATTCCTTCACAAATTATTAATTGTGGCTAGATTTTTCCATTTCAGCATTGAAAATTGTTCATTTATGAAGTGCTTTTGTTTAGAAAATGAAGTTATATTACTTGAAAATTAACAAAGTCTATATAAAACTGCAAGTAACCCGTAGCTTTTTTGACCACATTTTCTGAGTAGATGCTTTAGAAATTCACATTTTTCCTTCCACAGAAGAAATGCTACCTGCTCCTCCCTAGTCAAGAACCTCAGTGGGATTTAAAGTACAGGATTCCAAACAGTATTGTCTCCCAAAAATAAATAATCTAACAGCAAGACAAACACTTACCTTGTATAAAAACCCCGCCTACCATAACTGGAATCAGTTTACAGCACTTGAAGATGACTTGAGTAGGATAATTCAGATATCCTAAAGAGGTATTTGACAAACCCATTGTTCCCACTGTTAAAAATGCTATTATCATGTAGGTTTTGCCAGGAATTCTACAAAATATAAACATACAAACCCAGGTATTACAGACACGTCTAGGAGAAATTTAGCTTGGAAAATTTAGGAACTTATTCCTTTACCTAATACAGCTTGATCATCTTTCTTACTGATTCTCATTCCATAAAAAATAAAAACACATAAATGACTCGTTTCAAGTTTAGTTTCTTTCAATTACTGCTAATAAATTGTGTTTAAATGCAAAACAAAAAAAATTATTGCTCAGGAAGTGTTGAAGGAATAATACTCTCTCAGAAAATTAAAGATCTACAGAGCAATTGAGACAAAGGCTTTAGGTTATTTGTCAAAGTAGACGCAGAAGGTTGGTATACCTACATACCCTGAATCTTAGTCTTGCCACAGTCACTGAGACGATTTTTTTCATGTGAATATTGACAGCTTTAGAATGAAGAAAGCAGAAAAAAATCCCATTTTTTTTTTTTTAACTCAACAGAAAGAAGAGATAAGTCATTCAGATACCATAAACAGGGGGACTTGGAACTTTTTCACGTGTATTGTGTGCAGTTTGATGAAGTCATCACCTGACAACAAATGATCCATCAGAACCTCTTACGGCGCTGTTTTTTTTTTTTTTTTAAACAGTTATTGCTGTGCATATGTTCAACTATTTTTTGTGTGTACAGTTGGACTTGATGATCCTTATGGGTCCCTTCCAACTCAGGATATTCTACAATTAACATACGACGTCGTTTTGTGGTAACCCTGTCTTACCCATAACTCATACTGTGATGCAGGCATGCAAGAAAAATTTGTATAATAGAATTTGAGAGATTCAGCATAAAAATGAGGCAATAGATTTTTAATGTCTACAAAAATATTCCTAGATTACAGAAAAAAATATATAGATAATACTAAAGATCTACATTTCCAACATAACTTATTTACTGTGCCATATACTATAAGCAATAGTTTTAGATTTAATTACCAACGTAGTTGCTAGTTACATAATGCCTAACAGGCAGCTTAGACATTATCTGATGCATCTCCAAAAGACAGATAGGTTGAAATATTAGCTGTCATTGTTTAAAGTAATAACAAAAGATTCTCAAAGTTACATCAGAATAGAATCTATTACCTAAAATCTGTGTATGAGAAGTCAGCTGATGCTAACTACAAGTAAGCAAAACAGGTTACGCTCAACTAGGAAATAAAGCATCAATGAATTTTAAAATGTGTGTACACCACAACAACCTCCCTCCAAGCTTCCAGAATGCCTCAATATAGCTTGCAAAGGCTGTTTTAAGGCAGGAAGCCACAGAATGGCCACACTGAGACAGAAGGAACTACCCTGTATCTTTAGGATTCAAGACAGCAAGAATCCGCGTGGTTGACTGCAGTGAAGAAAGAATAGTTTCATGGCAGGGTGACACATTCTTTCAAAAAACGTGAATGCTGTGTGGCAGAAAGCAGAGCTTTGATACTCTCCAATATGCATAGCATTTCAGAGGAACCTGTTGGTTAGGATGAGAAAGTCTGAAGAAAAGGTATTTGGGTGAGAAATAGATTCAAGTGCTGTGAAGTGCACTTGGGGCTTTCTAGAAATAGTAAAAAGAAGCAGCACAAACAATACTCAGTCTGTATCAACTACCTCAGAGACACACTCCATAAGCAGAACAGTGTGACAGTGTGACAGAACAGTGTGACAGTAAGGACAGTCAACAAGATGGTTTACAGGTCTGAAGCCCAAGTGGGTGCTTATGAAATACTTTCTAACATTGTCTAGTAAGTCCAGATTATTATTTTTTTTTAACTACAGATCTGCTACCAATACCTCACAAATTTTACATTCAAACAATAGAAATTTACCATAAATATCAAAATATTTTCTTGTTGATGGATAGCATGCAAGTGTTCAGAAAAAACACATACCTTCTCCTTTTGTCCTGAATCAACTGCAATTCTATTAGTCCAAAAATGGAATAAAATCCAAATTGCACTAAAGTGAGATACCAACCAAAAGGTTTAAAACCTTCCACAGAAAATATCAATTCCTATAAAAAACAAAAACCCACCAACGTCACATACATACACCGAAACATTAAAGTCAACACATTTCTCTTCATGTACATGCAAATCTAGCCCTTGTACCTGCTGGTTATTAACTAAAATTCAGCTATCATATTATTTGCAAAGTACTGAAAAAGACAATTTAGTTTCTCCATAATATGAGAAAATTTACTGCTGGTATAAGTCTACAGAAAATAATATACTGATTCATTGAGGGAGGGGAATACATTTGATCCATGATTATTTATCACAAAATATAGATGGTTTTCTGTCTGCTTTTCAGTTCATTTACTTACAGAAACACTATTTGCTGGAATTTGTAAATAACTCATAATAAATTAAATTCAAGCTTTCTCCAAGAGACATATTTACTAGTAATTTTCATCTCTTATAAATGTGGACCTAAAATTTTGAGTGCCTAAATTAAATGGCATTTGTGAGCTTATAAATTTGTAGGTTTTAGGGATATTTAAAAGTAGAATAACTTGCTATGGAAAAATACATGCATTGCATAAAGCATTATGTATGTGTGTCAGTTATAGTTAGAGAGGGCAGAAAAAGCTGCTTAGTATTTGCCTTTACAAACATACTCTTTGGAAGTAACCATTTTTCATTTAAACTCTGTAAGCTGTTTTTGAAAACTACACTGGAAATGTGATTATTTGAAAATATTTTTTTAATCAGTGCTTTATTGAGAAGACTCAACTAAACTTCTAAAGAAAGGAACAGAAATGTAACTTGTCTATATAAGAGCAAAAAGGTTGGCAGTAAAAGAAATTCTTAAGTAAAACATAAAAATCTAGCATTTTCCCAAAGATTATGCTTACACTTAACAAACACCATAGTCTCTGTTTCAGCCCTGTACTAAAGAAAATACAGAGAAAACAGACTAGTATTACTCTGCTACACTCAGAGAACTCTGGTGAATATGGAGGTTTCAACACCAGTGGAGACTTGCATGCCTGTCTGTACCATTCTATTTTTTTTTTTCAGAAGACTATGAAGTCACATACAAAAACATACATTAAAACACTTGTATAGCAGTGTGCCTTAGACAGAGTTAAAAAAGCAAGTTATCAAAGTGAACTGAACCAAACCTCAGCCACATTAACTGTGGTAGAATCTTATATAATACAATGGCTTACTAATCTTACAATTCTGAAAGCTTCACGTTACAATCAATACCTATTTTAGATGTCTACATGGATTAAAATAAATACTCTTACTACTCTATTGAAAGTTAAAGAAAAAGTAGCATTAGACAAGTTCATAGCATTTACCTGTAAATATCCATAGATTAGATAAAACATAAAAACTCCAGAAACACAGATGAAAAATTGAGTAGGTTTGTTAAATTTGCTAAGATTGACACCAAGAACTACAACATCATCTACTGATTTGATATGAGGTGACATAGTTTGAGATTTGGAAGGTACACTGATGGAAATGTATTTTCTTGATGAAGTGAATTTCAGATCCATGACTCCTTGTTCGCTGCATTCGGTGCTGCTGCTATCTTCTTTCTGTTCTTTTTCCTGGTGTTCTCTGTCTGCAAGCTGAAAAGAAACGCTAGAATCAGACAAGACACAACATACCATCTTCCAACAATAATAGTAAACAAATGTGGAATTTATATGGAAAATACCAAGGGTTAAGAGTTTTGCTTGGTTAATTTTATTTACAGGCTTTACTTATCTTTTCTAATGTACAAGACTAAGAGGCTTCTCAATACTTTTGAAAGCATTTTCGCTTGATGTGGGAAGTAGTATAATTACACTTTACAGAAAAAAAGACAGCAACAGAAAATTAGCCTCAGTTCCCCAACAGCTCCAATCAGCCCTTTTATGCCAGCACTCACAGGAGTGACCACCTGGGAGAGGAATGATCCCCAAGATCTAAGCCCAGTGAAAATACTGGTGTGGAGGCACTGCAGTTCTGCCTAGTTTATTTCTACAGTGAAATATACCACACTAGCCCATGGCCTGTGAAGGTTTTCTAAAAACTAGAGACTTGAGCCTCTGATTGGTTAGAAGTGTTGAAGTGAAAGAAATTACCCTCTCATTCTCACTATTTACTGTTTCTCACACACTTCTGAGAAAGAGAACTTCAAGATGAAAACAAGGTTAAGAAGCCAGTCTCAAAAATGAATCTTGTTACCTGGTAAGTTCTTTGGTATGGCAATCCCTTTAATATTAACCACATGTAGCCACTTCCATGTGAAATAGGAAACAAAATTAGGTGAGTCTGGAGAAAAAATTTAGCAGCTTACTAGACTGACAGGCAAATAATTCCTCTAGTTTCAGTACAGAGTATGCCTTTTGAAACCTTTTTCCTTTTCAGCCTCAAGACAAACACACTGGTCAGTCAGTAGTCCCAAGATTTTTAAGGATCACTGAGAATCTAGTTCAGTCAGCAGACAGAAATTAAATTATGTTGGTCTCAACTATATAGTGGGTTGTGATCCCCAGCTCAAAAATACTTTTCATCACACATCTATGAAAATTACTCTTCCAACCATCTTAAAATGGAAAATATGCTAGTATATG
>CM021732.1:68897659-68920867 GCA_011075105.1 Heteronetta atricapilla | reverse complement strand
ATATGAAAACCAGATCATGCAGTAAATATAGTAAATGCATTCTGCATGGACTTTGGTCATTTATTATTGCAATGTAAAAAAATAACGGAGAAGTATAAAACTTACATTGTGGATATGTTTCCCTTTCTTTGATACAACCTGCTACCATGTTGGAACAAGATTCCTATTAGAGTTCTGAACGAATAGCTTGGGGACTATAATAACAATTTAGGGACTGTAATAACTATTTCTGTTTAAATTCAGAGCTCCTTAGATGAAAACCAGAAGTAAAAGGTAGAAAGTTTACCCTTGTGGATTGTTAGTTAATCACAAAGTGAGGTTGCCATAAAATGAAAAAAAGGAAAAAGGTTAAGTATGCTTTTTCAGCAGGGGCAGAAGAGTACCCCTGTCATCCTATAAGGCACTAGTCAGCCTTTGTGTACAGTACCACACACACTTATCCCTCTCAAATAAAAATTTAGAGAATGGCTGCAGGCAAGGTTATCAAGATGAAGGAACAGAGAGCCCAACTTATGAACAGAATAGTGAATCCCCGATGCAAAGAGAACAGACTTGCTTTCAATAAAGGGAACACCACTAAGGAGGAAAAATAATTCTAATGTTAAGAGTAATGGTGTGAGAGTAAGTTGACATGAACTGATCATGAAACTTCACTAGATATTCCTTTTGCATCCCCAAACTATCAGCATTCTAGAACAGACTAGAAATGAAAGATGAAACAATTGAATTTTTTATGTCTTTTATGACAGTGATTACGTGGAGCTGTTAAGTTTGGATTTGATTACCGAGCAGGCCCTTTCAGTCCTGTGCTTACAGCATTCCTTCACCATAGAAAACACAGCAAAAGTCTCTTGGCGATCGTTACTTCATTAACTTCATTACCAAAAGAGGTAACTAAAGCAGTATACAAATTACTACTCTTGCTGAAAGAACTGTGAGCTAGGTTAGGACTGAACTTCAAGCCCAAGGAGCAAATCACTACCATGCAGTATGTCCATTGCTTACACTTCAGTTGAATTTTAGTTTCATTACTGCCTGTTCAGATCTTTCTTGACTATTTGTTAATGACACATTTTCTCAGCAGGATCTCAAACTGCAGAAATAATCTAAGACTCATTTTTCACCTAAACTTCAACATGGAGAATGATGTACATGCAGCACAGCGCACAGCCATGTGCTGTGCTTCAAGAGTCCAGCAGTGGGTTGAACTGTACAACTCAGTTTTGTACCCAAGTTTTTCGCTTTGGCCACTACTTTAGACATTATTTGTATGATACCTGAATGAGGAATAGAACATCACAGATCAGAAGTAGAGGGAAGACCAGACAGTAACAATTGTACTTATTTGCACACTTTTGAATTTGCAACTGTTTATATGCAAATTATTTCCACAGTAACAACACCAGCTTTTATGACCTGTTCACTTCATTTATCAGCGCTTACTGAATCCACCACTAAAGTAGTAACAAACAGCACTGTTAGTTCTAGTCATGCCCAAGGCCATCCATAAAATGATACAGGGCAACTGTTTCTTTTGTATCATACTCTAAATGAAACAAACAAAACAGTATTGAAGAAATTTTTCAAGGAACATTATTTAGCAACTGGACAAACCCTAAGCCACTTGAAACACTCGCTAACAAATAATTTCATTGACAACAGCACAGGAACTCTTCCAAAGTCTACCATGACTCCTCAAACCGTTATTTTTGTCACTATCAAAAATGTTATTTTGTTCTTACCAAAACCCCTCAAGCAAGTGATTCACTTGTTGAACAATCGCGCAACAAGAAGCTGTTTTATGAAGTGCCGAGTGGCAGTGCCATCCTGCTTTGTGTAAAACAACACACCCCTCCCTTTCTCTTCCTGTGTAGTAGTGTAAACAAAACAGACAGTCTTTAGGTCAATGATAGGTTCTGTTCCTATCTCTCTATTCCTTTGGAAAAAAAAAAAAAAAAAAAAAAAAAAAAAAAGGAAAAATCGCATGCAGTGCTAGTTTTAACTTCACCTAAGTAATATATATTAATTATTACATGAAAAAGAAGAGAAACAAGCAAGTAACTGGAAAAGCAAAACGTCTTTGGCCTCCTAAAAGTTCATGACTTGTAACCATCACAGAATAAACACTACGAAGGAGGTGGGGCATTTTTATTTAACCCCAGCCAGCACGAGCACCCTTTATGAGCAGCACTTCAGCAGAAGCCAGCAGCTCATTTCTCTTTCAGAAACACCCTGCCAACACCGCACCCCGAGGCCAGGCCAGCAGGGGCTCCCCCCGAACAATCTCTCGCCCCTCGGGTGCAGCCAGTACCTGGAGCTTCCGAGCACAGCCCGCGGCGGCGCCCAACGCCCCGACCCCGACCACTTCCCCCCGCCGGGCCCGGCCCGGCCCGGCCCGGCCCGCTCCGCGCTCTTCACCGCCGCGCCCATGGCCGCCTTCTGCCCCTCTCCCGGTTCCACCTGGTACCTGCCGGAGCAGGGAAGAGGCCAAAAGGGAGAAAGACGCGACGGCACCCACCACCTTCTTCTTGTTCTAGTTCTTGTTCTTGTTCTAGTTCTTCTTCTTCTCCTTCTTCTTCCTTCTTCTTCTCCTCCTCCTCTTCCTCCTCCGCCACCGTGCTCCTCCCTCCCTCCCTCAGCGGAGAAAATGGCGGCGGCTGGGCGCGAGCGTCGAGCGCATCGATGCGCGCTCGGCTCTCTGCTCTCTGCTCTCTGCTCCGCCGCCTGGGGCGGTGCCGGGCGTCTCCCGCCTGGACCCTGAGGGGCCGAGGGGAAAGGGGCATGGTACATGTGTGTTGTTTGGCTGACACTCGGCTGTTCTAACGAAAGTAATCAGTCACCGATGAAATTGCCCCCCCTAAAAGGCGCCATCATGCATTTTGCTCCGCGGGGAGGGGAGCTTCTTGTCATCCTCCCCTGGGAGACCGCAGGAGGAAAATAATAAAAATGTGTAATAGTGACACACGAAAAGGCAAATCAGGGCAATACCTGCAAAGCACACAGAAAATGTAACGTAGGGAACATAACATCAGGTAAAAAGCTTGTGAGAAAGGTAGCTGAAGGCGATTTTGTGCAAATACATAAACCGGATATAACTTCAAAACATATAAAGCCTAGTTATGAATCATCCTGGGCTATGGAATGGAAATGCTGCGCTCCCAGTAGCAATGTGCAAAATATTTAACGTTGTACATAAATATTTATCTATTGTCATGTAGCATTTGGGAAACTCAAGGCTTTATGTCTGTAATGTTTTAAAAGTTTTCCTTCGCTTTTTTTTTTTTTTTTTTTTTTTTTTTTTTAAGCTAGCATAGTAAGTCAGTATGTATTACGGATAATAGTGACAAATACATCAGCCTTTGAATTTTTTAGCATATTTATTAGTTCGCAGACATGAAATAGAAAGTGTATGCTTCAAATTGACTATATGACAACCCTCCCTTCCCCCTCCATCTCCCCTAACCTTTCAGCAAAATAGTTGTTTCTGAAGAAATGAATTAGTGACTTTCTTAAGGAAAATAACCCATCATCTTCAGAAGTTCCAGTGCTTCTTGGTTTGTTATTTCTTTATGTGGACTGAGGGATTTCACATTTGCCAGACGATGGTGGTTTCTGTGCTTGCACGTGGTTAGTTGGGATTTTCTAGTTTCTAGAAAGTAGATTCTAGATTCTAGATTAAGTAGATTCTAGATTAAGTAGATAAACAGATTCTCTAGACGTGCCATCTGTAATGACCTTTACTATTATAACTGAAGTGATTACTTCTCTATGTTTTTTTCTTCCAGCTACTATTAAATGGGAAATAGGTATCAAAAGGGAGATCAGTATCAGCAAAGCTCTCATGTTCATGAAGTTTGAAGGCAAGTTAAAATACATAGAAGGCAAGATTTGAACTTTGGACAGAAAGGAGTAGAATGTGCACAAATGATTCAGTGGAAGCAGGCAGGTGGAAGGAGAAAACAAATCATACCAGTAAATGGGGTTGGCTAAGTAAGCTGTAACTGGAATGAGGGACATGGAGCTTTTGAGTAGGAAGAGTTGAATAAATGCACACTGGCAAATGTGACTCTAATATAGAGTCCCAGAATCATAAAATCATTAAGTTGGAAAAGGCCTGGAAAAGACCTCCAAGATCATCTGGTCCAACCATCCCCCTATTTTCCCTCATATTTGAGACTTTGCAGTCTTGTTGGTGTCTCACTATAACTTTTTTTTTTTTTTTTTTTTTTTTAATTAATTCAGAAATGTGTAAATTAGACTGCTTGATTTTTCTCAGAAGGTCTCCCGCCACTTTGTAAAGAATGTACATTTTTTCATTTATAGTACATTTTTCTACTTCTGTTACCCATATTCCATCATTCAAACTGGGGGAAGTGTGGAGTAGGGTATGTGCTGGGGAATGTTCTCTAAATAAAGCAGAAGAATGAACTGTGAGAAGGATGTTTATTATTGATCTCACAGATGTTTCTGCAGTCTGCAATATGAGCACGTATGGATTACTGGTAAAGCTGAAAAGCAAATTACATTTTCTTTTATCGCTTTTAAAAATGAAGTTAGGGCTTATGAAAGGTACTGGATTCAGACTCTGGAGACATGACTTCTCTGTTTATCCAGGAAATAGATATTGTACATCACAAGCAGAGGCAGTGGAAGTATTAAAGAGCTCAAAGTTGTCATGCTGCCTGTTTTAACTTCTCATTCTTGACCAACTCAAGGTACCAAATGGGAAGTTTACACTTGCACAAACATAATCCTGTGTCTTGCAGCTGGAGTATATATGTGAAGATACACAATGTAGTTCTATTATGAAGAACTTTTGTTCATTACAATCTAACTTAGAAATGCCAACTTTATTATATTAGCTTACATTGTCAACCTAGCCTAGATTGTTACCTGGCTTCTTCAATATGACTGTTTCTAACTTCTCAAATGTAAGATGGTACCCCTGTATCTATACCGTATACAATAGGTTGGGAATTAACTAGAACAAAGGTGTTGTTTGTTTCTTGTTTGCAGGAGAAAAAATAAATATGGAATATTTTTAACAAGTGCACATCTTACTTTTTGCTAGGGGCAGTAATGTCTTTGTAGCATAGCATATTATTATGAATTCAAAGGAGTAAAAAAGTCTTCCCTATCTGTGTAAAAAAATACCCACTGATGCTTCTGTTTCTTCATGAAACATGTAAGTAGACACAGTGTTAGTGACACAAATATCAACAAAGATTATCACCTGGCTGACAGACAAAATTAATGAAGCAAAACAATGTGGGTTTTGTTACATTTCAGTATAAAAAGCAAACTAATACCACTTTCAAAAGCTTGAACCCTCCTCTCAGAGTTGAGTTTTTTAGTTTTGTATAGATGATTTTAAATTCTGTTTTGACTAAAACATGGTATATGCAAATGAGGATGCAGTATGTTAGAAGTTACACCACGAAAAACAGTGCAACTTAATGTTTTATTGTTGTTACCAAAAATAATGGAGAATTATTGAAAAAACATCATATTTTTGTATGAATTGTCCTTTAGGGTTGTACTCAAGACAACTACAAGAGTAAGTATTTTGGTTGAATGAAAGTGCATTTGACATCCACTGTGTTTGTGGGAGTTAGGTGAGCCTAAAAACTTGATTCACAAAAAGAAGTGAGGATGTTTATCTCTGTAGCATCAGGCAGGGAGGGAAGAGCAATAGTTCTCATCTCCCATTGATGACTATAATGCTATTACTGTTAACTTAGTACTGTATCTTTCACTGTGGGATTGTCTTTTTTTTTTTTAATTTTTTATTTTTAACTGCTGTTATTCTTGCAGTGAGCAGCTGCTGGGGAATGGGAACAAAATAAATAAAGGCAGAGACTCAACTGGCTTTTTGTTAAGAATATTTGTTAAATTATGAATAACCGCCTAATTTAATTCCTAATTTAACAATTTTATTTGTTAAATTAGGAATAAATTAGGGGATGGCAAGTTAGGTATCACAACGGTAATATAATTAAACAAGGACATTTTACCTTAAAATGTATGTTACTTAGATTTCTCTATTATATGTTTTCCGAGTCCTTTCCTATTGCTTTCTGTACTTCAACTCCAGCTGAAATTATTTTTCCTAGCCTATTTTTAAGAGCTTTTCTAATTCCTGCCATGTAACACTGCATTTTACTGCCTCAGAAACTGAATTGCAGTTTTAACAGTAACAAAAAGCTCTCTGATTATAGAATACCCTGTTTGAAATGTGTGATACATCATTTTTTATTCAAGGAAAAGCTATTGTATCAGGAATTATGAAGTTAAATTAAGGTTCTGCCTTTCTCATTACAAAGTACAGTAATACTGATTTTTAAATTTTTAAATTGCACTTAAAACATGTAACATATGACTAGACAGTTAATCTATCAAGTGTTGGTAACTCTCCAGATACAAATTCATTATTTCTGTCTTGTCACTGGTGCATATACATACTAGTACTTGGAAATGCAAACAGCAAGAAATTTTTTCTTTAGAGCATATGTGCACATATGTAGTCTATCACTGGTTTGGAATTAACATCATAGGGAATTTTGCACTTGTAAGTTGTTGATATTAGAAAAATTGTGCTTAAGCTGGAACGCATTCAAATTAATTTGTACTTTTTGTTCTGAGGTGGTTAGTAACGTAACTGGTCAGTTTAGGTCACAAACAGCCTTCTTTAGAATAACTTTTTTAATTCATAAGCAGCTGTGAACAGGTGTTGTGACCCCAGATTGATTGTGTTACACTGGTGGCACTCCAGAGTGTGCTAATAAACGCTGCCTCGCTCATGCCTGCAGGTCTTTTGTTACACTGGAGACAATGGCGGAGTAAGTACTGCTGAGGCAGGTTAATTGATAGAGTGTTCTTTATATAAAAATTTCTCACTGTCCTATTGCATGTTTTTTTGAAATAGTTTAGGGCCTTCTGCACTGTACATAATAGGGTGTGTCATGGCTGTGGAAAGTTTGAATTCAGGCCCTGCTTCTGTGAGTGATGATGGATGTTTTTCTTGAAGCGTAAGACTTGGGAAGTTTGCTGACTCAGGATGTGGCTTTTTATACATCCTGAAGATATGGGATGCATATTTTGAAGAAATGTCAGGGGATACCTATGTGGGTTTGCGAGCCAACCTAAGAAAAAGTATTGGATCAGATCAAACGTCACTCACTCTGACGGGGTCTGGAGAGCAGCGTAGCAACTGTGGCTACATTAAGCAGTCCTCCTCCTCGTTTGTGCTAGTGGCTTATGTGGAGGTTGTGTCTAGTTATTTAATGGCCACTAGTAGGCATCTCCTTCCTCACTTTGTCTATCTTGCTTTGAAGTCATTTAAATTCTTGGTCTCTCTATAATGTCCAAGAAAAGAAGCTGCTGCAGGAAACTTAAATAGATTCTTAACTTGCATATGTCTGGGACTGAAGGCTATGGTAAAGGTTATGGGATGGGTGAGAGGAGAGAATACAGTATTTTGAGGTATATGAAGTTGGAAGGGAAATGTTTGACAAGCAAGGTGTGTTCCACAAAGATATAGTACGACTAAACAATGAGAATAAACAATGTTGTGTTGGTGTTGAGTGGTACTAGAAAGGAAAACCTTTGTTATTCTGAAGTTCATTCATCACTACATTTTAATTAACCTTCAAAGAGGATTGAAGCAATTTTTACATTTTAGTGGTTCTTTCTGCTGAATTAGTTAATAATATTAGTTAATAGCTTGTGTTAAAAGCAATATACACTATTTATTACTAAAGACTTGGTTGGTGTGATAAATAATGAAGTTTATACATCTTACCACATTTTCTGAAGGCCAAAAAGATGGTGAAAAACTCCATTCCATAAAGCAATCTGGGAAATTGACATGTTACACATGGGAAGGCTTTAAAATGTATTCTCACATCACTTGTTTTGTAGTCATGGGTGTTTTTGTGGTACTTTTATAGGGGCTTATAAGTTTCTTGCAAACATGAATTAAGTGTTAAAACAACACTTATGTGAAATAAATGTTTTGTTACTGTTGCTTTATGAGCATTAGGGCTGGCATGCGACAAGATAAAGTGGTATTTCCAGATTTATATTGATTTAAATGGCCGAGGTGAGAAGTGAATGCAGTTCTCCTTGTTTCAGTTCTTCTTGATTTTCAGTGGTTAAAATCTTGGGATCTGTGTGCCAAAATACTTTTACAAAAATTTTTACATTGCAGTTAGGATCCATTATTACATTGCAGTTATGTAATGTAATTAACTAATCTCAGTTATCGGAATGGATCCATGTAGCAGTAGTGCAGAGTCTCCACTGAACATGTCTGCAATTAAGCTTATTTTTCCCTACTTAAATTAGCACAAAGCTTTGTCTTTCATGCATGAAAATATATTTTGGAAACTTCATAGAATTTCTTGGAATAACCAGAGAATTTATTATCAAAGACTCTCTAACTTTCAGTGGAAGGAGTCTATTTCAAACTGACATGTGCCAGGTTTGGTTTCCTCTTGTCATGTTGCTGAGAATGGTAGTTTGATTTCTGCCAGAAACAGGCGATCAAAGGTGTTGAAGCCACAGGCTTCTGTAACTGCCAATTTTACCCTCTGGCATCTTTGCTTTAAAGTTCCATACTGATTTGGTTTGTAGCATTTGGTGTAATTGGTACTGTTTTTCTGCTATAGGAAATTTCTCATCTTTGTTTTCCCACAGTGTGGACCTTACAATTTGTGAGTGATGTATTGAGCATATCCATTCTTTTTATACAACCTCAGCATCATTTGCTCCGTGTTAGCTGGCCACAGGAAAAATTTGGTTAGCCTGTTGATTACTAAATAAGTATCTGGACAAGCAGTGCTGGGTCTGCAAGAGGTTTGCTTCTAAGTATTTGTAGAACTCTTGAGACATTAATATTCAAGGTCTTACTTGCTCTTTTATATGAAAATGATATAAAGACAATGCAAATGACTAAAACGCCTTTAGAAATGTGAATTATTTAAATTTCAGAGCTGTACAGAAGAGAAATGGGGGCAACAAAAGCACAGCCGATGTCTTTTTAATGTTTTATTTTTTAAAGAAAATTATCATTATTTTCTTTGGGAAAGTTGTGCTTGTAGTTAATCTCCAAAACGCTGTATTGGCTTTTTCGTGTTGGTGTGATTTCAATGCTATGATGTACAGAGACAGCGAGCAGAGTTACTTGATGCATTTCAGTGTTCCAATAACTGCATGAAGTTCAACAAGGCCAAGTGCCGGGTCCTGCACCTGGGGCGCAATAACCCCAAGCAGAGCTACAGGCTGGGAGATGAGTGGTTGGAGAGCTGCCAGGAAGAGAAGGACCTGGGAGTGATGGTTGATAGTCGGCTGAATATGAGCCAGCAGTGTGCTCAGGTGGCCAAGAAGGCCAACAGCATCCTGGCTTGTATCAGAAACAGTGTGGCCAGCAGGGCTAGGGAGGTGATCGTCCCCCTGTACTCGGCTCTGGTAAGGCCGCATCTCAAATACTGTGTTCAGTTTTGGGCCTCTCGCTACAAGAAGGACATCAAGGTGCTTGAGCGAGTCCAGAGAAGGGCGACGAAGCTGGTGAGGGCCCTGGAGAACAAGTCCTATGAGGAGCGGCTGAGGGAGCTGGGATTGTTCAGCCTGGAGAAAAGGAGGCTCAGGGGCAACCTTATCGCTCTCTACAGGTACCTCAAGGGAGGCTGTAGCGAGGTGGGGGTTGGTCTGTTCTCCCACGTGCCTGGTGACAGGACGAGGGGGAATGGGCCTAAATTGGTCCAGGGGAGTTTTAGGTTGGATGTTAGGAAGAACTTCTTTACCGAAAGGGTTGTTAGACATTGGAACGGGCTGCCCAGGGAAGTGGTGGAGTCACCATCCCTGGAAGTCTGTAAAAGACGTTTAGATGTAGAGCTTAGGGATATGGTTTAGTGGGGACTGTTAGTGTTAGGTCAGAGGTTGGACTTGATGATCTTGAGGTCTCTTCCAACCTAGAAATTCTGTGATTCTGTGATTGTCAGCACACATTTATTGGCACGGCCTACTTTCCACTACAGTGAGCAGGACCTCGTGTTTCTTGTGCTAATAGTCTGGTCAAGCCAGTTGGCAATACTTGTGTGAGGCAGCAGGGTGCTGCGTGCTTTCAGATATGCACGTGGGCACTGTGCAGCTACTGATTACTAGGGACTCCAAGAATCATATCTTTCCCATCTAATAGAAACTGCTGCATGTGTTTTCTGACTTGGTAAAGCCCCATGCATTGGAATAAATCATCAGCAATATTATCAGAGACTGCTACCTTAAGAAATTTGTAAGTGACTGGAGTGACAGATTTTGATATTTAAAACAAACAAACAAACAAAAACTCCACCCATGTTTCAGAAATTTAATTATAGCACTGTTAAATGTAGAAAATGTTTATTAGGTATACATTTAAAAGTATGAAGAATCTGTCAGAAATCGCCTCTAAGCATTTTATTTCCATAATTGTCCTTTTATAGCAATATCTTTTTTCCAGAACACTCAGATTTTTTCTGAACTTGTAATGTACTTTATCTCCTGATATTTCTGAATGTTCCAATAAGTGGCAAATTTTCACTGCAACAGAGAAACAAGCATTGTAATTATGCACGGTAGCATAATGTCTCTTCTTTCTCCATCATTAAAAAAGTCTTCTAAGCATGTTTAGATACTCTTTGTTATTATTATTACTATAGTGTCTAGATTCTTTGAGCATAATAGGGCTTGAGTTGTGCCTGAATCTGCACAAACTTCCAGTAAATTCACATACTTGGCCAGGGGAGTTTAAAATATGGAAGAACTTGGGTAAACGAGGAATTAAATACTATTTCAAGTGATTTGATATAATACACCTTCTGTGGAGTCACTTTTTATGTGGGCATCTTTTACTGTCCTTGAAGAGAGTGCAGGCTTATTGGATACAATTTTCCAAAATGCAACAATTTTGAATTGCTAATAGGCATAGCGGATAGTGAGGGCTTATACACCATGAGGTGACGCATTAATCTAACCTCTTATGAATGCAGACCTCTGATGAGGTTTCCCAGAAGGTGTGGAAGTTTTGGTCTCCGTAGTTTCTCATAACAGAGTGGTCCTTTCTGTTGAGTGTTGTTACTGACTCTTCAGGTTTTTTGTTAGGCATTTGCAGATTTTAGTGTTGGTGTTTTTCACTTGAGCTCTTGAGTTACTATTTCTATTTCAATAGTTTCACTTCATTTTGTGTTTTCACTTTTCAGCTCGGTAAACCTAAACTGAGATCACATAATGTGCTGCTCAAAGCGTGGCTTTGACTCACAGATATCTGAGCTCCTGGGCTGTGGATTACAGTGAGAATTTTATTGCTTCAGGGAGTACCCAGATAATGAGCATGGTTAGATCCTTCGTTGTGCCAACAAACATTGCAGCCTTTAGCTTGGGAATATGCAATTTAAAAACCAACCAAACAGAAATCAACCTTTTCACATGTTTTATTAAATAAATAGAAGGATAAAATTTGTACATATACCCTTGGGGAAAGAGCATTGTGTCATTGAAGGTTGAGCTTCATCAGCATTATTCGTGTTATGTTGATTTCATTTTATTAGGAGTAAGTGTATTGGTAATTTTTCTTTCTTTTCTCCTAAAGCATTGTCTGTTGACTGTTTGAAATATGGTAAACTATGATGTATCAAGAGTCTAAGATGTTTGAACGGAGAAATATTTTGTGGCATAATTAATGCAGCTGACCAAGATAAATTGATATCTAGAAAGTTATCATCAGTGTCCCAAAAGTTGTCCTATGTGGCGTCATTGTCTTAAATGGAAATCCCTATGTATGCATTCATATAAGTACACAGAGATGATGCCTGAGTTTAGGCTCAATTCAATTCATAAGCATTCACCTTTTTTGGATGATAACAGGACAGAACAGTACAGAAACTCTTAAGTTCCAGAAGATAGCAATAAGTTGGGAAATCATAGATGAGTCAAAACATTTGAATATTATGTGTATTAAGTTTTCAATGTTCAATTTTATAATTTCATTTGCCTCTTTTTTATTATTATTATTATTTTTTTTTAGCAATTGATAGGCAACTCCTGGAGGCATTAAGTAATTAAAAAAGCATTACTACATTCCTTTGAGTGCTTATTGAGTCATCATAGTTACTTTATTTTTTATTTCATTTTTATTAACAACTCACGCAATAAATAGAAAGAGTTTACCAATTTTGCATCAAATTGCTAATTCCACAGTCTGTGAGTACTCATTACACCATGAAGCAAAGAATGCATTTCTTCTCAACCTTCTACAAAATGAATACATTATTTTTTAAAAAAAATCACCACAATTTTTGCTCCTTAATTTTTCCATGGAAATAGTAATTGCAATAAGATAGTATACTGTCTCCAAATATGCTGGTGTCAGACTATTTACTATCATAATAGACAGGTATAAAAACAAAACCAAACACCAGCAACAACGACAACAAAAAACACAACTAGTTTTGCTTTACTGAGTAAACAACCAAAAACAGTTTGATTATGAATATGTAAGCATCATTTATATGTCGGGTGACTGACTTTTTCCTATATGTCAAATCTATACAGATTAAGAGTCTGATGTAAATGTCAATATGAATCCAGGTATGACAGCTCTATTTGTTACTAAACATGATGTATGTGTAGTGCCTGTTTCTGTAACCAAGTGTGCCTGAAAATTAAGTGTCATGCATTCATTTAAAGAAACAGCCTACAGTCTGCTAAAGACATCATATAAAGAAAAATATCCTTTTCAAGAAGGAAATTTGTCACTTGGCTATTTTAATGTGAATTGTTTCTTCTTTGCAGCATGTCTACTATGTCTTTGGTAGCCAACCTGATTACCCCATATCATAAAAATTTAGTACCTTTCTACTGCAGTAGTTACTGGGTTATTGTTCATTTTGAAGGTATAATCAAGTCCATAAATTGCTAACTCTGCTGCTGAACTTAGGGCAATAATCTAAAGTCTTCCCCCCCCCCCATGGTCCATCTTGCAAGCTTTTTTTCCTTTGCTACACAGTTTAAACTGGTATTTACAAATAAGTAAAGAAGCATTACAAGATGCTTATTATTCTCAGTTTTTTTTACAATTGTATTATTGTATTGCAGTTACTTAGTTATGTTGAAGGGTTGAAGGTTTTTTTTTTGTTTGTTTTTTTTTTTTTTTTTTCCTGAACCTACACCTACACAGCATTATTATTTTGGGTAATTCAGCCAATTCTGCTAAGGCCTTCAGCATGCTCTTTATAGATCCAAATCACATTGTGACATCACTAGGTTGCAGCTCCATTAATTATATTATTTAGTGATACCTGGAGCAGTAGCTATATTAATGGTGTGTGAGAAAGATGAAAATTACTTGGGACACAAAAACTGGTGGCAGAAAATCCTTCCCCATGAAAGAACCAGTAGGATTCACTGTAAAGAATTAAAGGTAGCATTGAACAATTTTTGTTTAGTTAGAAACTAGGGTCATTTAGTTCCCACGTACCTAGTGCATTTGGTTGTGAAGATAATCAGTTGCTTTTTTCCCCTAATGTTTTACTACAGGAGAGAAAAAGAAATTAAAGGGAAAATAAATTTTGTAGATTCACTGAGGTTAGTAACTGCTCTTTTTATGTTTGGGGGCAAATACTCTGACTGGGAAGCATGGTTAGTACTGTCCTGTCTGTGGGAGCATTAATCATAATCTGCCATTCTGAAAACATCCTATACAATAATTGTATATAGGTGCAAGAGCACATAGTTATATGAAAATATTAATTTAATGGTTCTTTGCTTGCAAGATATTATGCTTCAACTATCTTTATGGGAAGCAGCTAAAACTCTGCAAGTTTTGAACATACCTGCTAAGAACCCTTTGCTAGTTCACTCACCCATGTTTTTTCCAGGGCTCACTAACGATTATCATTTCTTTTTTTTTTTTTTTTTCTGAGATATCTGGTCATATATCTGTGAGTCTTCCAAAACCAACAGATACTTGTTTTGAGATTGAAACAAAGTTCTCTGTAACTTTCCATAAGATTGTTCAGTCTCTTGACGTTCAATTCTTTACATGCTAGAATGCCCATGTAGATATTTAAATTACATGTCTACAAAACTGAACTGAGTAGAAGTTCAGCTCAAACTGGTTGTGTGTGGTGGTAGGCATGACCTTAATAAGCAATGAATAATGATGTTACATGACTTGGAAAATGTTATAAATGGATTATTTATTACTGAGGAATGAAAACAGTTTGCTTGTGTCCGTAAAGTCATCTGCATAGAAATGTAGGCTTTTAGTCCAGCCATTAGTCTATAATATTTTGAACTAGTTCACTATTTGATAATTTCTGATCATATAAACTCTTTGCAAGTAGTCTTACAACACTATGCTGCTTTTACTCTAGCTCGTGTTTATAGGTGAGAAAACTGAGAAAGTGAGTGAAATATCTGTAACACAATAGGCAGCAGTACTTGTATTCTTCAAACTCATTAATTCCTTTCACATTCCTATGATCATTGTCCCTGAATACTTCACCTTTAAGGAGAGTTTGATGTAATTTTGTAATCTAAAAAGTAGGCTGCCTTTCTTTTTTCTTTTTTAAAAAAACAAACAAACAAGCAAGCAAAACAAAACAAAACAAATAAAAAACATTTTGTCTCTTTTCTCAAAATTTTTCTAGCTCAGTGCATTTGTCACTTTTTATTTGCTCATATGTGTATGTTTCTGTTCTGGAAGTTCTTTTAGAAATTTTTAGGTAGGTAAGAAGTTACTGTAAAAGTTTAAATAACTTGATTTTAGTTGGATGAAATTCAAGAGTTAATTTTGATTGGGAAAGTTGCTGTGGTCATGAATGTTAACATCAACAGTGCTATGAGTTAAGTAAAGTTTCCTGATAATTGTTTGTGGATTGAAGTGCCTGTTTCATAAATGGAAGATGAAGCCTCTGGATTAAGTCATAAGTTTTACGGAACAACAGATGCAACCAAACCACTAAACAAGCTTTTCAGATATATGTCAATTTTTGTAATGTTGAGGAGCAAAGTGTCTGTTTTCCACCAAACCAAAAAGAGTCAGGAAAATTGATCTTTGGCCTTGCTCCTTTTGTGGCCATGTGCTCAAACGTCATTAGGCTCAGCAAATACTGCCTGAATTTAATATTCTTTGACAAAACTATTTTTCATTTCAAGCAATTGGATTATCAGTGTGAGGTTACTAAAAATGATTAGGTGTTTTTACCTGATACTGAATTGGAAGTCCGGGAGCAGGACAAATGGTTTCTCTGTCCCTGCTGCACACAGTGCTTGGCAATCTGTGCCTGGACTTAGTACAGCAAGCAGTTAGCTTGCTGTACTTGATCTTTTCTTGGCACTCACGGATGCTCTGCAGACCTGGAGAGAGACTTTTTCATTCAGCTGTTTTGTTGCAGCTGATTTATTTTATTTTTATAAATAGAAATATATATATATATATAAATTTTTATTTTTATTTATTTATTTATTTTCCCCCCTCTAAGGGAAAAGTGCTGCATGGTCTGATTCCATGTTTTATTGGGCAGTAGATTTGGGTCTACTGTTCTTTGTTCTTCAGAGTTGGGAAGTGACTGACCTAATTTCTCCTAGCTGAC
The DNA here is from genome assembly GCA_011075105.1 of Heteronetta atricapilla. Lineage (NCBI taxonomy): Eukaryota > Metazoa > Chordata > Aves > Anseriformes > Anatidae > Heteronetta > Heteronetta atricapilla. The sequence continues at coordinate 68,905,235 of CM021732.1, read as the reverse complement.
AGGAATGTACTGCATGACTTTCACAGGCTCTTGGTTGGCTAGCATCTTTGGGTCAAGGCAACTGTGTTAGACTTAGTATGACACAAGACATAAGTATAAAGGTATCTTGATGCAAAAGTCTTCTATCCCTTTTTGAGTATTACTTCCTCAGCAAACTGTCCACGTTCTATCACAAGGATGGAAAAAGAGAACATTTGTAGAAATTAATGCTGTGTGGTTAGCCAACATCATGACCCTAAGAATGTAAAAACTATGAGTAAATGTATTCCAATTACCGACTAATGCAGGTAATGGGTTTATGGTAGTAGGAAGGCTGGATCTGTTCACTGACAGCCTGCAGACATTAGGGGCCCCTCATGACCAGCCAGCAATGTAGGCATTATGGAGTGATTTTTACTTTACTGCCTTTTCCATCAGATCATCCCCTTTCTTTCACACACAAGGTTAATTCACTTCTTGATCACATTATTTCCTCGCTGCTCTTTGACAATATAAAAATTCTGAGTGGACAGCTCAATCCCTCTTCCATCTCAGATTTGATTGTTATGGTATTGCCTGGCGTCCCTCAGAGGCCTCCAGCAGCCTTTGCTGCACTTTATGACACTTAAATGGCTGGGCTACAATTTCTCCATCTATTCACGAAATGCTGTTAATAACTCATTTCCAAAGAGGCCCTTCTTTATGTCTTGGCATTAAAGGATTTTTTATTAGGTGCCAGGATAGGTGACACACAGCCCCGGTAACCAAAGAGTTAATTAATCTGTTGAAATTTATTGCCTTTTATACTGCACTCAGTGTGACAGTCCCTAAGAGAAACAGATACTATATTTACAACCGAGCTGAAATATTCAGTAATATAGTCTGCATACTGACCCACTCCATCAGTGTATGCCTTTTGCTGGAGTACCCATTAATCAACTAAGATGGATTTGTGTAATCTGTCTTCTTTCTTATTCCAAGATTCCAATAAATATTGAAATAATAATTTATTGATTACCCTGCAATATAAATGTGTAGTAAAGGCACCCGAGATATTTGCATAGTAATGCATTTCAAAGCTCTTGGCATTCTGTAGGTATGAGGAAGAGAGAGGTTGTAACAGTGGGTAAGAGTGATGGAATCCCTTTAGTAAGCAGAACACCAAGTTTTTAATGTTAGCAGAAAGTGGTGGTCCTCTAAGGTCGTTTTGAGATCAGTGAATTATAAACAACCTTACGATGTGTTAATGGCCTCTCATTTGAGTAACAATAGATACAAGGGTGTTTGACTATTTTGTTTTACAAACAGAAATATTTCAGTTCCTTTCAAGTGAGGTTTTTATCTGAAGATAGGGGCTTCATTACTTCCAGAAATAAGTGTGGGCTGCCCACTACACTGAAGTCCTGCTGTGAAAGGTATGTATTCCTCCAGTGATCCGGTAAAGCAGATTACTTGATGCTATTCTCCATGTGCTATCATAGTTTCTGGGGATTTCTATGATTCATAGCAGCCTTTCTTAGCCAGTGGGATGCAGTATAACACATTCTCTGTAGGACTGCGATGCAAGGTTTCCACATCTCTAACTATGCTCTGTACTAAAGCCCCACGTAGAGTATAAGGCAGCTTTTGTTGTCTCTATGCTGCCTTCCTGGGGGTTTTTCTCCCTGCTTCCTTGTGGTTTACTCATTTGTCTTGCTTATCACCTGAGTGGTACGTAAAGGCCAAGGAAGAAACCCAATGCAGTTCTGCATAACTCATAGAAATGTCATCTGGAAGTAGAATAGTTTACATTCATTTACAGAGCAAACCTCTTTGTAATTTATGTCTTTGTGTGGTACATGGTACTAAACGGGACTAAAATGTGATCAGTTTTAATCCTGTTTTTAAAAAACTGCTGCATCAAAAAGTTAAGGATGGACTGTCTACCTGGGGTATTGTCCTGGTTTCAGTTAGGACATTTTTCCTCCTAGTAGCTGGTAGGGTGCTATGCTTTGGATTAGGATGAGAAGAGTGCTGATAACATGCTGATGTTTTATTAATTTCAGAGCAGTGCTTACACTAAGCCAAGGACTTTTCAGCTTCTCGCTCTGTCCTGCCAGCGGGCAGGCTGGGGGTGCAGCAGGAGATGGGAGGGGACAGACCCAGGACAGCTGACCCAAACTGGCCAAAGGGGTATTCCATACCATCTGACGTCATGCTGAACAATATATAGGGGTGGCTAGCCAGGGTGGGGGTCTGGCTGCTCGGGGTTGGGCTGGGCATCGGTCAGCAGGTGGTGAGCAATTGCATTGTGCATCACTTGTTTGTACATATTATTATTATTTATTATTATTATTTTCTATCTTAAGAAACTGTCTTTATCTCAACCCACAGGCTTCACTTTCCTGTTTCTCTCCCCCCATCCCAGAGAGGGATGGGGGAGGATGAACAAACAGCTGTGTGGTGTTTAGCTGCCAGCCGGGTTAAACCATAATAGGTATTAACTGCTGAATAATCATTTTAAGATTGTCTCAGTTTACTTCTTTACAATCTTCCTTTCCAGTTTCTTAATTTGTTTTTCTGATAAGAGCTGGAAGCCGCCTTACAATAAACAGTGAGACTGTTGCATTTTTGCAAGAGAAAGCTGGAAGAGGAAGGCTGAGCAAGTTTTCTAGATCACCATTGGAGAGGTGTTCTGTTACTTACTCCAGTTAGGATTTATTTATTTATTTTATTTTTCAGACAATGGAGAAATAATTATATAGAAGGATTTCCTGGCTCCCATTTACAAAAAAAAAATAGATAGTTTTCCTTTCTCTGAGAGTGCCTAAAAGAGGGTGGGGTGGGGTTGGGGGTGTCTACTCAGTGTGTCTGGTTTGCACTTCACCTCCTAGCACGGCCTAACTCTCATATGTGTATGGATAACCATTGTGTGAGTCTTTCAAGCTGTTACCCTACAGGTTGTATAACATATACATTTTGCCCCGAAGGCTTAAATACAAAATTTCATCACTGGTTGATTTTCCTAGAAATCATATAAGTTACCAACACCTGAATATTTGTTTGTTTAGGAAGGACTTTACCCTCCTTATTGGTTCTTTGAGATCTGCTTTCCCAATATCTTGGTGCCAACTGATACTATCAATTTTTCTAGGATCTAACATAAATATTCTCACTCACCAAAACCATCATCATGAGTGGAGTTTTGGTAGATTTTTTCTCAAAAAGTGCAGGATCTGTTAGTTGAATTCAGTTGCAAGTGTTTTATGCAGGACATTTCACCACTCCATAACAATTTTTCATGGTTTTGGGTAAGTGTCTGGGATCAGAATAACTGAGGTATAGATAAAATTGTACTGCACAGGATTTGTTTTCTAGTGTCTTGTTGATAAGGTTAACCAGATGGTGAAGTATAATCATCTAGGCAGTACTATAGATCATCACAAAAAATGACAAAAATGGAGGAGGAGGATGAATTTTCTGTTAGTTTTCTTTGTTTATAAATTGAAAAACACGCAAAACCCACAAAAAGCCATCCTTTAATAACTAAAAAAAAGCCAGTGCTCTTCTTCTCTATATTTCTTTGTATAGCACAGGGTCTAAACATGTTGATTGCACTTTTATTTATTTATTTAATGGAATTTCACCTATTGTGATTTTGATACCCATTTTGAGAAGTGCATATTCTGTTCTGTGCTTTTCCATAATTCATGTTGAGCGTCTTAAGATCAAACACATGGGCTTAAAATCTAAACTACTTCATATGATTTGTTTCACCATGGCACTTTGAGTCATCTGAAGTCATCTATTGTAGGAGGATCACAGAATTAAATTCTACAAATATACAAATGATTTTTTAATTTGTTTTTAATATATTTATAATTTGACCACTGTTCTTAGGAACAATGACTTCAGTGACAGAGAGATTCTGGTGATAACAAAAATACCAGCAAGGTCCTATGGTATCTAGTCCAACCTCTTATTTTGAATAGTATGCTATCTGTTTTTTGTTTAGTCAGTAGTATTCCCCAGAGCTGTCAAGTGATTCCACAGGTTTGATACAAAAATGAGTGCAGCATGCAGTGCTGCAAGATGCTCATCACTTAGTAATTGTGCTGCTTCTGTCACAAAGTTATATTTCACTTGGCTGTACTGATTGGATATGATAGACTTGAGGTGTTACAAGATGTTGCTGCTTCTGCTCAGTAATGTGGGAATTGTGGTTCATTGTACTGCAAGATAAGATCTGATATAAAAAAAAAATTACTAATGAATTTAAATATTGTATGACAAATAAATATTGTATTGTTTGTAAGTTTTTACGAGTTATAAACTTGTTTTTACTGTAGTTCACACAAGAACTAAAACAAACTGGTGTTTCAATGCAAATGATAAATAATGTGAATGGAAACAAACTACAGTGAAGTGTTGCCTATGCAAGAGGTAACATGACTTGGCTGTTAGGAGTGTGCTAGGATTTGACTACAGGAGAGGTGTAACAGAGCAGTGTTGCAGAGGTAGATATGAAAATCTTGCAGCTGCAGGGTTGTCTCCATTAGCATACTGATGATTTAGTTTGTCAAAGCATTTATACAGGTTTAAGATTTGGTGATTTGAGGGATAGGGATGTAGGTGAAGGATTACTTATCCTTCTAGCCTCTCTTTTTGAGTGCTGTGGGAGCTCCCTACTACCTTAGTAGGGATCTAAACACCACCCAGTTGCTAACTCACCTTTACCATGTGTGATGTTGGATAGAATTGGAAAAGTAAAACCATGAGAACTTGTGGGTTGAGTTAAGAACAGTTTACCAGGTAAAGCAAAAGCTGTACATTTGAGCAAAGTAAAACAAGGAATCCATTTGCTTCTTCCCATCAGCAGGCAAGAGTTCAGCCCCTTTCAGGACATCAGAGCTCAACACACGTAATGGTTTATTGGGAAGACAAATGCCATCACTCTGAATGCCTCCCCTTTCATTCTCTGCCTGTCTGTTATTGTTCAGCACGATGCCACATGATACAGGACATCCCTTTGGCCAGTTTGGGTAAGCTGGCCTGCTTCTGTCCCCTCCCAGCTTCTTGTGCAGCCCCAGTCTCCTCCTGGCAGGGCGGTATGGGAAGCTGAAAAATCCATTGCTTAATGTAAGTACTGCTCAGCAACAACTAAAACAGTGGTGTGTAATCACCACTATTTTCATAAAAAATCAAAAAGACAGGATTACATGAGCCTCTATGAAGAATATTAACTCTATCCCAGCCAAAACCATGACAGTTGGAATTGTAGCTATTAGAATGACTAAAAAGATCTCTCAACAGTATAACACTGCAGGCAAGCAGTTACTGTGTGCAAAATTATGGTCTACATAAGACTTAAGCCTATTTTATCAGGTATGCTAGAAAAATCATTTAGTTGAGTTTTGTATATTGCAGATGCTTATAAATTGAGTAAAAATGCAAGTGTAACAAGATATCTAGAAAAACATGAGGAATAACTGATCAATATACTACTGCTTCATGATATTTTCAGGGAGTCTAATTATTTAAATTCCATACTGATTGTGTTTCTGGAAATAATTCTCAAGTTTTATGTAGGACTTTTCTTCACTATCTTTTCTATTCCAATTAAAATATTATCTGCTGTAGCTTCAGAGATTTGTATATCTTCTAATATTTTTTAGCAGTTGCCATCATTCAAATTCTGGCTAAAGAACCATTTTCTAGCCAAGATTTTTTTTTTTTTTTTTCAGAAAATTTACTATTTCTTTTTCCAATTGTGTTTCTAAATATGACATTTTTGGCTTTGTTTACTTTTAGAGAAAATTACAGTCTGGAAAGAACTGTTGTAGGTGATTGAACCCATCATGTAGGCATTGAAATATATGTTCTGAGTGAAGATATTTAGGAGAAAGCATTTGGTGGCCTAAAGGTGATTTCTGCTTCTCTCTACTTCAAATGCTTTCATAATAACCCTGGAAGAAACGAAGGTTATGTTGCAGTTTAACTTTTTTTTATTATTATTATTTCTTTTTTTTTTTTCTCTACTTCTTTACTGTTGTCTCTGATTAGCTAAACATGAAGAGTTTATACATGGATAGTCATTTGGGACTGTGTACAACTGTGGTGTAAGGAAGTGTTACACCATCCAAAGTCAATGACAGTTGTGCCCTTATATGCCAGACCTGAGTACGGCCTCTGTCTGTTTAGCCATACCATATTAATATCATTTGGGTATTCCCATCAGTTATGTTTTTCTACAAGCTACATGTTATGGTTGGCAACTTGTGACAGGTGTGCTCTGGTTCCCATATGTCTTATGCAAAACTGCAGGAAAATGTATCCATGCTCTTCACATCAATATGACAAAATGTCAAGAGTCACCTCTCAGCATAAAAACCATCAGAAATACAAAAGAGAAGTGCTTGGCGTCATCCCTTGTAAATGTGGGCCTGTCTGAGAAGCTGTCTGTAGAAATACGTGTCAGTCATTGCTGAGTTGCTGTGTGTGAGGGATCACCATGTGGTGCTCTCGCAGTTTAAACATTACTCCTTCCTTCCATGTAGTCATGAATCTGGCCTGAATATCAATTGAGTGCAAAACTGAATGACGCTCAAGGTGAATCTGTCATTTGCTGTTGGCTTTTATTAAGCCACCATCAAAAGGCATAGAAATAAAGCCAGGCAAATTGTATTGAACCATCTGTGAGCCTGCTGATGATCTATGAACAGATTTTTCACCCTGCTTATGTTTACCTCTAAACTTTCGTAAATTTTGATGTATGCTTCTGAACTTGTCTTTCTGGCCTTTGTGACAGTAGAGCTATGTTAGACCTCACCGGAAAACAAACAAACTCTAAGCTGTTAGTCGATCTTCATGTTTTACCCAACTCTGAGTTATTTTTTGTTGTTTTTCTCTATGGTTGCTACTAATTAAGAATGCTTTGTATTACATTTTACATAGAGTTTAGGAAACAAACCTGAAAGGCTGTATGAGAATATGCATAATACTTAATTTACATGTTTGTCTAAAGAAATTAAGCTAGTGGGATCAAGTTATAGTTTATGCTGATACTGAGAATTAGAAGTCGAATTGTACCAGAGTATAATAGTCCATGCACTTGACAGAAAGGTGAACTTTGACAGAAATGTGACATTTAAGAGTCAGGAGCAAAGCTCTTAATGTTAACTATAGATTTTTATTTATTTATTTATTTCTTCCCTGAAGGTATGGTTTAATTTTTTTGCTAGAAAACTATGAGAAACTGATGTAGTAAGCATAAGGGAAAAGTAATGTCATGGCTCTTTAACAAAATGATTAGTAATTTATTTCAGAGTAAATATTGATTGATAAAGTATTTTCTTAGGAAATTACTTTTCTAGGTTGTAGAAGCGGATCTAAATTATGAGTTTTTAACTTTCCTGGAAATTTGCTACATACGTGACTCAGTTTTGAGCCTTCCACTCCTGAGGTCTGTCTCAAAAACACATGATGTGAGAAGTAAAAAATAAATAAAACTTCTGCTTCCACAGTTTTGTGTTCTTTGAAATGTTTGACTAGTGGTGCATTGATTTATTTCATCTTTCTTTCTTTCTTTCTTTCTTTCTTTCTTTCTTTCTTTCTTTCT